>KK499782.1:1926934-2103543 GCA_000688715.1 Glossina pallidipes
CGTTAAATATGGAAATTTTCAAAGTCCCATAAAAAAATTCGCCGAGCAAAATTGAATACAACCTGGACATCGTTGGAAAGGCTATTAATAGAGGATTCACCCTGCCCTAGTTTCATTTTTTCACAGGATATGGTTTGTCCACAGTAGCTAAGCCAACTTTCGCTTTATCAACCTCATTTATGACATAGTGTAAAAATACTGACTTTTCAAATATTAATTAATTTACATAAATGCATGTTTTGTTTATTATATTTCGTAAAAAAATTCTCCAAAAGTTTTATTTTAACTGAATTTTGACTTAAATCCCTGTTAAGGACTTAACAGAGCTCTTTAAAGCAATTTTGGTTTGTGTCTTTGCTAGTTATATTTAAATATAACTTCACACCTTTTATATAGTAGTAAAAGTAAAGTAGTATAAGGAGAAATAAAAAAGAAAATAAATAAACAAATAATTAAATTATGATTCATGCATAAATAAAAAAGAAAGGAAAAAAGCGTATGCACAACTAGCAGAGAGGCGCACCCCCAATGGGCGCAGATCCAAGTTGCAAGTGAACCACAAAATCATTGCAAACTTGCAAAAGCTTGCCAACCGATAATAGTAGGAAACATCAGTTAGTTTTCGAACCATAATGAGATGTTAAGATTGCAAGACACTTTAAACACGACATAGGCAAATCGCGCGTATTAAGTAATATTGTTTTGTTAGAATTTAAAGAATCCAATATTGAGATTAAGTAATAGACATCATTTAGGTTTCTGCAAGCAACTCCGAACGGATTAAAAAGCTCATCATTATAATTACATTAAACTTAATCAACATAAAGCGCCTAGAGAAGCGATTGAGGACGGTAAAGCTTATCTCACCAAGTCATGTGAATGAATCGCTGGTAGGAAACAACAAGAATCTCAAGTGACGGTAAGGATAACAGAAGCAACCTGTTTTCTAAGGAGGAAGAGAGACAAGCAGATCCCAACCCAAACTACTAAGGACAAACAGCAAGAATTGCTTTTGAATGGATTCGATTGAATCTATATAATACCAATGGGAAGGACACCATACAATAGAGCCATACTAACTAACTGGTCTAACTAAGCACATTCATAGCCTTTTTGTGCTAGCGCGGACCTAGCTTTACTTAAAGAGAGACCAATGTGAAAATTAAAACGTAGTCTTTGGACAAATAGAACCCCTAAAATGAAAAACGCATCAACGTTTCCCAACTTGTGTGAATCAATGAAATATTCAGTATTGAATGACTTGCTCCTTAAAGAAGAAAGCCCATGAGAACGGGAAAGCCCTTGCAAACATGGCAAGTAAAATCTAAAAGATTCGCGACAGTGTATCTTCCTTTCCGAAAGCCATGCTCGAATTGAGAAATATAAGATTTAATAACAAGAGCTAGATGCTGACAATTCGACAAACAATTTAGGTAAAACACTCTACTTGGCGATCTCTCATAGTTCTCAAGGTGATGTCTACTTCGACATTTGTGAATTGGAATAAGGAAATCACTCTGCCAACACAAAGGGAAACCACCTTATTTCAAGAACTGGTTAAAAATCATTGAAATAGCACCATATAGCTCGACAGAGTATGATTTAAGTAAACATGATGGAATGCCATTAGTGCATTCGCACAACAATAGTTTAGAGACCTCAAACCATGTAGAACGTCGTTTTCTGAAATGACCAAGTGACCAAAACCTAACTGGATATCGGATACAGGTAGTTAAATGCTAAATCGGAATTAGCATTTGAAAAATTTCGTGAGAACTATTTAGCGAAGAGCTTTGACGTTTCAATACCATTAGAGAACCACTTAAAGAAACATGCGAGGGATATATGAAGATTTTTCTTTTGGCGTTGACAAACTTAAAAAAATATTTAGTATTAACAAGCAGTGAGAATCGTATCAACTGAAGATATGTGGCAATTATATCAACTGAAGATATATGCAATAACATTGGCGATTGAGACAGTTTGCTGTGGGTTTTTAACGTCTGCACCTGACATAAGTCTTAATCAGGCGGGTTGCCTACAACCATCGGCAATCGAGAGGTAAGTTGATTGACGACCCCTCAGGGAGAAAGGGAATCCCCACTGAAGGGGGCCTCTCTACCCTGAAGTACCGCAATAGAAAATGGGTGTGGTGATTGAGACAATTATATCAGCAGAATAGTCCAAGTCTCTATAACACTACGCCAAAAACTGCGTACTCAAGTGCGACTTGCCTGGCATGGTGACCAGCAGACACACCCGAACAGCCAGGGGTAGAGGCGGATTTGTTATTTTTATTAATATCCTTTGTAAATATAGACACCACCACTGAGAGGAGATACGCTTGTCACTTCAGCATAGCTAAAACCAAGAGGGCTTCTCGGCTTATTAACTTTATTTATTTATTTATTTATTTATTTTATCACTTTTTTATTACCGGCCGACTCAACGAAAGCGAAAACGCTAACGTACTTTAGAGGCAAGGATGTAGGACTTACATGAGTCAACGAATTAAATTTTGCCGAAGACGGAGATGAAGTACCACACGCTACACTACGAGTTGATCTTCTACAGCTTAGGGGAGAAGATGAGTGCTCTAGATAGCGACGCTCATGGAATATTGTCTCGATTTTTACAAAGTTTCCACACAATTCCATGAGATTTTTGCTTAATTCAAAAAACCTATTCCATGAAAATTTATAAAGGTCAATATCCCATTTGCCACAGTCAGGACATGACCAACGTAATCCCTCCGAAGGATCTAGGACTGCAGCTGCAGAATGGCCACTGATACCTGCACACTTCGCGTGAGAAAAATGCTCACAAAGCAACAAGTAATGAATCGTTCAGAAGCAGGGCCCGTTTTGGTGCGACGTGATATATATAAACATGTCTCCATATCAGAAAGCAACAGACAAAGTAGAGTTTGTGAAAAAAGGAAAAAAAGTGTGTTTAAAAATTCTTTTCAATTACACGCAATTTTCGCACCATTATTAACGCAGTAAACAAAGAGTACACCAAGAGAAAAACAGTAAATGCTGCAAGCCACTCATATGTTTGGAAGCAGCATCACACAAAAAACAAGAAAGAGGCTTTTTGACGACAGCAACAAATGATGGTCGCAAAGACCAAAATGACCAAATCATATCAAAGTTAAATACAATTCAATATATTTAAACATTTATATAATTGATTAGGCTTTGAAAGCATATAAAGCAATCGCCCAATAAGATAAAAAACACGTTTCTACACAAAAAGTAAAACGGTACAAACACAGCGCACGCACAGAGTTGCTAAAACTATAAATTGCAACACGTCATCAGTGAGTGCATCCGCAGCTACTCGACTTAGAAATGTCGATTTTGGGATTTGCAATTGCACCAAGTCATCATTGGCAATACCAACCTCAAGTCCGGTTCGGTTCTTTCCTCCGCAGAAACCGAACGATATGCTGGTTTTTTGGGTGTGTGAAAATGTCGGTCATTCTATTTGTACTGGCTCCAGTGGCAGGCAATATGACGACATCACTAAGAGGTTAAAAAGTCTACGCCGGGCTTGTAAGGAATGCCGTCAGAGGAATGTGGATTTCCACAAGCTCTTCAAGCTATGCTTTCTTAGAGCTACGCATATATATGAAGAAGCTGACCGACAAATGTAACAATCTTAAAGATATTTTTAACAATAGTTCTGCATCTTGTCTATCTAGCGTTGTCATTACTGAGAAGCAGCCATTATATGATTCCAACAGTGGTTCGCGTCTTCAACTGGAAGTCTCCCCCCATCGTTGGGTTTTTTCAAATCTCGATCTACGATAAAGAAACCACCATCGATCACGTCACTGATGTCTGGTGATAATCCTATTGTTTTTCAAGGCATTGACACTCAAGTTCAAATTTTTTCAGTTGTGGTTCGCCCACCGCCTGATGACACCACTACTAAATCCGATATACCTGGATCTTCTGATGTGCCGATTACAGGAGAGAATAAGTTGAGTCATTCGCGAATACCGCTTCTACTTCGAATGATTTGACTAGCGTACCTACTTTAAATAATCAAAATTAAAGCTATTCATTAGCCGACACGCCGGTCGTGTCGTCCGGTTTCTTATATTTACGATAGCACCAACACATGGCTCCAGGCTTCACTATAGTTATTATCACAAAGTATTATTATGATTATTGCTGCTGTGGAACTTCGCTTATTGCCAACGTAAGCGAAATTGACCACTTAAAATTCTTTGCCAAAACTTTTCATTCCGCAAACAATAAAATACAATTAGTGTGTGTACTGCAACGACATTCTTATTAGGTTATTATCAATATTTGCTTACATATGTCAGCTTAAAACAATCGTTTTTGAGATTTTAAGCAAGACTTTGCAAAATTGTCGAAAAATTAATAAATAATTTTCTATATGACAATCGAAAAACAAATTTTTGATTGTTATTTTGTTATCACTGTTTTAAAGAAAGCTGAGAGGACTAGCGCTTCAAATGAATTATTAGGTTTATTTGGTTTCGCTTAGATTGCAGGGCGCCTAAGCTTTTTTTTTTTTTTTTGTTTTCTTTATTCAACACACAATGAAACAGTTCAACAGTGGAATATTAAGAAAAATTTATTTTTTTCGCAGAAGAAATGAGGAATACGTAGAAAAACACAACCGAACGATACAGAGTTACCAGATGGCCTTTCATCTGCTAGAAAAATCGCCTCCATCTTTCATTTAGTGTAATTTTACTTTCCATCGCATTTTCATGCAATACATTTAATCTGTAAGACACGACACAAATCATAAATCTTTTCTCAGCAATGTGGGCCTATGTAGGACGTTGCGTATACACATGTGTTTGGCTTACTTGAATAACAGCCGAGAATCCTACATAAAGTAATAACTTCACTTTCTGTGGGTATTCCACATATATACATATACATATGACGAATAAGCATATAAAGCTAAACCCCACTGCTGATTTTTTAAGCACGTTATAGTTGGAAAACAATACAAAGAGCTTCAAAAGAACGCACTGCTGTCCTACGTGGTGCGAAAGTTTTTCGCACCAATCCAGCAAAATAGAAGCAAAATATGTGAAACTCTATAAATGCTTTTTGTTTTTTTTTTTTTTACAAAAAGTTGGAAGGCAATAAATTTTAAAAGTGTTGGCATAATAAAAGAAAAACTATTTAGGAATAGTAATGCTTTCAATAACTGTTTGCCATATGTTTTAAAAAGCCTCGATGGTGACATATGGAGCAAGCAAAGCCTCTAACATATGCAGAGTAAGTTCTTTTTCATATTTCCAGGGTAAATTGCCAATTTATTTTAAAAAGTGTCGCGTTGAACTTCATATAAAGGTTCGATAAGAGTAATTCTACTATTTTGTGCTTTTGTCCTTAACCGTTGAGGATATTTTTTATATGTGCCCTCATGGAATTGATTTAAACTATGTTTAGAGGATTTCGTTGCGGTTTTCTTTTTCAAGGTTTTTGCCTTGTCGCACAAAATGGACATAGTGTAGCTGCACTATTATTGTTAACGTACTTGTCTCAAGCGTTAATTTGGCTAAAGTTAGTGAGTGGGCTCGATTTTCAGTTGACAATATTTTTAATATCAAAATAGAACTATTTTTTATTCAGATTTTTCGTTGTAAATTTGTAATTCTTTGTTTTACTGAGCATTAGGGTTTACTGCTGTAATTACTATTTGAAGTAAATTTATTTAAAAGAGGAAATATGTTTATGGGCAAATATATCTTCTGAGTTTCAATTTCATCAGCTTAAGAGTACTTCCCCGTCCGACGTGATGCACTTCTTTTCCGAAAATAAATAACGTGCTGGTAGTTACAAATGATTATTCCATGCATGTCGATGCGGTGCTTTTTTTCGGACATATGGAGACGCACTTGAGGCACAAAATATTTATTAAAATGGTTAGGGTGATGGATAAATCGGATTGTAGCCCACTAGTGTCAAGCACTGAGTTAACAGAACTACAAATTCTCACATCCGCAACATAAGACAAGCGGACATACGAAGGAAGATCATTAATCTATACAATAAATGACATACGGCCCAACTGACTTTCCGGAGGAACAAACGACAAAACCAGGATGTCTCACGAAACTGTGGAGTCAAATAGCACTCTTTGAGTACGACCAGTAACCTAAATGAAAATCACAGCAAAAGATACTCAGTACAGCCCAATCGACGAAGCTTAAAGATTACAAGTTCATGATTCACTCTATCAAATGTTTAGATATCATATCTATTTGCTTGCCCAAAGCAACGACCTGAGAAATGTCGCATGTAAGCTCTAACAAGTTAGTAGATGGTGATCTGCCTTTAGTGAAGCCATGCTGACATGGTGATGGAAGTGACTTTTTGCCGCCGATAAACTCGCAAGCAATAAAGCTTTCAATAACTCAGGTAGGTAGTGTTCTTATAATTAGTGATGTTTTCTCTAGAACCGCTGTTTTACAAGGGAATGATAGAGCAAGGTTTCCATGCTAAGCGAGAGTCACCAGCCTTAAGGCAGTCATTAAAAATGTGCATCAAGGGCAAAAAATTTTAGGATTAGAAAGAATTTTATTTTTCGTACTACTTCTGTAATTTGCCTAACATTTATTTTTTAGAGAGCTGAAGCCACACCTGGCAACTATATATTTAATCAAGTCAACAGATGTATGTATTTTCTAGAAGGGCTGTTTTTTTTATTTCTCAGATCGTTAAACCAAGACGAAGAAGTGCATCCATCCGATGAACTGTTAAATGATTTAATCGGAGTCGACACAGAAACAGCAGACAAAAGTTTGCTATAAATAGCGGACAGACAACACATTGCAATTAAGGTATTTTTAAGATAGTGATAATTTGTTTTTCTGAATAAATATTTCCTGGTACTCGACAGTTTCCTTCTGAAGCCCTTAACTAACAAATCTGTCAGATATATGAAAAGGGTAGGATGCTAACTTCCAGTGACACATTTCCCATTGTATTGTTGCAGTAGAGTATGTCTAATAACTTGTTATTAGCGTTCAAAGTGTAGTTCTGGTGAAAAGGACACAACTCATAAATTTCATCACAAAGCCCCTCAAATAAGGAACGAAAAGAATTAGGCTTGAAAATTTTCTTCGCCTCAGCATCGCACACAGTTGTTACAAAATGTAAAATGAGCGCTCAAAATTTTTCTTCTTCCAAATTCATTATTTTCGTTGTTTATTTGAAGAAATCTGCTGCCGACGGTCGCCAAACACGTTCAGAGACTTATGGTGATGCTGCTCCGTCGCCATTATTTGGCCACTTCTTGCAGTGTTGTCCAGGATGTTGCAGCTCGAATGGGAAGCCCAGCGTATTCACCAGGCATGGTGCCTTCTGATCACTTGTTCAGATCGGTGCAGCATGGCTTGACTGACACGCGAGTCCGCAAAGTTGAAGAAGTGCAAAAATGGGTCGATGGGTGGATCGCTGCCAAACCAATATAACTTCTGTCGATATTATGTCGTCATGTTGCCAAGTATATTGTAAAATGTTATAGAAAATTATGGAAACTATTTTGATTAAGACATATATTTGATCTATATATTCCTCAAGTGAAAACGTGATGAAAATTTTTTTAGAACAGACCATAATACACCATGGCCGGCTTACCTTCACAAATAGAACCGTCGTAGTTCGCCCACTCTGCATTATGGTTATTTGGCTCTGCACATCGCAGACCGTCCCCTGATTATCACCCATAAGGATTTAGCAGCACAATCGTTCGAATTAAATTGGAAAAGTAAAGATTCCCGCAAGTAACTTTTTTTGGCACATAACTGTACCTATTCAAAGCTTCAAAGAAATGCGTTGTATATACTGCTGTGCAATGACTTACAGACTTGCGCGTAGCTTCAAGATAGTACTTTTAAACTAAAAAGTTTTATTCAGCCCCCCTACAGTACTGCTTATACTCTCTCTTAGAAAAAGGGTTGAGTCATATTCGCGCACGAAATATGTGTCGCTAAGCTCTTTATAGTCAAAAACGATTGATTTAAATTTATTCTGTTCAGCAAACGAGTTGATTTGCACAAAATGTCTAAATTCATTATGTTGGAGACGACTTTGCTTTGACAAATCAACATGAGGCGAGTATTTTAAAGTTTCGTTCAGACACATGATGAACAACTCTTTCTCTTCACACAATATGGAAAGCAAAGGCGCCATTATCTCCTTTTTCTTTTTACGTTATGCACAACTATATCCTCAAGAAACTGACTGTTGAGAAATTGAATACGCAGACGTTTCAAATTTACTTATTTATTCAAGGGCAGAGTAAATATAGGACGAATTATCATAAGTAAAACAAGTAAGAAGATTATAGTCGAGCAAGATCGACCGTTAGATACCATACACCACTATACCTAATATAGTTGATTACCATAATACACTAAAAATTACACATTATGTTTATGCAAAGGCATATTTTTCATGAAAGCCCGCATGGTGAAGGATGCCCAAAACATCACTTGATCTGATGCGAATTTAACGAACTTTGTAAAAAACTAGAAATTAGAGTTTCTCTCTAAATAAGAGCTTGCTTTTCATGATATAACCTGTATAAGCTAGGGCAGTAAAAATAATTAAACCTTTTCCTGAGGAGCTCACTATTCATGAGATATCTTACATGGAGCATTGTCGAAGAAGTAGACTCATATGGTTCATTTTGGGCTACTTAATTTTGATGTCAAATTATTACCATGAATAAAGTTTCATCGTAAAACATTAACAGTTAAGCCTTTTTGGCACATAAGGGTTAAATTTCATGAGAATCCCTACATGGGGTGGTAACAAAAAATTGATCTACATAGTCCAAATTCACTCCAGTTGATTTCTATGTCAATCTACTATTATTAGTTAATTTTCACCATGAAGTTTTGAAAATTAGACATTTTTTACGATATAAAGTTTCGCTTTTTGTATGAACGATTATCTGGGAGGGGGTTCAAAAAATTTTCTCACCCGAACCATACTTTTCATACCAATTTAGTATTATATTAGTCAGCGACTTTTATCGACAAAGTTTTAATATTGCAATTTACTTCCAGAGAGTGGTCGAAAAGCGGATTGATCCGAATCATTTTCAATAGCTTTCGTCCTTTGGTCAAAGCGTGTAAAATAAAGTCTGAATACATTCAGAAAGTGGATCTGCAGCGGTATTATAATACAGAGTCGGTATAGTAGGAGGTGAGTGTATCCGAAGTCTTTTTGTGTTTTTCATACATTTGCCAAAACCCTTGTACCACTTCTTTTTGCTTGCGAAAATTTTGGAGTGATAAAGCAGAAAGTAAAGGCCTGCATATTAGCTTTACATACTACACATTCACTCACAGAATGTAGGACCAACAGCTTATCGCGCACTTCACTCCTCATAGAAATGAAAACTAATGAAGAGAGAGAGAGAGAGAGAGAGCTTAACCTCTTCACCATCAGAATCCCAAAGCATGCTGGATTTGAGATGGAATAAGCGCGTGTTATATTTCCAGAAAATCTGAAAGATGATCAAAAGACAGCCAATTAGCAGTATGTTTTTTAATAACTCGAGTTAACCTTACCTAAAGCGCATTTAAACGATTTACTACTACAGTATTCTGGAATAAACATGAGTTTATTCATGTGTGGACATAGTCGAGACGCTACTGGCTAATGTAAGTTTGCACAATAAAAGCCATTATTCATTTTTGTATAAAAAAAGCCGAGAAAATCTAACTGTTTCATTTCTGTACATGTATTTGCCATTCAATCCATATTTATGATTCCTCTTCGGGGAGACTATCAGTAAATGCGGATAACTTTAATCTGATAGTAGAAAGATTTTAACTTTTACTTTTTCTATTAATTTTTTACGCGAACATATGGCGCTAGGCTTAGTAAATCAACTGAACGCACTTTCTTTTTAATTTAGTGTTTATTTAAAAAAAGCAATTAATTTTACGAAAATAAACCTACGATAAATTCAAAAAGTCGTAACAAATAATTGTACATCATTTTAACGCAAAATTTGCTTATTATTGCTGGCAACCTAGAAGCCCGCCTTGCCGCACCTCCAACCATATATATAAAACGTAATTAAAATTTAATCCTCCGAAAATAGAAAATGAAAGAAAACTCGTATGGAGAGAAAATTTAAATTAAACTCATTTAATAACTAGAGCATAAGAAAAAAAAAAAATAAATAAATAAATAAAAACAAGAGAAAGAAATAAAAACTTAAATAAACAAAAACGAGCAAAGCAACAACTAAATATAGCACATACAGACCGATGCACCAAATCTGGAAGACAGACGTTTACAACCAACTAGGGAGTAAGTTTCGTTGTCAGAAAAACATTCACACGGTTATGTATAAATAACAGGAAATATAAGAACTACTTAGACACTGACAAACGTAGATGCATTGCTGTAGCGTATAATTCTCACGTTTACGAACATCAGGTGGAAAGGTATAACTGAAAACTTAACATAATTTCTCAAGAATTTCTGAGAAAGCAAATAAGAAAATCTGGAACAAAATTACATTTATATATATTTATTACAGAAGGATTTTGCGCGCTTACGTGTGTTAACGTGTTACGTTGTTTGTGTGTACACACAAATACCAAGTTACGCAAGCAAAAAAAACCAAAACTGAAAACTGAAAACTTGACCCATATTTTCACGCTCGTTAAGTAGAGCCATAGAAGAAAGAAAAAATACCGATCCACATATGCATTAAAGAATATCAAGGAAAACATATAATTTAAAAACATAGTGGCAGCTGCTGCATCAGGAGCACGTTGTGTTTGTGCGGTGACTTGAATAAAATGCAACAAGATATTCTTAACAAGAAGCCAACACTTCAAGGCGTAAGGGAAAGGAAAGTAAAGCAAAGCAAGTGACAAATTAAGTGAATATTAACACCAAAGCATCAACATGTTCTGCATCCAGTTATCACCGAAAACAACTTAGCATGCTTACGCACACTCATCCATCCATCCAAATACAATGCACGTACTCACACACTCATACACATATGTTTACATTCTGCAAATGCTTTCATTCAAAAAATTGTAACACGCTTCATTCGTTTTTCAGGCTAACAACCTGCAAACATACACAAAGCCACATTCCATCACTCAATCCCCTCTTAAAGCTGTATACCCTCTGCATATATTTTATGCAAGTTTTTTTCGTAGGTATATGTATTAGCGTGTAAAAGTAATGAATTTAAAGGCTTCAAAAAAAAAAAAAAAGCGGAGAAGAACACATAACACAGTTACAGGTATTTGTTGGCATACTTTCTCTCTATTAATCCATCTATGCACACACACATACACACATTTCCATATCTTATAGACTAAAATTAATAAGCACCTATATGTGTGCCTATACGCATGTGAAAAATCCTTTTACACATATGTTTCCTTCGCTTTCTTCACCTCTTCGCATTTGCAAAAAGAAGGATTTTTTTTATTATTGTTTATGAGAGTTTGCTGCTGAAAGCTTTTTATCTTTCCATTATCACATTTTTTTTTCTGTTATTTTCCAAAAATCTTATTTAGTTCTATCCCTGGATGCTGGAATGTTGAGTACTCCTGTTGGAATATTTTTCATATATCGTTGTGTATATCTTTGTTACCTTATGTTCTATCTGTTAACACAAATACTTAAGTGAAGTATACGGACTGATTAGCTTTGCTACAAACACAATGATCAATTAATGTAAGCAAAACTGTTTAAATAGATTTGTTTTATAAAAGAGAAAAAACTTTTTTTTAATCTAATTTATCCACAACTATTGCCTAATCGAGATCAAATAGTAATAAGCGTCACACTAGTCGCATCATTTTCAATAGCATTCGTCTTGGGTCAAAGCGCACCGGTATACCAATTTTCACCAAAATATCTTAGGGAGGGTACGGAAAAACCTAAGCCAAAAAGTGGTTCTAAATATGATTTTGAGTCGACCGATGTATTGAAAGACGAGTCTATTTCAAGTTCTTTTGGTATTGTGCACATCCGCACAAACTTATACCAAAAGTGGCGTAGGATATATTCATATCCCTAAATGAGATCTGTACTACATTTTAGTGAAATTTGACTCGATCCGAAATCGACTAGCAACTTTTCATTTCATGCGGCAGCCAATTGAAGGTTTCGATTGACCCGTATATCCATACATCCGCTGAACTGTTTACTTTCATTTGCATAAACTGTCTCAGAATTTTATCCTAACCATGACATATGTGTATTGAAACCAAAATCAGTTTTATTTTTATAAGAAATAAACCCAAGAAGTTGTATATATCTTATCGGATCTGACAATGTCTATCTTCGACTAGTTCATACAAAATATCTGAAACTGAGTACTTTTGCTGCCTGTAGGTTATTTGAAAAATTACTTAATTTTAAAAAAAATGTATATGTTTTCACTTAAGACCTCCGGTTTCATGTTTTTATATTTTAAACATTGCAACTTTAAGAACAACTTGCAACTTTAAGACAATTTACCGTTTTTTCATCTTTCAGTTCAAATTATTAACGATGCCCAACACGAATTAAAAATTGATAAAAGAAAGAATAGATAAGAACAAATTGAGAAGAAACTGATTGTTACTTGTCCGTCGGTCATCATTATTATAATTGTTTGAAAAAAAGATTATGGTGTTTCGAAATAATAAGCTGCCACTGTTCGGGCAATTCCGTTATCCAGTCTCCATAAAATTTTTGATTTTTTGTAAAGTTTTGTAAGATAAAGGAGTGTGCAGAGAACGAAAAAGATGGGAATCTGATGATGTAATGCCAGAACTATAAGGTGAATGCGGTAATACATTCCAGCCAAGCTCAAATAATTGTCGGCGGGTGAGACAAGAAGTATGAGACCCGATTGACCAATCCTGAAGGTTTCTGCTGCAAGTGTTCTTTTAATTGGATTAGTTGTTCGCAGTATACTTCAGAACTAATTGTTCTGTTATGCGGCGAAAGCTCATAATACACAATTCCTTTACCATCCCACCGTACTGACAGCAAAATCTTCCTTCCGTCGGTGTCTGACGTTGGGGTTGTCTGAGATAATCGCGTTTTGAGCAAGATCTATTTCTTTGTTCACTTTTCTGTACGCTCCATTTTTCTTCACCGGCTGCAATTCTCTTCAGTAATAGATTGCTTTGGTTTCGTTTTAACAGCATATCGCAAATATTAATGCGTTGTGTTAAAGGAATTTCTTTTAAGGTATGCGGAATCCATGTAATCCAGCTTTTTTGCAAATTCCAGTTCTCAGCTCCATTTAGTTGGTGAACGCGATGCAGCTTTCACTGAAAAATTTTCAGAACGAAATTTGGCTAACTAATTTTGGCAAGCGCGTTCAGCTACAGCATTACTTCCATACACAGCACATATTTCTCTTTACGCTTCTGCAGATCTTCTATATTTTTTAAGATAACAAAGTAAAATGTGGCTTATATGCTCATTTGGATTGTCCATTTTAAGAACTCCGTCTTACTACTGGAACACAACAGATCACTTTGAAAGTGTTCAAGGAAATAAACATTAGCCTATTCCACGTAACTCTGTATACCTTCAACTCTATCTAACTACCTGAAGAAAGTTATTTTAAGCTGTCGGGGAAAATCGCAAGAAATTTCCGGCCTACTTAATATAATGAATTAAGCCGATTATTATTGCATCCTATTCTGACAAACTGACTATTTCGCCTGCCGACGAAGTTATGACATTGGTCTTTTGAGATGCGCGTAAAATAGCTTCCATTAATTATCTTAAAATTAAAGACAATGAACGGCAATTAATTTAACCCAACGGCAAAGACCAAACAATTAAAGTTCTACTCCACGCATTCTACTGACCATATTTAACGTCCAGAATTATCTTCTCTTTGCACGCTTGAATAAATGGCTCACTTGCAAAAGATTTGTTAACAATAAAAATGAGAAGTCTGCAGTTGATAACCGTTTTGAGGAATTCGACTGTTTTCTCTACAAAAAAGATTTCAAAGAAAATGAACAATGCTTGGAAGGAGGTATCGAGCAAAGCACAACCATTTCGAGACATACAGATATTTTTGTTACAAATACATTCTATTTTCTCCCTGTCGTGTACTTTTGTTGATTAAATGAAACCGAAATAGCACACCAGCAGTAGAGTATAATTTCAACTTTTTCGGGTGACTATATGTTAATATTCTTGAGGGACAATCTAATATAAAAAGGAAAGGACTTCTTTTTCAAAGGTTTAAACATTACTTCTAAGAGCATGGAACATATTCATGAGATTAGGTCTTTTATCATTTCTGCATACGCTCCCAGAAGGGTTAGCAAACCCTTTTTCGTCGAAAAAGCAAGTTGCGGCGAAGAAATGCAATTTGAAAAAATCGTCCAGAAACTGAACTTAAGTAACTTTTTTGGCTTATATCACTACAGTTTTTTCAATTAACTTAACATTTGTCAGTAACAGATATGTTATATTAATAGGTCTCTAACCCAGTTGTGTGATTTGTGCGAACATGCTGACAAAGCTGATATTTTATTGTCCCCTAGCGCTTTAAATAAAACCAGTATACTAGTAGAAGAATACACATTTTATTAGAGAGCTATTGCACTTTAAAGTTATAATTGTTATATTAACTCGAGCATATTGTTAGTTTAACAATGTTTATATGCACACCTTGCAATGTAAGTATATTTGCTTGTGTTATATCACACAAGATGTTATCTGCTTGAAGAACTTCGGTGTATATAAATGTACGAGCGAACCTGCATTGTTTATATTAAAGCTTATGCTGGTTATATGACCGTTTATACGCATTTCTCATACATATAGCATGTAAACTATATTTGTGTGCGTGTTTCTGTGTGTTTGCAAACTATAAATATCTTAATGACCATTATTGATTGGTAAATGAATATGTTTCGTTAGTTGGCTATATATGAGTGTATAAGCAGAGGCAAACAAATTTTCCATTTTATATAAACTTTGCATATTAATGTTTATTGTGCTGGTATGTATGTATGTGTAATAGGTGGTTATTGTGATTATCCTTTTGTGTGTTTAGGTGCAAATTAGGCCAATTCATGCAAAATATAAAAATACTAAAATTTCATAACCGGGTGAATTCAATTTCGAAAGCATGCTTTGAGGTTGTGTTTATAAATAAAAATGTGTGATAACATTTCAAATTCTTGGCAAAAGGAGAGACTGCATAATGGGTTGAAAATGAAAAAAAAATATTTTCGCTTTTTCTTTATTTTGTAATATAAAGCATAATCACTATTTTTCTATAAAATTCTTTTAAGAATTTTTTTGGAAATCTGTTAAGTTGTTACACAAACGTTGTGCTACATCTCTCTCTCTTTACATAACCGACATCAAAGTGGCTTTGTTTTTCTTACAATCCATAAACAACTAGTATAGGTTTTTTAAAAAGATAACAAAAACAACTGCCAGAGATCAAAGTCAAACTTAGAATGTTATTGAAGAGAGAAAACCATTTGACAAGTATTTTTAAGAAGATTACGATGAAACTACTCCACATTGCTTCCCAACATCAACGTTTTACTACTAAAGCATAATTTTCAAGTCAAGCAGAAAACTAACATTTTGACATTTATGCATTTTTGAGTTGACAAAATGCAGAAGGACATACTATGACTACAAACCTTAGCTAAGGGAAACTTGCAAAATATCATAGTTTACGACATGACGCCCTACAAAACATAAGTCGTCTTTGCCAACAAAGTAAAGGATAACGTGCAAACAAACTTTCAACAAAAATGAGTTATTCCAACACAAAAGAAAACACATATGTCATTAGAAAAATAAAATTATTTATTGTGCTCTACGAGACATACTGAGTGACTCGTCAAGTATTCTACTCTGCTTTAAAAACAAAATAGTAACAATAAACTAATGGATGAGAACAAAAACAAAAGTTTTTATATAAAACTGCAATATTTTACTTCCTTTATGTAGCTTCATCTTGCTCTTAAGGTAAATGAATAGTGAGTTCCGCTGCTACTGTGTAAAACGTATACAGTTTGAAGCAGTCTAATAACAATCAATACTAATCAAGCTTGAGTCTTGCGAAGAAAATATCACTTCTTACCTGTAGAGTTTGACTTTCGGAAATTTCAAATTTCGGTGACGGCAAAAGTGCAGCAGTACACGAAAGAAAAAAGAAGTGGTCAGATCTGCATTGCTCTTATCCCTAATAAACGTTAGCTTTTACATGTTTTTCATTCAGAAGCAGCTGAAAATCACCCAAGTGTTCTCTCTTAACTTTTCCATTTTAATACACCGTTCTCCTCTCGTGTCAACTTGAATAAGAAAAAGAAAGGAAAAATAAATATCCAAGCAAAGCATACCCGGCATAATTTATTTTGCAAAAAACGTTGAAACCTTGTATTTATGACAGTTGAGTAAATACATTCTTGTAGTGCAAATTCTATATGCAGAGATTTCTTTTCTAACAGCTTCAAACGAACAATTTGAAAGCAATTGTTTATGACACACTTAAAATGCGAAGCACGTTTTTAGTTATGTGGCATTATGACCAATATTTTCTTAATTTACTCTACGACATATGAGTGCGGATAAACGCAATTAATTTTGCTGAATTTGCTGATATTCCACACATTCGCTAGATATTTGAAATATTCTCTAGTATAATTTGAATATTGTCTTCGTCATTTACGAAATCCTATTATGCTTACAATCTCGAGAAAGCTACAATGACGAAATAATGACGTCCAATGGTCGTTCGTCTACCGCACTGAAAGTTCCCTGAAAAATTGCTACTTTACAGATTAAATCATCGCGAGCAAAAAAATGAATAGGTGTATTATAATCCTGTTCCAAGATGCCATATTTCAGATAAATTTCATTATATGGTCCTACATTAATATATAATTTACCATTTTAACAATAACATTTTCAACGACCGCCTACAACATAAAGTTAACATAGCCGCACCACCAATATAATAAGGATATAATAAAGACAAGTATATGGAATAAAAAGTTCTTGCATGTATTCTGATCATTTGTTTCACTTTACGAAGGCATTTATTGAGAAAAATTGACACAATATATATATTAATATATTGGGTGATATAAAAGGTCTACATATCGGGTAATAATCACCTGACTATCTCCAAAGAACATGTGCTTGAAAGGTAACATTTTAGGTTACATTTTTTGTCAAACTAATTTTCTATTGCTTTGAAAATGAGTGAAATATCTGAAGAAACACGCTATTTGATGTTTTTTTACTATAAAAAAGGCAAAACATCCCGAAAAATTTGGGAATTGTACAGTGAGAATGCCGTGAGTGAACGAAGGATTCAGGCGTGGTTTGGTCGATTCCGTTCCGGAAATTTCAATGTCAAAAATACACTTTACTCCGGTAGGCCAGTCACTGAAAAATTTGATGAAATTTTGCAACTGGTGGAGGAAGATAAGCGCGCAAGCTGTCAGGAAATAGCGAAGGCGCTAAACATCAATCACTTGACAGTTTGGAATCATTTAAAAAGAGTAAGCTAGAAAAAGCAGTCCAAAAGAATACCAAAAAACCGTAGAGACCTTTTATCCATTATATTAATCAAAATATTAACTAGCATTTTCTACAACCATTTTCCGGTTTCCTCCTAGTATATATTTCATATATAATTTATTTATAAAATAGGAACATTTCCGTATTTAAAAATTTTGTTATGGAATAAACTGTATTTCTTTAAAAATGTTAGTTGTGAAAGATAAAAGACTTTATAAGACTATAGAAAAGCAAGAAGATATATATTTTGGTTAAGTTGGTTAAGTTCGATCCATTATTTAAAATGTTTACTTGTAAAAGCCTCTGTACCTACCATAAAAAATATATCGATTAGCAAAGAGTTATAATTCATTGAAATATACGTAGAAAGCATCACAAAAAGTGAACACAAATATTATAAGTATGGATATGGAATTGAGTTAACAAAATTTGCCTGGCCATGTGCGCAACCGTTGAAATTAGAAGCGACAAGAAGAAGCTGTCTTCGATATACTATTGAAATCTTATTAGAAGGCTGGCCTATAGACATGAATATGCTAAATTTTTACAGTTTACACCAACTGTGCGAAGCTATATTAAGTTTGTGCGGACATGTGCAACATCCAGAAGACCTTGAGAATGACTCACCTTTTTAACGCAGGTCGATTCAGCATCACTTTCTGAATTGATTTAAGTTTGTCTATTCGTCGATCCATCTTGTTTTCCTGTGTTCAACGTACAGGCCGCAATTTTTGAAATATTTTGATGAAATTTGGCATACTGGAGCGTTTTGGCCCAAGTATGAACACTGTTATCGTGGCTTTTCTCAATTAAAACTCAGTGTGAAGTTCGACAATCAACTAATTCCCATATTAACAACAAGCAAGACATAAGAACTGGCATTGGGTTTGTACGAAAGCCAATGGCACTAATTTTGCAAAGGAGAAAGTAAACGAGTGAAAGATGGTTCCTTCACTAGGCAAATTCGTATGAGGACGCGGAGTTTAATCAAAATTGCCTTCAATTCTCTTTAAAAAAAAGCCGCAAACTAAAGCAAATGTGCTTTAAAAATTGTCCCAGTGCAAGAAAAACGATAAAATTATTGTATGAATGTAAGTTGACATTTTTGTAATTACTTGTTTTCCCAGTATTCTGTTTAATTCATACTTCTTATGTAATTCATTAATTCAGTCACAGTAGTTAAGAGAAATTGTAGATCACATTTATTGCCAACACTTTGTATTCTATTCTCGTTTATTCCTTTCTCTATCCTACATAAAATCTTCATATCAATCACATGGCAACACTACAAAAGTAACTTTTTCATAGAGTAGACATCTAATTGAGTAAAAATAACAGCGCCTCAACTGCGCAAAATAAAGTAAAATTTTGTGTTAAAAGAAAAAAAAAAAAAAATGAGTACAACAGTAGTGAAGATAATCCTTTGGGTGAGGACAACTGTAAATGTCACTTGTGGAAAAATTAGGCATATGGCTAGAGACTGCAGATCTAATAATCGATCGAATAATAGGGTTGAGTACACGAACGACAAATTCAAAAATTATTTAAAACAGCACGGTATTAAACATGAGTTTAGTCCTGCTTAGACCACACAACAAGATGGTGTGCTAGAGAGCAAAAATAAGACATTAGTGGAGATGGCCCAACGTATGTTGATCCAATCAAATCTATTCGCAAAATTTAGAGCAGAAGCCATACTCACCGCAAATCTTATTAAAAACAGATGTCCATCACAGACCCTTGACTGATGAAATACCTTTTAATTTAAATTTTAAAAACTACCGATGATGAAGAATTTTCACCTCCAACTGGAAATCCTGACAATTCCGTAGGTACAAGCCCATCCAAACGAGGTCGCGGTAGACCTAAGAAATTATTCACGGGAATGGGACTTAGAAGACTACATAGCGTAGCCTATGAAGAAAATGATCAAGAAAATGATCTCCAGATGCTGACATTATTGTTCAAAATGATTCTCAAACAATCGAGGAAACTATGTGCAGGTCCTACGCACAGAAGTGGAAAATGGTGACGGTAGCAGAATACGAAGCCCTGAAATGCAAAAATACATGGAAAGTAGTCCCATGCCCAAAGGGAAAGGAAATAATTCAAACCAAATTACTTCTGAAAACCAAATACAGTCCTAATGAAATAGTGAAGCGGGGTAAAAACCGACTTCTTGCAAAAGTCTTCGCACAAAGTAATGAAATCGGTTTTAACGACATGTTCGCGACTGTTGCTAGATTGGAATCCTCATGACACTAGCGATTGAGTTAACACTGGAGGTTTATCATCTGCATTTTACAAGCGCTTACCTAATTGGTGACATCTTTGAAGAATTATGCATAAACCTACCAGAAGATCTGTATGGAACAATACATAAATAATATGTTGACGAATTCAAGAGCGGAAAAGTTTGTCTTGTGCAGAAAACTCTGTATGGACTCAAGCAATCAGGCCGTCAATGGTATAAGAAATTTGGGAGAAGCTAAGTCTATCAAGTTTGAAATCCCTAGAACCAGATCTTTGTGTTTACATAAAGAATGGCAGAACAAGCATAATTTTAGTATCAATCTACGTTGATAGTAGCCTCAAATGACAAAAAAATGATCAGGAAACCCAAAGGCAATCCTTTTAAAGGTTTTGAAATGAGGGATTTAGAAAATCTCACATATTGCTTGAGCATAGAATTTCAACAAAATGAACACGAAATCTCAATATCGCAGGCAAAATATATTTGTTATGTATTGAACAGATTCCATGACGAATTGAAAAACTACCAAAGGAAAGAGCCCGAAGACTCAGTCTGAAATGGAAGAGGTATAGAATATTTCGTATCATTCTGATTGGAGCCTTAATATACTTAGCTATAGCGACTCGTTCCGATATAGCTTATGCTGTTAGCGTGCTTATCCAATATAATGCTAACTTTGTATTAAAATATTGGTTGGCAGCGAAGCGTGTATTACGCTATCTCAAAGGCACATAAAATTTAGGTTTAACTTTCATGCGCACGGGAGCAGACTTAGTCTGCTGTGCCGACGCCGATTGGTGTGCAAACATCGACGATAAAAAATCGTTCACAGGATATGTTTTCGTATATGGAACCGCAGCTGTAAGTTCGGAATGTCGCAAACAGCGGAGTGTTGCTATGTCTAACATTGAAGCAGAATGTATGTCTCTATCTGAGTAGGAAATAGGCTATTTATCTTCGAAATTTTGTAAGCGAAATTCTGAGTGATATGGGAGCTACTACAGTATTCAACGACAACTAGGGTGTCAAACAACATAGTGAAAATCCCGTATTGCGCAAACGAACTAAACATGAGGATGTACGATATCATTTCGTTTGTAAAGCTGTTGAACAACACGATGTATAAATAGAGTAACTCCCAACTGACGAAATGTTCGCTGATGTATTAACGGAACCTTTACCTTTACTTTAAATGCATTGAAGGAATGATAAACATCCATGATATCCAAATTGATAAGACAATAAGGCAACACTACAGAAGTAGCTTTTTCAAAGAGTAGAGATTTTTCTAACTGTGTAAAAATACAACGTGCTGAAAATAAAAAAAATACTCTTTAAGCTCTAACAACATTTTTGTGAAAGAATTTATGTATATCTGAAAAAAAAAATTTATTTCAGATGCTTGAAATATTAGTTTGAAGTTTGGTTTCTTTTCGTAGTAAGCGTAAATTAACATAAACTGTTTACATATTTATTCAAGAATATTACATATATTATTATAAATACAAGAAAATTAATGGTATTAGGATTAATAATATCCTGTATGATGTACACAGGGAAGGAGAATCTAAAAATAAAAATATCCGATTAAAGATGAACATCACAACTTCGCATGTAAAATGGGTTATGTATTTAGATTTACAAAGGATTGATTTATAAGAATGTTGAGCAACAAGTAACAGAATCATACTTGACTGGGGCCGAATCTTGTATTCCTACCGCCACTCATTTTATCATTCCATACTTTTACATTTAATAACATAAAAGTGACTGGGATAAAATTTATTTTCTTTCTTCTAGTTCACTTAAATAAAAGTTTATTTGGAGCATAATACCTACATAATTTATTTTATACTTTTTACTCCACTACATATTGCATTCTACTCTCTACAACGTCTTATTTGACGTACACGTCGATAGGATTGCTTCACCACGTCGAATCATTAGTCATATGTCACTTAGAATTAACACGCCCAGTATCAACGTGATTGCTAAGAAAATTCTGGTCCATCACTTTATGACGTCCGGCATTTTTACTTCAAAATTAACACACTCAAGTTGTCGCATTGTACTCTCTAAGCCTTCTTATTTGAGACCAATAACAACGAGAATGTTAAGAAAAAATGAATTGATAATAATTAATTGTAACTTAAGCCATATACAATTTACAGCTTGTCGTATTGTGCTCTCTAAGTCTTTTCATTTGATACCGATTTGACCGTACTGCTCGACCATACACGTTGTGGCGTCCACCGCACGCTTCATTTAAAATGAACACATTTTTAGTTAGATGATGTATCTTCATGTGAAGAATTTACAGAATAATTTTCAACACTCTGTCTTGTCAGCCTTATATATGAGTAATAAATACAAAACTTCAAAAAAGTGGAATAAATAAAAATTTCATCTGAATTTGATTTGTTTAGAACTTTGTGAAGCCGTGACTGATTTGCTTCGTTTTTGAACATAAGCAATAGGGCCATTCTTAAAATAAATTTAGACAATTTCAACCTTTTATCTGTCACGATTCATGAGGAAAGAACAAAAACCTACAATTTTTACTTAGAGAAGTAGAGGTTCGTTCAGTTTAGCAATTTTCCATATCGGCCCAAGTGCAAGAAATTCCAGTGTTTTTACTACATTTTTGCAAACAGGGGAGTGTTAACAACACACAACAACGACAGACGGACGCGATCAGGAAAAGTAATTTCATGATCTTGAACTGTCGAAGCAAATTAAGAGAGTAAGCAACGGTTTCTTTTACGAATGGAATTCGTTCGCTAAAGCAGAAAGGAGAACCGCCTAGTCAGATTGCAAAAGATCGCGATGCACGGTTCTCGTTCGTTGCTACGAAACAATCGCGAATCACCTCTTTGTTAACGTCTGCGCTTCCATCCACAATTTTTTCCCCACATTGTGTTTATGTGTCACCTCCTTTTCATCGGCGGCCATCAATCTCTAAAAAAATGGTTCGATATCGTCTCGTGCGCAATGCAAACGTCGAAACTTATATTAGGCGGTTACGTTAATTTTGGTCAGCGATTTCTTTAGGTAAAGATGATAAAGAAATCGGAAATAGCAGTGCACATAACGATCAAATTCGATGATTTTACTATTTACCTAAAATACCAGTTTTCAATTTAGTATTATCGAGATATTGAGTGTCTACAGGCGCTTATCATGGAACGCTCAAAATTGCATTTTCGACATTCATTACGTTCGTTTCCTGATTGGAAGAAATCAGCTGCCGAACTCCTTCAAACACTTTTAGAAACGTATGGTAATGCTCCTCCGTTATATCGCAATTGTCGGTTTTGGCTTCAACGGGTTGAACGGGTGGTGATTTTGATGTCAATGGCAAAGAAAGGCTTGGATAACCAAAAAAGTTCGAAGACAGTAAATTGGAAGACTTATTAGAGGAAAACACCTGTCAAATTCTCAAGGAACTTTCGGACAGCCTAGTAGACAATAAATCCATAGTTTCAACAACATTGAAACCAATTTTTATCAATAAATGCCTTTTTCAAGTAAAAGAATGGACAAAATTAGTGCGACTACTTGGCAAAATTAGTCCGCGATTGAAGATTTTAGCGTGTCGGTAATATGTTGGTATCTTTTAAGAAAAAGGAACAACTCTATTGACTTTATCACATATTGATTGAGAAGAAGCGCTTCTTCCTATCCTAATCATAAGCATATAGTAATATTTAGCGAACTTTGCTGTATTTTCGAAACGCCATTATTTTCGTTTGTGTCTTTTTATTTAGGGACGGACACTTTACAAACGCACCACAGTACATCCTGATATGGTAAATATTATCAAAGCAGCGCAAGTCGCCGACAAGGCTACGAAGCTTATTTTATAGCATTGGCCTATAAGGATCTATGAAAAAGGGGAAAGGGTCGCGAAGAAAACAGGAAAGATTGCTAAGGGTATGCGGGGATGGCTCACTTCGCGATAATCACTATCAAAATTAACAGACATTTTTGTTTTATTAAAAAAGGGAAATAAATGAGTGACTAAATGCCGATAAAAGAAGCACATGATGCACATACATCTCATGACGTACGCTTAAATGTAAAAATAGGAGAAAAAAAATAAATCCGCAGACTGTCAACCATGATGCCATAGCAGACCACGACCATCTGAAAAGTTCCTCGCAAGCCTGATGAAAACGTTCAACTCGAGTTCTCTACGCCTGTTATAATAGCCACAAGTAGAGGGTAGGAAAATCGTGGCTTACCAAAGTAGCTTTCTATAACTATTTCTTTGTCTATGCGTCGACTCCTCTACACTGTGTTGCTGAAATGTATTTTCGGCTCTTAAACAAACTCAGAAATGGCTCCCACATCTGCTCACATTATAGAGTAAAAGGCAAAATATCTACAACATAACTCTGTTCGAAATTGTTGGAATTTAAAAAAATGCAGTCAAAATTTACGCGTAGTCCTGCCCACAAATACTCTCGTCACAATAAAGACGCCACTGTAAAGACGCCAAATTTTAATATCTACAGCAACCTTCAGCTTTGTCAGATCGTTACCTGTTGTAGGTGATGTAATAGAATAGAAGCGTACACATCTTACCGCTTCCTTTTCAATGTAAAATTTTGTCTCAGAGTTTTCTACTTTCATTTCATTAGTTTTTGCCAATTTAATAGAGTTAAAAATGTAACTTAATCTTAGCTTATTACAATCCAAAAGTCTATAAACACTTTTCCATATTGTAATTATAAAAAAAACATTTAAATACTAAGATGTAATTTGCAACTTTCTAAAATTAAGCTTAAAAACTTTAAGTGTCGATTGTGAATTTGGACTTGAAAATAAAAATTGCTGCGATGGCGTATTTCTAGACTGCCATGATAGGCTACTTTTAACCCTTAAAAAATTTTTCATTTCCATATTAAAGTAGAGAATGATTAGAGCCAAAATATATATATATAATACTTGTCCACTTCAGACTTTCCGATCGCCGCCAATATTTCAACGGCGGCATATGCAGATGACGCACGAAAAGCGCACAGCACCTAGTAATGTCAGGAATGTGTCCTGTGAACTACAGATTCATGTCTACAAAATTTCACTTTGGCTGAGCAAATGGACTGTTAAAATAAATAGTGAAACATTTAAGCGGCACAAAGATCCTTGTGCTTCACTATTTTTAAATGGCAATAAAAACCATGTTAAGAACTGTATAAAATACCTTGACTTACCCATTAACCAAAGGTTAACGTAGATAAATTATATAAAAGCTAGACGCCCGCATCAAAATATTAACCTAAGTTTCTTCGTCCCATTGTCACTATGGCATCATTCGTTAGCAATCAGACTATGTTTATTCCTTAAATTTTTTTTTTTGTAGACTCTCCAAACATTATTATTATTATTATTATTGTAAATTTAGACATAGAATAAATTCTAAGACTAAAGTCTTAAAGCACTAGCATCTAAGGCTTTCGGCTTTCAGCTTTTTATTTTTTTTTTAATTTTATTATTATTATTATTATTATTATTATTATTATTATTTATATTATTATTATTAAAAACTCTACCGCACTTGAGATTTGAACCCACGACCATTGGATTTGTAGTTCTCCAAACATATATAGTTTCTTCTTTTTCATTTAAATACCATATTGGTATTCTTATATTGTTCCCATTGGGGGACAACCATCTCTGTAATCTCACCTTACCATAATCTTTTCGAATGAATTGTAAATTAAATATGTAATAAAAAAAAAAAGCATTCTATTCGGTTTTATTTTTTGTTCTTCCCTAATCGCCATAAATTTAATCGAAATACAGAAATTATAAACAAAATTACTATACGTTGTAAATATTGATATTAAATATTCATTGGAACTTTAGCCGCAAAAGCATACTAAGACCTGATATTTAATTAATTTTTAATATTTCAAATTCCGCTACAAAATTTCGAAAAGGAAAAAATATTAGTGATTAAAATTTTAAAATAAATATTTAAAATTTTCAATTAAACGAGCGGAAAAAAAATGTCAACCTCAAAATATACACGTGCAGACTTCAAATAACATATTTTACTCATTTTCTAACTAGAAATAATAAGTAGAGCACAGATTTTAAATTTAGCAGAGCTTAAATAATTAATATGAAAACATGAATTTTTTACACCAACTCCAAAATAGAAATTGAATATGAACCTAATGGCAAACAATTCGAATCGTGTTCGAATATCATTTAAAATGCATTTAAGTGTTGAGATTTTTTTTTTATTTTTAATAATTTATTAATTATGCTAATTTAAATATATACAAATTTCTATTTCATTTGTTTTACCTAAAATACAATTTATGTAATCATTAAAATCAAAATTAATTTAAATTCCCTAAACTGTTGCTCCCATAACCGTAGAGTCTCTAAACAGATATTTAGTAACTAATTACCGAACATCAAACATTAAAAACCCTTTCCCACTTGAGATATGAATGAAATTCGCATCAAAAAATAGAATTATTTGTAAAAATGAAATCATCGAAGGGTTAGCAAAGTTTGGTACAGTGTAAAGTTACAACAAAAACGGAAGATGAACAACATTTTTATGCTTTTTTTTCACTCGTTCCAAATGTTTAAACGCAACATCTGCGTTTCACAACATGAGCATGTTTCAAATTTTAATTACTTCTGTTAGTATTAATTATTATACGTATTAAAATTCCCGTTTGCGCTTATCAAAGCAGGCAATTGTGGCATTAAACAAGTGTATTTCCTCTATTGGATATGGACATACGATAAAGCAAAGCTGGGCTGTCGATAATTGATATCGAAACGGATTAAAAGTGAAACGGGAAATGTTGTGCGCTGAACAACAGCTTTTAAATTTCCTCTTCCCGAAAACAAAAAAACAAAAAAAATAAATTCTTTTCAGTAAAATATGGTTTACAATTAATTCAAAAATATGAAGTTTTCAATTACTTATCACGTGATTTGCGTAGTGAATAGCTTTCGTCCCCTTGAACTCATCTTCAGCCACACCGAAGTATGTGAGAGAGGACAAGGGGAAGCATAATTACTCGTCGATGCGTTTGGCCTCTGACAGCGCGTAGTTAGTTCAAAACAAACTTACATCCTTCAAATGTTTCCGTTTAATCCCATTCTTGCGTTTGATGAGCTTATTTGCATGAATTTCATTGCTTGTGCTTCCTAATATGCTACGAGGTATGTAGCTTCGTTGTACGGCTGCCTTGCATTCTTTCTTGCCCTTGCGTGGAATTGCAGTTCAAACGTACTGCAGTTCGAGGCCATCAAACCTAATTTGTAGTCCTTTTAGGCTTTTCATTTCGTAAGGCATATTCACTTTGTTCCACACATCTTTCAGCTTTACTTGTTTTTTGACGCCACACTGCCTAGCTCTTAACCGCACAATTTTTCCTTCTGGAATTTCTATTTAGCCTTCAGACTGCTTAAGTACCTTAGGGTGAGATTCGTAAAAATATTTTGATTTTCTTCTCGCCATTAGTTCCGTACGCGATGCCACTCTTAACTTTTGTTAAGCTTCAATGTCATTGCCTGGAATTGTTGTTTGCACTCATCTCGCCAATTGCCGTTCCATCAATATTACATTAGAGTTCATTTATGAAGGGTTGCGCTACACCTTTTTCTAGCTGCGCATAAAAAAAGTCTTTGATTTAGTTCGGCCTTACTTACTATCAGCTTAGGATCCTTTTTAACGGTACCTGTTTGCGCTATGGCACTCTAAACAGGGCTATAGAATATATTGCGGAAGATCTACTGTCGATAATGTATATCACAAACGCAAACAAGAACGTATTTTAAGCAAGCTACTAAAAATATATAGAGTATTGAGCTAAGCCCTATCTAGTAAGAAGTTTTTGATCACATAGCACAAATCTATAAACTTTACCTAAATATTCCGAATAGCTTTTGCAGACGGTATCTCGCCGCATAGGCAATGTTCTCTAAGATTCTACAGATAACCATGACGCTTCAACTTTGAAGTGTAAAGCTATCCAATACCTAATAAATTGCATATTAACATATTAATTTGAGATTTTTTATATTCAGAGTATTGAGAGAATAGCGCTTTAAAGATAACCTTACCGCTTGGCGTATATCATATTTCTCCACTATTTCCTGCTAAGGATACTTTCAGCAAACGTCGACTACCATTGACGTTTTTTATGAAAGAAAGAAAATTGTTGTATATTTAATATATTATTATTTTTTCTTTTTTCTACATAAATTTTGAATCTGCTGCTAGCTTACGGTCCATTAAAGTTAATGGATTTCATTTTCACTTTTTTATTATTATTTTTTTTTATTACATTCATAATATAATTTGTTGCTTTTATAGTAGCCACCGATCAGGCAACCATAGCTCCAAGTGCAGCACACCAACAATTTCGGTTTAATTTAGTTTAAAGTCATTGGCCTCGTCGTGCAAAGTGCAAAAAAAAAAAACAAATTAAAATAACATTATAAAGACTGACATGCAAACATACGTAAAGAAAATCACACTTTTAGAAATATGAACATTTTATATTGAATTTTTTTATATGTTTTGCTTAAAGTGCATACATAAAACTGTGTACATATAACAAGCAATAACAATATTCACGCTATATTTTCTCCGGAGAATTGTTTTACAAGCGAATGGCCATGTAAAACAGTACATATCCGCATGTATAACAATAATAAAAAAAATATTTCTTTCTTGTTGTTTTTTCTATTTTTTTAATTGTACACATTGTGACCACGTTTCTCCGCAATGCAGACGTGCGAACATTATTCATAATCAAAAGAAAAAAAGAGTAAATAAAAAAGTTAAAGATGGTTTTTTTCCGACACCTAAAGCCAAAACGAATTAATTTGTGTAAGAGAACCATATCCAAAACCTAAAAAGAAAATCTTTTTTGTATTTATGTTTGCTGTTCCACTTGAGCCTCTCTTGAGAGTAGTTGAGGCCAAAGCGAATTCAGGAAAAAATTATAGAAATGCCGCAGAAAGAAAGTAAAGCAGTAAAGCAAAGAATACATTTTAATAAAGTGCTACGCCATGTTCGAGTATTTCTACAGGACTGTGCTGGGATCCCTCAGGGTTCAATATCACTAAGGTCTTGTACGTTTCCCGTCGTCTCTGCCGATAGAAATAAAGAGCAAAGTAAAAAAGATACAAAATTAAACTTTTGCTTTACTTAGCTTTACTAGAGCTTATTTATTATTTGTTTGTTGAATAGCTCTTTCTGGGGTTTATTTCAAGTATGTTGTAATGTAATAAATTTTTCTTCCTATAGAGTAGTTGATGAAAAAGTTTTGATAATTTTGAAAATATCAAATATTTGTGTTAAATGCATTTATGAAGAAAATATTTCAGTGTGTTTATGATGACTAGTACAAGGATGGCTACCAACGTCAAGGAGGCAGAAGTTTTTAAAATTTCAAATTTAAAAAATGAATAAAATTTTAGAATTTTTCAATTTGAAAAACTTTTTCTTTAAAGGAGTTTTTTTTTAAGTGTTTTGAATATATTTTGGACAACTTAAACAAATTTTAGTAAAATTTCTTATTAAAACTAAAAGTCAACAGAGTAAACCTAGGCCATCAACGTTTTGGTATACTACATATTATTAAACAAAAGAACTATTTTTTCAACTTTTTATTGGGCAAGACGCCTTTTTTCACATTACATCCAAAAATTTATTTTTAATGAAACCGTTATGTTCAGCTAAGTCTTGTCAACACGAAAGCTATGTCTTACATGAACGACTTAAAGCTGCCAAGAATTCGTCTGAAAATTTTGACGAATTAACATGAAAATTATTGCTTATATTCAGTCATAAAAGTGTATGCCCCGCTAGCTACGTGGCCGTACTAAGTAGAAATATGTTGGAATGTTGGAAGTAGAATGTCGAAAAGCATAAATTAACCGTAGCAGTGAAAAATGTATCCTTTTTCAAGCTAAGAAGAACATTTTAATTAAAAACTTTTAATGTTTACGATAAAAGCAACTCCTGAGGCGCTAAGTGACTTCAGCTAATAATCTTTCCAAAGCTTACTGCGTATTTCAGATTAATCTAATTTCCCTTTTGTAAATTTTCCCCTTCGCCACTCTATTCTCTCCATAAATGTTTTTATTTTTTTGTTTTGTTTTATTTCTTTGTCAAGCACAAGTATGTTGAAGTATATTTAGCTGTAATGTGTCGCCATTTTCTTTTTCACAAAAAGATAGAAAATAGTGCTCACCATAGCGGAAAACTTATATTGCGTTATGCTATAATGTAAAATGCATTTCTCGCTGGCATAACGTTTTTATGCCAAAGCTGTTGCTGTTACATTTGATGTTGTACAAAATGTGGGCATTACAGCACGGACAAATATGCAGCAGCATTCAACAACAAATAATATCACTTTTTTTACGGTTTTGATTTGGTAGACATTTAATTTGTCGTGTGTGTGGCAAGAATAATGCAGACAATATAACGTTTTACACCTTTTCGTTATTATTATTTTTAGGTTTTGTCTCCTCTTTCATGCTCAACAACCGGCAAACGTTAAATGTTCTACAATTGTTAATGTCTATAATATGTTGTGTCGAGTTGCCTTTACCAGCATCATTACCAACACCAAAACCACAACAACCAATTGTATAACATTTTACCCTTAAGGTTAAATGCTTAAGTTTATTTGGCTTGGCTCTCTGCCAATCATCAAGATAACAAGACAACAATATTTACAAGCAACATAAAAATGGGAAAAAGAATTTAACTGAAATTCCAAATGCCAGTTCGTTATTAATTTGATGATAATTGTTAGCTTGTAAGGTATTTAAAATTTACAACCATAACATAACTAGAAGGAAATAGCTCGCAACAATTGCCTACTTTCTGGTTTGACAGATAATTACAATATGATTGCCTGCTTTTAAGCGCAAGCAAAGACTGTTCGAAATATTTTCATTCGTGTAATTGTTGCAAGTTTATTTCAAATAACTCATTAATATTTCATTTTATTTAAATTAACTTTTCAACTGACAAATTTTTACATTTTCGATAATTACTTTGAAATAAATTTTCCTCGTGTAAGAGACAAATTATATCATTTTACGTTTTGTATGTTTCTATTTGTTTTCTGTTATCTTCATTTGCACACCTTGCATGTCTATCATGCAGTCAATGTCAACCTAATGCAATATGCATGTATAGGCAAAGAATGAACAAAAAATTGTACTCGGTATGCTGGCAATGCCACGGCATGGCATCCTTTTTTTTTTTGTTTTTCTTTCTTTTAGTAGCTTTAGGCATTAACTGTCACTCATGTATTTATATTTTAATGGTTTTATCCATAAATAAGCGAATTTCTATATACTCTCGAACAGCGACGTAGAAGGTTATTTTATACAAAACAGTTGCACATGAACAAATTAGTTGTTGAGTTAATTTCCTTTTAAAAGTAAGTTTAACATACTTATTAAAATTCATAAGCTTATGGCATAAAATTTTTCAAAAGACATCTACTCGCAGACATTTATTCGCATATATGTTACATACGTGGAAAATTTTTCATTACAAATTTTATAGAAAACTAATTAATTCATTTTCTGGCGCTCAATTGCTTCTTTTATGTCTCACGATCTTTTATATCTGTTTTTCTTTTTCTCTCCTTTTCAATCAATTCTTTCAATTTTTTTTTTTGATATATAAATGTTGTTTTTATTATCAAATCCAAACATTAGCCAATAGAATTTTATCGACTCAAGTCGCGTGCTTAGAAACTCCATAGTAAACTTATACAGCAGGGTGAAAATAGTAACTTGAGTGCCAAACTATTTTCTGCTGTCATTGCCGCATCGCAATGATGATGCATTTTTAATGAAAACTGCTAGATTAAGCTCATTAAATGTATGACTGAACTCAAGAGAAGCATTATATGTCAGCAAGTATATGAAGGAATTGCTACTTTTTCTGTGTACGTGCTTCGTGTGTTTTTATAATAAAATTCTTAGCAAGTCTTTATAGACATGAGAGGATTCTTTAATGGCACCAAGGAGTGCAAAATGAAGATATTTGAAATTAAATATTTCATAAGAAAAACGCTTATATTCGAAAAGAAACTGCAAACATTAAGGAGAAAGAATTAAATGCTCGCTGAAAAATTGGTAAAAGCAGTCTTTAGAGGAGTCATTAGAGGCTTTTAAAGTATTGACGTATGGTTTCTCAATGCTTTTCAAATCCGAATTTTCTTACACGTAGTTCATAAGAAGACAATTAACCAGTCCAAGAAAACATACACGAGGTAATTAATAACTAATAATGGAGCATGTACGTAGACCGCAAGAAGTCTAAATTGAATCTGAATAAATACTTTTGCGATTTCTTCTTAACTAAGTTTTTTTTTCAAATATGTTTGATCAATTTTTCTTGTACTATTTTGTATTCGCATTGGCGATTCGGACTGTATATTGTATCGTTTTGTATCATTGCAAGTAAATGCATGCAAATTTAAAATGATTACAACAACAACGAAATTATTCATACTTCCCTCGATGCGAGTAGAGCTAATGAAAAATTCAATTTCGCATTGACATTAACAAAAGATAGAACACGCCTTATCTGCATATGACTCCATTGCAATGCAGCCTCTCTGCAAAATAAAATGCAAATAACAAGCAAACATAATTTTGCCTCGTTCGCTAATAAATCGAACATTTGTGTATAAGATTCTTAATTGGAGATTTTGTGCCTTTGCACAAGTACGGATACATAAAATGGTTAGCTGATACAATATTTGACCAACTCAATATGGTGCTATATCAGCCACCAGCTAATGTGAAAATGCTTTCACTGCAGTACAAGAACGCAATGCAAGTTATACAACATCATTAAACTTATTCACTGATACTGGCACTGGCACTGGCACTGGCGATCGCCAAGTACAGTTTTTACGTAAAAAAAAGAAAGCTATGTTTGCCTTTTAACTTAGAACGCCACTTGGTTAAGGAAGTAGTGTGCACATGATGGTAAGTTATATGCGGGTACACGTACATAGATGATTGCAAAATGGCGAGAAAAAAGCTATGAAAAAAGTAGAAACACATTTAAAGGAATAACAAACCATAATACAGGAGAAAAAGATGAAAAAAATTATTCTCATATTTAAGCAAATTCTCAAACTTTAGCAGCAGCAACAAAGCAGTATAAATAAAGTAGATTGTTTTCGACCAACTCTTCTTTATTTGTATTAAAAAGATGGTACACTTTTTGGGTAAGCACTTTTTAGGTTTTTTTACTTAACTTGAATTACGGGGAAGGTTATTTGAATTTAATTGTTTATAGGTAAAAATATATAATGGAATAATAATTGCATTTTTAAATAATGTACTAACCGATTTTTTTAATTTGGTCTTAACTTTTTCTTGTATTTGCTAATTTCTTTCCAGATTAACCACAATACAAAAAAAGCAATTAATATGTAAACTATACGTCACTGCCATGATCACAGAAATAAATATCAAATTGCATAACTGTAAGCCATCATTCATTCTCGGATACGGAATCAGGATAAAGGAAATTTCTTTTTTTTTAAAACACCAGCTGAAAGTGAGTGAAATATCATGCAAGTAGCAAAATAAAACCAAGCAGAAAGCACAAATATAAATTTAGTTACTTAAATTAAACCGCAGAAGGAAACCAAATTAGAAAATCAATGCAAAAAACCACAGAACTCTTGGGTTGTAACATTTATAGATAATAACTTAAAAGAATTAATATTAATACAACAAACTACAATAATAATATTAAAATTAATATGTAATACTAGAAAAACAGTCATATACTCGCCATTTACGAATCAAAGAATGTTTTTTCTTTAAACAAAACACAACAACAGCAACAGAACAGAATAACAAAACATCTTTAGAAAAGTTAGCAAAAATATCGTCGGAAATTATTTACGATGCTGTTACACCACGATTTATACAAAAGACAACTCTATTTGACACCCAAGACATGCCGTAGGAAAAGCATGAAGAGCTTTAAGGTTTTATCTAGCCATAGAAAGAAATGTAATTTTCAATACTTTAAAAGCAAAGAAAAACCGCCATCAATACAACAACAGCAACATTCAAGGAGGTTGTTTTTTCAAAATCAAGAGACTTGTAACTTAACAACTATTAACAATGGCAATTCATATAAAGCAACAACTGATCAGCAAAAAGAAATGCAAGCAAAGCAACGGCAACATTGCGAAAACTATAATTTAAGACTGGGTCTCCGTAAGCGTCGTCTAAGGCGAAAGCGTAAAAGAAAATCCTTTCAAAAGCTTACAACTGCCTTAGCAATACAACGTCAAATCATATTACCGGTCCCATCAAGTAAGGAATCAACCGCCGTAGACATCGTAACTAATAACAAAAGTCTTCAAACAAATGAAACGATGGAACAATTGCCATTACAACAATATCAAGGAGACCATTACCATCATCATCGACAAAAACAACACGGTTATCATCGCCTTCATCATCAATATTTTCAACACCAATACCAACAAAAACATCATCAACAACAAAAACAGCAACAAGAACGGCAACGACATCGGCAACGGCAACGGCAACACCAACAGCAACAGCAACAGCAACAAACCGAAACCAATTTACCATTAAATTTACGTCAGAGACTTAATAACAGTATTACTATGTTTAATTTAATCACTGTTCATCTCTTAACCGCTATAACAGTGTTTTATGCGAACATCAGCACCATCATGTCAACGACCACAGAACATATAGAGAGTGTTGCTATAGCTGCCACAACACTGCCAAATCAATTGATACAACAACTGTTAAATATTCAACAGCTACCGCTACAACTGTGGCGCCGACTATCGCGTTGCCATTGCCGTTGCTTAACCAAATGCACCAGCTGTTGCAGCAGTCCGTATCGCAAACTATCAATGACAACTAGAGGACTTAATAAATACTCATGGATACTTTTATTAATATATTTGAATTTATCTGCCAAAGGTAAGTAAAAAACTGATGAAAATCAATAAATCAATCATTCATTCATTTTCATATTTCATCTTTTCAAAGTTTATACTAAATAGAAATTAAACGAACATGAAAAGCTACCCAAGAATTTTTGGCCGCTATACCGCAATTTGCCTGATTACAGAGTTTCTATAATATATAAATTCTTACAATCTGTTTATAAATTATCCCGAACGAGAAGAATATCCTCATAGCTCTATTCGTAAAGCTCGAACGACTAACAGAAAAGACAAGGAACATCTTTGGAATAGGTTTTATGAACTGATGTAAGGGAGGCAACGGGCAAGTAACAGTGATCCCAACCGCCACCACAAGATTTATTGGTGAAATTTTCTATTATTTTTAAAATTTTTTTTTTTAAATTAAATTTAAGATAATAATAATAATTATAATGCATAATAAGAGTCGTTACTGTAATTATTAATTAAGGTGTCAGTGAGACTAAAAAGTCTCTTTTGACACAACGCTAAAGATAGACACGTAAATAACATAACAATATCGTACGATGTAAGACAAGGCCTAGATACAGATCATAATTTATATTAGGTCATATAGGAAGTTTTGGACTTTTTCCGCGGACTGGTGTTAATGCCTTTATATCGGGCAACACTCACCTGATTGTCTTAAGCGAACGGTTGCTTACAAGATGGCATTTCAGCTTATATTTCTTGTGAAGATAGTTTTCTAATTCTTGCCTCGCGTAAAAAGTTGTACTGATTTGAAAATGAGTGAAATATCTGAAGAAAAAGTCGATGAAATTTTGCTGGTCTTGCCCCACCAGCTCCACCGCAAGTTGTCAGGAAATAGCGGAGGCTAAATATCAACAACACGACGATTTCGAATCATTTCAAAAGAGCAGGTTACAAAAAGGAGCTCGAAATCGCGGAAAAACAAAGACTTTTGATATGATCCATTAAAAGACCTTTATAGCTACTTTAAATTCACTCTGGCTAACAATCATTTTGATATGGAGTAGTAATGAGTTTCATTATTTGCCTTGTTCAGATGTAATTAGATTCATCGTCCGTTCAGATTTCGCGCACTGAATTTTCTCATGTGAATATCTTGGTGTTCGGGTCCATGTAAGCTTGTGGGGAAAAGGAAAATTTTCGAAATTACGATATGTCGGAATATCATCGCCCGATACTTGCAGCGAAAACTGTGATATCCTTGTTGAAGATGTACCTAGCGCACATATTTATGACAGCCTGCAATTTTTTGTTAGAGACGTAATCTAATTTACCATATATGCCCCGTATAATGGGAGGGTCTCGGCTATTCTGGCCGAGAAGAGTAAAAAGCGAGGTGAACTTTCCGAGTAGAATAGTAAACAATGCGACTACGACGTTAATAGTCGACGCGAAAACTTTAAGTGAAGCTAATAATCAAAATTAGAAGAAAAAGAAGTTCGAATTATTCAAACCTCTCTTTCAAAATTTATGAAAGAGAGGATCTTCGAAACTCAATAAAATATGTCATCGCTCATAAACGGTGTCTTTAATTTAAGAACTTTTCATTTGAATCTAAAAGAAAATAAGGCACTAATTTAGTCTCCACATGTATGCATGTCTAAAAAAGTATGTGTGATATTTTAAAAATATTGATGTTTGTGCTATTGGGAAGCATTTGCTTAAAGGAACCTCTTCAATTTTCGACTGAAAACAGGCAAAGTCTTGTTAATAATAATATATAATTTAAACACATTTTACGAAGTTCTCTTGGAAATGTTATTTTAGATATATTTTTGGAAAATTTGACTGAAAGGAACCATAGTTATTGGATTTATGCTATTGCATTTTAAATTTCGAGCACCGGTGGCTGCATATACAACAATGTTCGGAAAATAAAAAGTTTCGACCATTTGACATTTTACCACGCCCACCATCGTTTTTTCATATGATCTGTGACTATTCAAAGCATTAAAAAACAAGCATTTAAAACAATGAAACAATTAATTTTCCGATAATTTTATAGTGCCTTCTCCTCTTAAAAGCCAGCTACTCTAGTCCAAGTTAAAGCCTTTTTCGTCAACCACTTTGAAACACGTCTTTAATGCTGGTCTTAGTTGCTTGCCAGATTAATTTTAAATATAAAGTGTATAACAAAAGGTCGGATGATATTATTATAATAAACATGAGTTTGTTTAATTCACAATTTCAATAAAACCTTTTAGGATTATTTACTTCACCTAATCCACGATAGAACACTTACCTGATTGAAAATATTGAAAAATTGAAATAAAAAGAGAATTTCATAATTTCTTAATCCCTTCACAGCGCTCTGTGCTCGCCTACATAATATATTTAATAATTCAATACCCAAATACCCTGTGATGGCTTATTTATTCGTATAAACATTTATACATGTGCGTATATAAACATACATATGTAATAATTGTCTATAAATTGGTTATATATAAAGGTACGAAGCGACAGATAAAGATCCATCAAATAGGCAACATTACACAATGAGGACATATTACATATTTGTTCCAAAAGTGTTATACAATACACGTACGGATAATGTAGGAGATGTGGAGAGGGATTTCACTACACAAAAGTCAGTGTTACAGTTCGCATATGTTACATGATAACAATGTACATGCGTACCCTCATTTGACGCCGAACAAAGTATGATTGAACGACAGTTTGAATGGCATTAAATATTCCGTTATGCAGATGTTATAAATAATATAATGATACTCAGTTTTAGACACATAAGAGATAATGGTGGTTTCTAGGCAGGTAATTATGGTTACAAATCTAAAGGGAGAGATAATGTCATGGGTGTGCAAAGAGTGAAAAAGGGGAAAAATCTTTTATAAAAACTAAGTTAATTAAATTAAACGAACTGAAGGATATATAGATCAAATTTGCACTGGAAAACAAAAAAATGATCTTTAATTTTTTTCAAATTTTAATCGCTTCAATTTATAGCCTCTGTTGTTCCTTGATTTGCTCAACAACTCTCGACTTCGAAGCGTATTAAAATCAGTTCATTTTTGAGACCATTTCAGAAGAAAGATTCTAGAAAGATAAATCTATCATCTATATAACAAAATCGGTATTCATCCAAAATGCGTTTTCTCGTTTCAAATATTTATGCAATTCGATATTAATTCGACGATTCGAATATTACTCGGATGAGATTTCCCTAGAAATATTATTTTATTGTCTCGATGAATATCCACAGATCTTAGGCTATGATGAACCACGTTCACGTTCAGAGTGATGAATTTCAGCATTTACAGGCCACAACATGCTTTTCAACATCGTGCAAAAATTCAAAAGCAAGTATGTTTAACAAACGAATCGCTTAAAGTGAACGTACACATACTGGGATCTCTGAAGTTTTCTTGTGCGTGTCCCCAACTTTTTCACAAAACAGTGGTGATGTGAAAATGAAAGTTTTCTTGATTAGCTTATTCGTGATGTGAAGCCTATAAGTCGAGACCGCTACGCTAAAACAGATAACGAAATGAAAAATAGCAAGAAACAAGAAAAATTACACTCGTTTTATAAACTGTTTTCTCAATGAATCTTTTCTAACATTTTAAAACACTTAAAGACTTGTGTTTGGTTTTTTAGCACTTCCATTGAGTATGTTAATGAATTTAAATCGAAACGTGTTAACAAAACTTGAACATTCTGAGTTTTGCATTCAGCGCAGACTTTTATGCGTTGGAGAAGAAAAATATCAAAAGTGAAGAAATAAGAAATAAGTTCCCTTTTTTTTTCTTATATTCAAGTTTATCAAAACATAAAAATTGAAATATTCGTCATATCCGTCAACGGTTTTTTACAATAACGTGGATAGCTTATGATCGGCTTTGTCGTCAAAACTTAGCGATTCCGAAGCGAAACAGTGCTTGAACCACTTATGCAAATTATTAAGTGATTCGCTGATTTGCTAGCTATGAGCGCATAGATCTTAACAAATGGTAGTCAGAAAGAGCCAAGTGTAGGTAATAATTGTTAATCGGAAAGGAAGCGCCAAACCCAAGTTGAAGATCATTTCCATTCTCGCGTCGTGGTCATGACGCAAAATCACTCTCCAAGTTCCTTTGCCCATAAATGGTCTTCTTCTTCAACCGCGTCACTTAATTTGACTAGTTGGTGTTTATTAGGACTGCCGCCTAGGCGGGTAGATAAGAGTCGTAACTACCGAGCTGGTGTTAGCGCGTTCAAATCTCAATTCGGTTTGACCTTACTTGGTCTATATATATATATATATATATAGTCACTCTCTCTTTCTTGTTCCCCACTTCCTTCTCACCATTACCATGTTAAACGTATAGGGGACATTTCCTAAAGGATTGATCATACCAAGTCATCAGGCTTTAGATATTCACAGGAGTTGATTCCTTTTCAAGGTGTGGATGGTTGTGCAGGAAAAGCCAATGCTTTTTTTTTATTACTCTTTGATTTTTTCTTAAATGTACAGAACATTCTTTTTGAGGTTGCGCATTTAGCAAACTATAAATTTCCTGATCCAACACCTCTCGAGGAGGCCCAGAATGTGCAAGATTAAAATTTTGGAATGAATTCTTGTAAACCATTTTCCATTTCAAAACTTATTGTATTTTCACTCCAAGTTAACTTACCAACTTATTCCAAACATGACAAGCTGTGATGTAAGTGCTGGTTGTTAGCGTCTGTGTATTTACGACGGCTTACTGATAGCCTAAACTCGTATTGTACGGACAGCAATGCAAAGTTATTTAAACGTAAAATTGCGGGAGAAATGAATGCGTTCGGTATGTTTTATAAAGCAATCAATTTCCTAGGGAACTTAATTCTACACCTAATATATTCTTATAGTTAATATAATAACAACAAGATTTATTCTGGCAATATTTACAACTTTCTGCAAGAAATTCTTAGCATATTGTTTATATAAGCCGTGCGTCATAAATATTCAAATATTAATAAAACATAGTCGAAAGAAGACTAATCGTCTTATGGAATAATAATATAATAAGTACAGTCTATTGATGAACGAGATAAAGTAATGCGAAGTATCAGTGCACACAATGGTTAAATTCGATGATTTAGACGTTTCTCTACGTAAAATAGCAGTTATATTGGATTATTCAGTGTATAGAGACGCTAATCATCGAAAGTTTAAAATTGCATTTTCGGCATTAATTACTTCTGTTGTCTGGTTCGAAGAAATCTGCTGCCGAAGCCAATCAAATATTTTTAGGGGGTTGTGGTAATGCTGCTCCTCCATATCCCCATTGCCGGATTTGGTTTCTACAGTCTAACAGTGGTGATTTTGATGCCAGGAAGAAGGAAGAATGGCCTGAGGGAACAACAGTGCTGGAAGACAATGAATTGCAACTTATTGGACGAAAACCAAAACTCTGAAATAGCTTTCGAACAACTTAGCCGTTGGTGAATCAACTCTTTTTCGACGTTCGCATGCGCTGTGAGAGATCGAAAAGGAAGGAAAACGGCTACCGCGCACATTAACTAAAAATGCAAATTCAAACCGTTGCCACATGGCAGTTTCATTGCTTGTCAGGCGAAAAAAGAAGAGTTTCTGATGGCGTATTATGATTGGCGATGAAAAGTGAATCTACAACGACAATCTCAAGTGCTAAACGTCATGTGTTTGCCCAGGACAATCAGCTACATCGACACCGAAACGGAATATCCATAGCCATAACGTTTTGCTGTGCATACGGTGGGATCACCACGGTGTGGTGTATTAAGATTTGCTAAAACCAGGTGAAACTGTTACTGCAGATGTTTGTCGACGTCAAATGAACAAGTTGAACGACGCATTGTTGCAAAAAAGACCAGCAAAGGCAGTTAACAGAAGCAAAGACATTCTCTTACATGACATCGCTCGGTCACACATTGCAAAAGTTATCAAGCATACACTGTTGCAGGCTGAATGGGAAGTTCTGCTACCCCCAACGTATCCACCCGACATAGCGGCTTCTCACTTAACACTTGTACAGGTCGGCAGCATGGCTTGACTGGTACGCGGTTTCGAAATGCTGAAGAAGTGCAAAAATGGATCGATGATTGGCAAGATGGGAAAAGGTCGTAGAAAATTATGGAAAACATTTTGATTAACAGAAATTGAACCAATTTTTCCCAATATATACTTTTACAAGTGGAAAAATGATTGAAACACACGCAGTCGCCTAATAGTAATGAGAAAAAGCCTAAACAATTTCGTTTACCACTCAATAATGATAAATAAATAGGTTTGAGAGCAAATTATTCCCAAGTGCAAAGCTGTAAGTCGCCATAATTGATTGTCTATTTTGGAAACACTTTTATGCTAAGAGGCTTAGATTGTAGTTTTTACCTTACGACTGCCAAATCTGAAATACCAAAGGTTCACGGTTATCAATGTAGCGGTTTTAAAAACATTATGCTTCCTTCGTGAAACCGTGTTTTAGATGTAAATTTTTAAATCAAACATCATTTTCTTCCATAATTTGTACTTTTGTTCTCTAATGAAAAACAAATTTTCTCGTTATAGTTTGTTTTTGTTCTCAGCCTATAATTTATGTTAAGTGATTTAGCCTTGTTGGAAATTTATCGACGTTAAGGCAACACACTTAACCAACTTTACTAAGTTAATGTTGTTAAAATTATAAATAGAAAGCAAAATACACTCCATGTGCTTTCAAATCATTAATTTATCTTAACTTACACAAACACACGCAGACACAAATTCAATAGTAGGAATGACGAGATTTCACATGTACGGAAAAATATGAAAAAAGCAAAAAGTGTAAAAAGAAAAACAGAAGTTGAGAAAGAATGAAAGCACTTAACCACTTATAGTCTTAATCTCAGTATTTTATCTCTAAATACTATCAACACCGCAAAGACAAAAGCAAATTTTACACTAAGTGTGATGCACCTATAAACTTAAGAAAAGAAAAAAAAATTAAAAAAATAAACCTACAAAGTAGATGTTTTTTTGCAACATATTGTCACTTTGACATAAACATGTATTCATGCAATACACGCATATACAATCATACTTACATGCCAACACCGACCAACGTGCTTGAAATAAACAAAAGTGACATTTACGACAACAGCTGAAGAGCACTTATGGCATAACCACGTGCCATACACTTGAAACTGTCTACCGCTGCAGGCAATATTTCATACACCGTGCATAGAAGGCAGAGAGAAGTGCTAGAAACTATAGAAACATATACAACTTAAAATACTATGCTATAAATATATATTGTATTTATACATATGCCTAGACGGTTGTGTTTATAAATAATGAATATGTTTGTTCACATACTAAATATACGCATATACATGTATATATATAAACATTATAAATAGTTTTTCGAAAGGTAGATATGGGCGTTTTTCGACTTGCATTTAACGTTAATGTCATTATAAAAATTGTAAATTCCTAGCGCTCTCTTCTTCTCGATAGATTTCCGTTTAAAAATATATGTATCATTTCTCGAAAGCATATCACAAGTCAGGTGAGGCGAAGGCGCACACTAAGCAGACCTTTGTAGCAAATTTTTGAGAACGAGTTTTCTACTCTTTAGTTACTAGTAGCCAAAAAAGAATGAGATCCATTTAATAGACGAAAATAAGTTTATTTACTAAAACCTTAAGTTTATTTACCTAAAAAAGGTCAAAGCTCAAAAAGTTTCCTAATTATATCCACTTGTGGTACAAACCGCACGTCCAGGAGGGCTTGAAATAGACCAACTTTTTATTATGCCGATCAATTCAGGAACTTTTTTTGCAATTGATCTAAGTTTGTCTGTCGATCCGTGTACCTTGCTATCTTGCGTTCAACCTATAGGCACCAATTTTTGAGATATGTGGCACACCCACATATCTCAGCCCAACGGCGAACGCTATTATAAGTGGCGCGTATCGAATCACTTTTGCGATTAGGCACTTAAGTAGACGAAGCTAAGTTGTCTAGAGTATCCAACGATGCGCCGTGTATATATATATCGCTTACGTCTAATATACTAAACCATACCAACTATACTGCTTTTGTGTAATTGGCGAGGAAAAAGCTTAGTTTCGCCGTATATGAATAAAGATTGCTTAAATTGGCCTATCACAACTATCATACCTTGTTCGGTTTAAAGTTTTAAAATGTGTTATATGCATGTTTTTTTTTTCCATTCCATTGTAGCCCCAGCATCATCAAAACGCTCTTTCATTTTCAAATATTCTTTTCCATTTTCTTTTCTCTACAGTTTTTTTCTCGAAACTGCATCTTTTGCTTTATTTCTCAGAAACACATTTGCATGTTTTACACTTTATCCGTCTGAGTAGATAAGTAGGTAAGAACCGCGACTACCAAGCCAATATTCGCGGGTTCAGATATCAAGTCCGGTAGAGTTTTCTGTCGTCTGTAGCTCACTTGGTAAAGGCGTAACACTGATCGATTGGATATTTCTTCCTCTTTTTCCTCTTCTTTCTGATAGTCACCGTGTTGCATGAATAGAGAGCATCCCCTGAGTGCCATCACTCATATAAAAAAAAAAAATTTTGTGGATGCTCGAAAAAAGGTAAGAATCGACATATGCAAGACTATTTACTTTGTGTAGCGGAATTCAGAACCAATTCCAAAAATTTCATGCATTGGAAGGTCCAAAATCACCCTTGATGGAGCTATATATTAGTGTGCTGCTCTTTTTGATGTTTTTTCAGGCACATAGACACGTTCCTAGGACACCTAGACATCAATTGTCAACGCATTAAGCTGCAACTGCCCAGCAGCTATTCATGTGAGAAAAGAGCTCGAAATTTTGAGCGAACGAAAATGGGGATAACGAATTTTTGGCCGCATATTGTAGAGGGTTTAAAATAGCTATTGAAACAGTTTTTTATTCTGAGAATGTCCGGTGATGCTATCACGTAAGAAAGTAGACTTAAGACAACATTAGGGATTATTTAGGACACGCCCCCCTCTTCGATAATTTTATTTATAATTATATTTTAGTAACTTCCTTTTATAACCCATCACTAAACTGTTTCCTCATTTCATCTATTAACGTGTGGGTGTACAATACAACAGCAACACCAATGTACCCGCACTCTGTCTGAGTGATATTGTGAGCCTGCTCCTTCCGCGTTTTTTTTTCCCCATTGAAAGGACATGAAACGAGAAATGTTTTGAAAAGCTTACGATCGCTAGCGGACATTCATCTATAATTTGCCGTAAATACATACGAAATTTTTAAAATTAATGCACATACAAACGCTATCAACTCACTTGTAGTGTAATTAACTAAAAACCAGCTAGATTTTGTTATTTTGTTGTTACTAGGCAAACTTTTCACGAAAGCTCTCATACGAACAGTACGAAAAGGCCCTCAATTGAGTACAAAATTACTTGCGCAGGCACCAAGCGGACGGACAAGCTTGGATCAATTCATAAAGCGATTCTGAATCGATCGATATAATAGAAAGTGAGTGTGTCTTAAGACCCTTCCTCTGTTAGATACATTCGCACAAACTACATATACCCTGTACTACAATTGTTGTAGGGTATAAAAAAGCGGACAAATTTTCGTCATTTACGTTCTGTCTAAAGGTAATTAATCTTCATTATTATTACATTAACAGATACTCTCTCTTAGACGTTCATACCAAAATTCAATTAATCGAAAAAAAAGCAAAAAATTTTGGAAATAATAAATGTCTCATTTAATTTTTTACTTGCATCTGAAATTTGGTCAAAGGACATTCGTATAAACATTTTCCTATTGAAAATTGTCAAAATAATCTGCATTTGTGAATAGATGACAACCTAACGAAATAGAAACGTATGCTTAGTCCCCTTTTTACCGATTAAAAGAATCAGCATTTTTATCATCATTTACTTTCAGTTCAATATTCTTCTTTGTTTAATAATTTCTTTGTTTTAATGAAATTACAAAAGTTTTTGTTTTTTTTTCGTTTTACAAATTTAAATACAAATTTAAATAGAAATACATTTTGAACATATGCCAGAATGGATATCCTCTGTGAATTGCGAAATATATAGAAGCAGTAAAATTGAATTAAATCTATCTCCCTCTGTCTATCTTTTTATATTTTAATTACTTTTCTACTGCTTAATTTTAACTAAACTAAACTTTCCAGAACATATGACTAAGCATTACTGGCACAAATCCCTTGCAGCTATTTACATAGAACTAAAGGCAAATAAAGGGAAAAGGGAGCGAAAAAACGAAACAAAATGAACGCCTACAATTACGCTTCTTCTTCTTGCAACAATATGCAATTTCAACACTAGAATTAAATGCCTTAACTGCTGTAAGAAACGATAAGAAGCAAATATAAGAAAAGAAAAAAATGTAAACCAGTGAACAAAGTAAATGAACCTATGCCAAGCAACTGCTGAAATGTTATATAATAACAATACACACGAAGGCTTTAGGGCAAAACATTGACACCACACAGACAAATATTCAAGAAAAAGAGAAAAAGAAATAAAAATTATTTTGTAGGATATACATAATAAAACAAAAAAAATTAAAAACAAAAAAGAAGTGAAAGAATACGAAAATTATGCAGACAGTAATAATATTATAAGGAATCATTGTAAGCAGACAAAGACGTGAATGGAAAGAATAAGCAACCTACATTCAGATAGAAAGGAGTCATAGGTACTTAACTCTTCATTTTTTTTTAATAATTCAAACGTCGACTTTTTTTTGGTATTGCAGCAAATATAGCAAAATATTTCCTCCGAAATTGCTTCGATTTCGTGGAGGTTGATGTTCTTAATGCATGTATTAAATTTTGGGGCAACATTATCCCAAGTATGGTGGTTCGTTAGGAGCATCACTCTTTCCATCGTTCTGGCGAACATTTCGCTTTTATACAGCAACTCGTCTTCTGAGGGTACACAAGAAAGCTGTAGTTCAAAAAAATTATTCTTCACGGATTAAGGCAAGTCCCGTCAGAATGAGCATTGTTTAGTCAACAGATGGAGTACAGCTACGCATATCAGTTCGATGTTTCTGAATTTTAAATAGGAGAGTTTTTTATTGCGAAGTGATCGTTGTCGCATATTGAGACCGTTCTAACTTTAATAACCGTGATACTGGTTCCCAATAAGCATTTCTTTGGGTTGCAGTTTGCCCTAATAGGCTATATATGCGAGGCCAGAGCATGGGATCGAATTGATTCTCGCCATAAATGTTTGTCCTTACTGTCAGTGTCAATGACTAAGCTCCATTCATCTTGTTTTCATACATAACTCCATTCATTCGAAACGCAAAGGAAGTAGAATCTTTGATAAATGAAAGACGCAAATGTTTTGTACGTTTTGCATCGACACCTGATAATGTATGCTTAACGTTATGGTGTCTGATATTGCATGGGGTGAAAACATGGGCTGTCCATCGCTCCAAAGGCCATCAACCACATGAATTTCGAGATTACCATTCTCCTGATTAATGCATGAGCTCAATAGGCGAACGCCGCCTACCAAATCATCAATTTTGTATCATTTTTTACGGGTCTGTAACGCACAGATGGAAATGGATTTAGTAATACCAGCAATCGCCATGTTTCCACATATACCTTACGGAGCTATGATGCACACTTCTTAGCTGTACTTATCGGAAACGCAAAAGTTGTGCTCTTCCTCATCCGGGCAAAAAAAATTACAAAAACTAATCGGAGAGAAAGTTTCTTACTTAAACCTCGAAAATCCTGAAAAACATGCCTTTTTATCTAAATTAATGCGCCGTTTAAAAGTAGACTTCTTCTTTAAATTAACAATGGTCACGATTGTTTTCTGGTGATTTAGTGAGACTTTTTTACAGCATACATTTGGGAAACAGAAAAACTTGTTGACATTCTTTGCATACTTCCGAGAGATTTTTTATTTTGTTTCGCCTTTATTTTTAATTTTTTTATTTCCAGTCCTTCCTGCATTTCCTGACAGTACGCGAACATTTTTTGCACAACAGTAGAGTTATTGGTTAAAGCATTTCCTTTTCGAGCGCATTTCAAGTGAGAAAAAAATAAGGTTTAGCATAATTTCATTATAGACCATAGTTTTAAAACTCTGTAAGCACAATGGGTAGAAAACAAGCAAAGTACTTTATGGTTGCCAATTGCCAGAATATGCTTAAAAATATTTTGATAAACAACTTAATATAGAAACCGTTAACTGGATTTACATATTTAAGCAGATTTTAACTGAAGTCCGCACTCGATGCGGAAATTGTTCACTTTGTTTGCTGACTTAACATTGTTATCAACTTCGTTTTTTTCTTTTGTATTTATATACATCACATCTTCTGCTTATTTTCTTCAATTGCAATCCTATTGAATGCATTTGTTAAATGAAGCGTGCAGACAAATGAGAACAGTTAACCAACGAGTACAAGCACACAAATTTAGAAGACTGATGACTTTTAGTAGAAAAGTAGATAGAATGCGATACTAAAAAATGAAACTACATGCATCTTAAAAAGCCTGCCCAGTGAGAACGCATTCAAGTAAGTCTCTTAGTCATTCATTCATTTGTTCATGTGCATTGAAATCGTTCTTTCAAAGTATTCTTAAGTAATCAAGATAATTCATTTTTGAACATAATAAGGGTCGAAATTTAATGTTGCCCGGACCGTTTTCTCGGTTATTACATACATAAACTAAATTCTCAGTCTAAACTGGGAATGTGAGCAAATCGATTCAGATTTATTAAGAACATATTTAATAGAAGGCTTAGTTCGCAATATTAGTGTAATATGTGTAATCACACACTTATGTGAAATTTGACTGGCGTGAAGTTAGTTCACTGTACGTAGCCAACATTTTTGTCTTCGTTAAAAGGTGGATTAGCTTCACACTTCATTCGCGCCCCAACTAAGGTAATTGAACGATTTTGATAGAATAACAAAATGATGCGAAAAACTAAACAATAATAGAAAATACAAACATACATAAAAAAAGAACTCATACCTGATGTTATAAAAAATTAAAAATGCAATTAATTGTTACTGTTAGTGCATGTACACTATATGCGAATACTTACAGTACACAAACTGTGTTATAAAAAGCACAGGTTTTTAAATATTTTTTAAAGGCGGTTTTAGCATCAAAATCCATTCCGATCGAATTTTCAAAAAGTTTCCTAAATTAATATAAAATGAAATTAGCCTACGAAAAATTGATATTTCTCATTGTGCAAGTGTAAGAATTTTTATATAATAAACTGAAAGCTTTGGGTTGGTTAGACAAAGGTAAAAATATTGCAGAGCCAAATAAAAACTTATGCCAGCAAAAGTATCGTCTGAAAGGCTGTTAGATCGCTTGCGTTTGGAATAATTGGATAAGCAAAAAGGTTTCTTGCTATATTTCGATAGAAGTAGAAAAGGAGCGAATGGTAAACATCATCAAAACATTTTAATTTATTTAGAGAAGACCGAGGTAACGAAACAGCTGTAAGCTGTATCTGCAGACACCACACTCGCGTGAACTGCTTAACTGATCGTGATTATAATCTACGAAGGCGTGAGAAGTAGCGTCGTGGAAAGGAAACCACACTCTATCACGTGAGCACAACCCTTGTTATAAGATTGGAACGTCATCATCGCAACTTCCTGTGAACTTGCTTTCCAAAGAGAGAAAACAAAAAATAAAACCGTACCAATGCAACGACATCTACGTGATTTCCAAATATTATTTTCTAATAATAACATGGCTACATAATATTCCCACTGTAATAAATATACTTGAGAAAATTCACTTACGTCATCAGTCCTGCAAAAATCTCTACCTATAAATATTTCAATGTTTTGAAAGCATCCCAAACTTTCCATTTATTCCATGTGGTATTGCACCTCTTTGAACGTTTTCTAAATATTATAACCTCTGTCTATGGAAATAAACTGTAAATTTTAAATGTAAAAAATCTTTCATTTTTATGTTATACAAATCGCATATTTTAGCTTTATTGTTACTCACTTTGGGTAGAGTTTTGCACTTTTTTTATTACTTGTGCAGATATTGTATCCGTCTGAGAATATGAATAAGTTTTTGCCGATTTCCAATTGGGTACGTAGCCAGTATTACATTATATGGGACAATATTGCAACTGCGCCATTTAAATGTACTGCCTTTAGAGCTTAAGTGCATGGAAAATAGAGTTTGATGCTTAAAAGCAAAACGCTATTTGTTGACAGCGTTAATTTTCCGGTTTCATTTTGGGGAAAGCGCGACGAGTGTTAAAAAAGTGGATATTGCACCATATGTAGGTAGTAAAGGGTAGTAAATTATGAAGCAAAGCGATTTTCGGGTGTAGAATATATTGCACTAACATTTTGAAAATGAAATAATGCTCGCACCCAGATTGCAACACTCCCTTAGGAAAAGTTAACAGTGTTGAATCCTTTACTCTCTATTCACCGCTGCTCCTTCAGATTAGCATTTGTTTCAATCAACTAGTTAATGTCTATCTGAACACATTTTCGATTCTTCCTTCGATACCCACAATACATTAAGCGATTTTAATATGCATGAAATAATGAACCGCTTCTTTGCGAACCTTAAAAACAATCCGATCTGATCCTAAATCCGTCGATTTGATTTTCTGCTGAGTAACGCCAAAGGTCTTTAAACATAATATTTCCTATCATTTTTCTAAGCTTTACATTTTACTAAGAAGAGGTTTTGTTTTTAATACGTATTTAATTTGCAATCTATCCAAACACATAATAAGTGTATGTTATCGCGAGGAACAACATCTCAGTAAAAGCAAAAAAATGTTTAAATGCAAGAAAAAAACAATCATACGTGCTTGGAAAATCCATTAAAATGTAAAGGACAAAAATATATTAATTTCTACATAGAAGAACCCGTATATGACGCCTTTTCAATCTGTCTATCGCACCGGACTCATTTAGAAGACGAAATATCTACGTGATTACGTTTGGCATTTGGAATATCCAGGTCATCATAAACGGCACATTAACAATGAGACCAAGCGTCTTAGGTTATTATTTTTGAAATATTTCAATATTGTAGTTACTGGCTCTTCCCCGTGATTGTATGCCATAAGCCCAAATGGGTGGGGGATCTTTTTGTATGCAACGCATTTATGTTTTAGATGAGGTTGAGATGTTGAATGAATTAGTTAGCGTAGTCTTCCGGTTTAAATTAACGCCCCGACGTATACATTTTATATAATTATCCACGTTAAGCTTTGATCAATATGTAAGCCAAAATATTTTACGCACTTGTGGAAGGACATGTTGATGCTGCCATTCGAAAATTATGAAAGTGAACGTAAGTGACATAATGAAGTGTTCAGCCAAAGTCAAATTTTGTAAGGATGAATTTGTAATTCTCAGGAAAGATTACTGACATCGCTACGTGAAAATAGTTTTGCTGTGTCTTCTGCGTACGTCGTTAAACTATTGCCATCAACCGGAATATGCGAAGTGATAAGTGTTTAGGGTATTGGTCTCAAAATCCTCTAATTATATATATGTATATATGTGATTTATCATTTTCAACTTTAATATCTGTTTTATAAATGGGATTTCAGCAGCAAATACATTGTACTTGCTGGCAGACCTTGCCGAAGGCCTTTTCCACACATGGGATTCGCAGTAATTTGCATTTTCAATTAACTCTCTGATGTACGAAACAACACAATGCCGTTACTCGATGGACCCACGTTCATTACTGGAACCGAAACGGTAGTCACGAGTAACTAGTTTTTCTTCTAGAGCTGGAGATAGTCTTTCAAGGTATATAGTCATATACCGTTGCCGGTAAACTATTTTATATCTATAGGAACTTGCAATGTTCTCTGGCTTTTTTTATTAAACCATCGTAGCTATTACTATTCATTTTCATTGAATTGGAATGCATGAGGGTGTTTCAAGTTTATAAAAGAGAAACGAATTTAAATCATTGTCTTTTTTTGTTGTTGTCTTTCCAAATAAAGGCTTTTATCGAACCGAAGCATTTATTCGACTAAACATTAGGATTCTTAATATCGGGCGGAATACTCGGTATTAAGGAACACTTTTTTCTTTTAATTGCAAAATTCATGTTTATTTATCAACATAACCTTCTTCGAGATTGCAACAATAGCTTTTAAAGTATGTATGGGTTTGCTTCAGAGGCTTCAAGCAAGCTTCGGTTTTTACAATCGCCTTACCATTTGTTCCAAATCTTTTCCCCTAAAGCAAAAATTTCAGGTCTACAATCCGACTGTAGTCGTTGAAGCCCCGATCTGGAGGCTACAGTCAATGGGCAATTCGAATTCAATACAAGCAGCACCGATTTGTGATACCGTGCATTTGCTCCATTTGGACTTAAAAGCGAGCAATTTGAGAAACAGCTCTCCTACATTTTCATGCACAGTAGGGAAAATATTGCGCTCTTCATATCTTTGGATTTTCAGCTATCTTTGCAACTACGTCTTTCCATTGTCAGCGATCATTTTAAGGGTTTTTTCTGCCGTCTTTGGTGTAAATGCCTTTTTTAGGCTTCTACTCTTGACTGATGTGATCTTTCGTTTAGTTCCTAAGCTTTGAGTATACGTATGATGCATTGCAATTACTTATAGAGCAATATTTGTTACAAAACACATAAACAATCTGTTAGTACCACAACATTCTTTAAAATAACACTGATCAAACATACACAACCTTACAGTACAGGACAATAAAATTTCACACTATTAGAAAATTACAACGTAAATTATTTCAAATTAATTAATGATTTTTTTATCATTTACTTCTTTTTGAAGACGACTCAGTTTTCGTTCAATCTTATTAAGGTTTTATCAAATTTGTAAATTTTCGATAAACGGACGTCTATATTAGCAGTTTGTGTCTAAATTTTATGAAAAATCCAAAAGTCAAAAAGTATCTGTTAACCTCGATCTCAAGTAGAGGGCGAATAACATTGTAGACGGACTTGTTACAGGAGGAGAGTTTGTGGCTGACACTGCTGGCGGTCAACCGGTTTATATTGCATTGAAAAAACTAAATAAAAATATTGCAGATAATTAAAACAAAAGAGCAATACAACAAAAGCGCAATGCAAAAACATGAGAAGAATACTCATAAACTCGATTAAAATCATTTAATATGCACAATGGATAGACATTGCAATTACGTTGCAATATCAAATATTGCAAAAAGTTTCTCGTTAGTAGCTCTAATTTTTTCATTTGTTCCAATATTAGTTACTTATTAAAACTTAAAACTGCTTTCCTTTGGTAGAAATGCCCCTTTTTTGTGATTGAAACTACAATCAGTTTTAGAAAAATTTTACAAAATTTTTCATACCCATACTAAGTACCTTAACCTCATGTAACAGCCAATATGCATGTATGGAAAAACATAACATATATGTATATACAATTTTCTTTGTATGTGTACATGCGTACGCCGAGGTTGTTACTTAAGCTTAGTACACATTTCCTTTAATAAATGTAAATGCATAACAATATAAGTGATATGAGTTTAACCAAAGCCACTTAACACAGAAACTTGCAAGTAACGAAGAAAAGTAAAAAATATCTGCAACAAAATAAACTTTAAAAAATGTTGTGAATATTCTTTCTTCTATTTATCGGAAAAACAATTCTTTCCAAATGTTCGTGAGAAACCATACACGTATGTATGTGCTCCAAACTATCTGGCAGTATCGCGTGTTTATGAAAACGTTGCCTCTTACAATGTTGCTGTTTTCGTTGCTGCTGTTTGTGTCGTGTTGTCAAATATTGCACACAATCTGCATAACATATACGTACTTCGTCTATGCATATATGAGAACTGATTGAAAGTGCACTCAAAACGCTAATCAAGTTTAAAGTTTTCACATGTCACTTCACTTAAACCGAGCACACGGAAAATGATTGCAAAAAGAAGTGAAGAGAAAGACTAGAAAACACGATGCCAAGTAATAATAGAAATTTCCTTTTTACCACACACATGAGCAACAATATCAATGAACATCATGAATATTGCTTCAAATGTTGATGAAGTTTACCCTACTCTTTCTTTTTTTTTTTTTTGTTTCCATTGACAAGCCAGAGGGTTGCTTAGAAAACAAAGAATAAAAATTTTATCAATTTATTTAAATATTCATTACAAATTTAAACCTCCTTCATGAGGTATTACACCTACGCTCTTTGTGCAACCATCACGAACGAACGAAAAATGCGACGCAGTTCAAATGGAAATATCCCCAGCCGGCCCGTACACAGTATATAAATCTTCATTATGATAAAATTGCCAAATATACATGTGCCCGCTTCTACGTGCGATTGTTGCTTGTTTCGTGAAAATTGAGATGAAGACTTGACATTTAATTTACGTTCGTATGTCAATTTTGGAAATGGTCATAGGTCATCAAGTTCTGAATAAATGAGAAAATAACACAACTTTTAATACACAGTTGCAGACATTCATTTAAATTTTAATATAAATATTTGGAAGAAGAATCAATATATTTCATTAAAAATTATTTCTCACGCATCATATCTGACAGTATCGTTTTCCATTAATTCTCTTCTCTTTCTCCTAAGTTGAGTTGGATGTTGCCCATAACTGAATTGTTACGTGTTCCATCTCAATAGTTTATCCATTTTCATTGCAATCAATCGGAATTTGCCAAATAAAGGATTTTAGATTTTTTTGAAAAAAGAATTTACCTCTCTTTTTCTTTCTCTCTCTTTCTCTCTCTCTTTCTCTTTGTCTCTCTCTTCCTATTTGGCCACAAAATTTGTAAATTTCAACCGCTGTTAGCATAATTGAAAAAAAAACAATAATAAAAAACTGCGATATTCTAATTAGAACGTATATGGATTCAGGAAAAGATATTATGCTGGTTAAAACTGACTGGATATAGAAACGAAACCACTTAAAGCATTGCAGTAATAAATGATGAAAGTCAATAATAGTTTTACACTAGTTCTACACACAGGGGGTATGGAATATATTATCATTATTCTGTAAACTGGTAGTCATGCAGTTATTTTAGCTGCGGATTTTAAGTGCAATGTAAATTGAAAATGTCTTGTGATTTAGTTAATGACTCTTATGAAAGCTCGGCAAATTTTAAAATAAAGGAATTTCGAAAGCTCTCTTGAAACCTGAAAGGAGAAAAGGAACAAGTTCGTTCTGGTCCCAGACATAGATTTAAGTTGTTTTCATGCATTTTCAGATTATTAAAATCTATCTTAATGTTAAAGATAATATTGAGGTGTGACACGGAATTATCGCATTCGAAGCCATACTAGTTGTCCTCGAAAGTGATCTTTCAATAGACGTTAGATGGGAAAGGCGGTTGCCATTTTCATTTCTTCTTAATCGAGCCACCAACACAGCAATGACATCATCACTCGTTCAAATTTGTGTAAGGAAGAAAGTGAGGAGCAGTTGAAGCTGTCAATAACAGCTGTCCGAAGCAGAACTTAGACGTTATAGACTACCACATCACGGTCGGTTTTGTGGTAACCGCATCAGCATGATATGACTTGCCATAACCTACAGAGTTCAATTGAAGAGAAGCTAAGTAAAACTGTTGCTAATGCGCATACGAATACTGGAAGCTACATAATCGTAATTCCCTGCAAACGAAGATAATCCACACCAATAATAATAGGAAGGTAAACCTACGCTCGGGTAGTATGCCATGGAACAAACCGCTGAGCTAACTCTCGGCGTGAAAATGTAAATAAAATGCAAGCTTTTACAATGTTTGTAGTTCACACAAAGCTTTAAACGCTGGACAGTTACATATCTTGCCAGTCCTCTATAGCCGCTTGAACGAGAAAGCTGGCTTTGGCATCTACATTCTACCGTCAATAGCATCAATTTAATTTCCTATTACTTTTACCATCTCCTGAGCAGCATTATCGCTCTACCAAATGCTTTTGCATTATTTATTTATCCTGAAGTATTTTTTCTTATCGAAGTATAATAAATGAAGGTCGGTATCGATATGTGTGTTATTGTAGATTGGTTTCTAACGTTTTTTATATTACATTGAATTTCTCATAATTTAGGTAGCAGACCGTAAATCTGATAGTGGCTTTGAATTCTTTTCGCTGATCTCACATTCGTATGATATCAGAGATATTAAGCTTATTATGTTGAAAGATACTCAATAGTAATAGAAGATGGGTAGTAATAATATACAATGTAGACACTATTGGATAAGATGTAACAATATCATAAAGCTAAATACGAAATTAGCGATTTTTTTTAAGCAGGTAATAATGATTTGTTCATTCTGAACAAACCAAAGAAAAGCAAATTACGTCAAATTATCCTTACATTTATCCATTGATTTTTCAATTACGTAAATATTGTATTTTTAAAAATATTCATCTCTGCGAATAACCGTTGTGTAGGAACAAGATATTTGGACCACGCTAAACCATAGCACGACAGGTAACGGTACATTTGCGTGTCTTTCGCTTATTCATGAAAGAACGCCAGAAATACGTTGACTTAGACGTTGAAATTAAAAATTGAAATACGTGCATTATAAATCTCGGTGAAGCGGATGAGAGAAGCTTTACAAAAGGAATAACGCTTTTTCTTAAGCTATTTTTTCAAATGATGTGAAAATACATTTTGTTTTCGTCTTTATATGATGAGCAAAGTTTTTGAGTTGTTATAATAGAAGGATTTGAAACTGTAGTGTTGTTCACAATTAAAAATGCAAGACACAAGCTACGTAAACTGGTAAAAAGATATGCATATGTTCTGTAAAGCATTTAAAAAGGAATTCCATACAAGCATCAAATACAAACTTTATGCAGTTCTTGAAAATCATTTCAAAAATAAACAGTATATCGGAAATTTTAAAAAATTGTAGAGTATTCTTTTGGTTAAGTTTCAGGACCCTAGGTTAATCAATTGATGAGAATTTTCTATGAGTAATAATTCCTCACTCTAACTTAAATAACCAACAGCTGAATATATATGCCAACGTAATGTTTGCCAAGTTTTTCGAAAGTATTCAAGAAATTCTTCCCTCTCTCTCCATAACAGCACGATCTATCACCGGAGATATCAATTTATATATGTATATTTTCTAACCTCAACTTACGTATGCTATGTGCTCACTAGCCCTGCCTTTCCCTTTAATGTTAACATTGCACTCCTCACATTACAGCCACAAAAGAAAGTAAAAAAGTTGGCCTTCAATTAGTTCCTCGTTCGTCAAAAACTTTGGTTAGGTATATCGGAAATATGGAAAGAAAATATTTACGAACAAACAAATCCTTATTGCCTTCAATTCCCTAAATTTCTTCATGCACTCAGAATAATGTACTGGTCAAAAATACCTATACTTGCAACTTGTTTGGTGGATATATCGAGATATTGCAGCTAACACGACTAAGCTCGACCTAATGAAAGAAACATAATCGGTAACCTAGAAGTATAATATCGATTTCTTTTTAAAAATTAAACATTTGTAATTAAACTTAGATACATAAATGCGACATTGCGGCATTATTCTGGAACTCTGTGTTAGCGGCGAAATCAGGTAACGATCTAGTACTATTTTATGTTCTTGAACAACCGGCAAAGCCCTTGTTATAAAAATTCTTTGGTATACTCTCGAGAAGCAAACCAATAGGCCCATCAGTCTATGAAAAAATAAAGCAGGGATATGGCTTATTATATGTTGGGATTGTGATGATTCCAGCACATGCCCATTATGTTGGGTCATAATTTGATTTTGATACATTATAAAAGGAATTCGACAAGAGTTTCAAGATAATGATGGGACTTTATTCATAGTGCTTTTGCTTTTCATATTTCGTTTATTTCATCTTGAAATTCGAAGAGAGGTATGCCTCCCTTCATATCCGTTTGACAAAGACATTCGAGAAGCTCACAGTTATTTTATATTAGAGCGAAATGGTTGGAATGTACCTTAAACGATACTTCTTGCTAAAGCAAAATCGGGAGTCCTTTGTTTCTGAGATTTACGCAATATTCAATATTGATTTGATTTTTGATTGAAAAACTGTACTTGTTCCTTGCAGCCGCGAGAATTCGAATACATGCATCTTTAGTTGAAACTATTAAGATTTCTTACCATCCGGTTTATATTATCTGCAGTTCTGACATATCGTTGAACAATATTCGATACATTATTAGTAGTATAGTTAGTAGTAGTCACGTTCGCCGCTTCAAACGTCTACGCCCTGTTGGCTTCCCTTTTCGACCCGTCCTTAAAATCGAAACCTCAAACGAACATATGCATAGAGCATAGGGGAATGTTAACAAATAGTTTGTTTTACTAACAAGCAGCGAAAACCATATTACGCTATCAAATATTTAAAAACAACTAAAGTGTAAATTTGATATAAATTATTTTTAAAAGCATAAATGTTTATTATGAAAAGAAGGGGAAATTCCAATTTTAAGTGAAAACAAAAGTAAACTCATGTAGTAGTCTAGTGGCAGGTAAATATTAAAGTCAGGTGTTATCCCAAATAATGTGAGACATCGCTTTCGAACTTTTTTTCTATAAACGTATATGTACACATGTGTTGCTCTAGATATATATATTAAAACATTAACACTTATGACAAGTTATGGCAGCTGTAGAAAAAGTTTTGCAAAAAAAAGAAAACAATCTGAAATTATATAAAATACAAAAACTAAAAGCAGGTTAAAATGTTGAAAGACATGAATGGAATTGAAAAGTGTTTCATAATATTTTTTTTCTATGTTTTTCTTAATTTGCCAAAGTTTTTGTAAAATTTGTGCTGACAATTTTTTCTCTCTATCATCTCTTTGCAGTTTGTTTGGCAGGTTATAATGAAAAGAGACTGTTACATGATCTATTAGATACATACAATACACTAGAACGTCCGGTTTTAAATGAATCGGATCCACTACAATTAAGCTTCGGATTAACGTTAATGCAAATTATTGATGTGGTAAGTATAGAAGATATTTATTATTTCAATAGAATATATAAAAAAAATTTCATTTTAAAATTAGCTTTTATATTTCTGAATTAGGAAATGAAAATTAAGATTTGCTTAGAATCACCGTTCTGTGAGCAGACATGGAAGCTTTAGGCGCTTAGGATTTTAATACGGGAGAAATCCGCTAAACGCTCCAGGCTTGTAACCGTATGTGTAGCTGTATAAATATGACTGTAGGATAAAGCTTTGTTCAATTTTTTTAAGTCTTTAAAAAAAAAATCTCTGAAGATTGCAATTTTTCTTTTTTGGGAAAAAATCGCCTCAGCGGATGTTTCAGACGTTCTTACTTTCGATATTTATATTTCCGCACATGAAAAAAGAATCCTACTGCCCTAATAAACGTTGTTTGTCAACTTCATTTACTTATAATGGAAGTATTAAAGAAGAGACTTAACTTCTACGTGTAGCATTTACTTCACCCTCCCGAGGAAAATCAAATGGTTATGCTAGAATTCTACGAAATCATATAACCTGATGGCTTAAAATAGGCAGAGGAATTTTATTGAGGTTAAATGATTTAACTTTATGTATCTCGATCTATCGCCTATCCTTGTGTTGCTACTCGGAATTATATCTAGTCAGCTCCTCTATGGGCAATACACTTACAAGTGATTACGGATTGCTCCTGCGTTTGGGTGATGTTATTCAGACGAAGTTTCGATCCAGAAGTCAAAGGATATCTCTTCATCTTCTCCTCTATACCAAAGTTCGAAATCAAATTGGCTTTGCCAATCGGTTAATTGATCGCCTTCGAAATACTTCAACTAACATATTTCGAACGCGATGACGCTTCCATATTCTATTTCGGTCCTTATTACGAGTGTAAAAAATAGGCAACACTGCGCTTCCAATTCGTAACCAACCATATATATAAGAAAAGTTACTCAAAAATAACTTAAACTTTACTTAAGTGCTGGTATTAAGAGGAAAAGATTACAATTCGTAAACTAGGTTATACTAAGCTATATATGCATGATTCATTAACGCCTGAGCCCGGGATTAACACGACTGTTGCGACTTTGGTTAGTTAAAAAATGCCACTTGTACATGTAAATAATATGAAAAAAACTATATTTTTTTAGCTTTTAGTCGATTTACCTTTCTGATCTTCAGCTATATCAAAGAAATTGTGAAACTTTTGCGTCGTGGCATCGGCCAAATTCAATATAAATTAACATTTTTAACTCCTCGTATTCCAGGCTTCAGACCCCTTTTACCTCATACCACTATCAGGGTTAAGAAAAAGATAATTCCTCATTATGTGGTGATTGCCATTTCGAATATGCACAATTATTGAATATTTTAGATTGCATAGTTATCGGTACTAAAGGCGCGTGCAAAACTTCATGATGATCGGACGTACAGAAATGCCGGAAATACCGATTGGCAAGCTTTGGCAGAAATGTGAAAATAACAATTTATTGTCTGAAACGAGGCTATGACACGAATAAGCTTGAATTAACCTTAAATTTACTATGAATTGTTTTTAAAGTAACGAGTAATTTGTTATCAAAATATGCTTTCTGTTCGCATAGAAATTTTTTTGAAGAAAAAATGAAAGTGAGTTTTACCCAATTCCGTTTTGTCTCTTTTCATTAAGTGTAAAAAGAAATTGTAAGGGTTTCTAAGACTTTGACTAAACATTTTGATTTACATTTCAGGCTTAAGGTTTGCCTTTTTTCTCAAGTTTTTGAAAAACTCCATTAATGAATGAAGGCTTAAGTTAACCCCCTGTCAGTTATGGAAAAAAAAGCTCATAAATACTTCACCGATGAGAGATGTGATAGCCCGCTTTTCACAATGTTTTTTCTTTTAGCTCTTCCTTAAACGCTTCCTATGGAATATATTGGGTGGTATGAGTTATAAGGGTAGGCAGCCTCAATTCATAATAAATTATACAACCTAAATAAACGAGGAGAAAATATTTATACCCAAAGATATATATATGAGCGTATGTGTATGTATATGCATACATATGCATACATACGCATCCATATATTCATAGAATATGTCTGCTTTTACGGAACATATTCCCATTCAAATTGTGACCAAGCGTGCATATAGGTTAAATCAACAACAGCAGCAGCAACAAAATATTGTACATGCATCATCATAAAGATGGCGATCATCATCATCATCATCGTCACAATGCAATAAAAATGTACGTCGTACAAATAAACGTTTAATATGCATGCTTAAAAAAAAACGAACAATTTCCATTGCCTTTGCAAAACGGCTGCAGTGTTGCTGTGCGTATGTATATCCGTCTGTATCTAGTTACTATCTGCTCAATATCCATACTCATCACTCGTTCGGTTCCTACCAGCAGTGTTATGTGGGACTACAAGCCCAAAAGTATGTAATGTCTTTTACATACACTTACATAAATATATTTGCCGTTTTTTATGCATGCGTTGTATTTTAAGTACTTGAGACTAATGAAACGGAGCATAACACCAGACAGCTATCACAATAACAAAAACAAAAGCAAACAAATTGTTAGTTAAACTTACTTTAAGAAAAAGGGGAGAAAAAAGCTCAAACGAAAAACTTAATACGAGTTTTTCAACACTAAAGACTACAGCAAATATAAATACATCGACGTACGAGGCAAGCGAATAAATACTGCAAGAACCAAACGAACGGAAATGAAACTCTTGTAAGTGGACCAAATGGCTTCTTTCAAAACTCAATAAAAGACTTCAACATAACATTTATTCTTAAATTAGAATTTCATTTCAACTTATATTTGTTGCAAAAGTAAACTACTGTTTCCTATTTAATTCTACTAGTCTAAGTCGTTTAGTTACGATGATCAGGAAAAATTGTTCATTATGGTTTTTTATACCTAACATGAGCGCATGGAAATCCCTAAATTTTCCGATTGATCCCTTTTTACGAAAGTAGTGGTCATCAGACTCATAAGAACGTCTGTTGTATCTTTTTATCAAACAAGTTTGAAGAACTTTCATATGCAGAACATATGTTCTGTGTATCTTATGCTTATTCTTTAATAAAGAAAATTTTCGAATAAAGCTTTTTGAGTAATGCTTGCAATAAAGGTCATGTTGGATTATGAACGAGAGAAGAAGTCTATCCAGTTACCATTGATCAGCAACGACAAATCGTAGACTGAACTCTTATTTCATTTTCGAACTAATTTCCAAATACACAGGAACCGCTTTCTTAATTAATCATTTTCAAGCATCTAAACTATTGAAAGAATGAAATGAAAAACTTGTTGAACTCTTTTCAGAGAATTGGTTTAAAAACCACATAATATATATCGTGCACAAATAAGAAGAAATCATTTTTCATCGGCGTTCTTACCGGGCTCACCTAAAAGAATTAATCAGTGCATACATTTTGTGGTATGAATGTACGTTTTGAACAATACTTACTTTTACTTTTTCGTCTGTGATTTTTGTTGAGTGTGTTGGTTTTTTTTTTCATACTTTAACTCGTGTATGGCTGAGAATTTGGCCTTTAGGGTCCTTGTGCTAAGATAATTATCGTGGGTACGATGTGCGCTCGTCTCTTTGTAATAAAAAAAAAAAAAAACAAAGACATTTCATATTGTTTAGTGGTTCCTAATCTTTTTTCAAGTGAGGGTTTTCTTGCTCATAAGTAACTATATATTAAAGTGGCAACAAAAAGGCACCATATATATATATAAAGGCCTGATAAAAACGTCAATAGTTTTCATTTATGAGCAGAGACCGCGAAGATAAACATAAAAAATGCGAAATTTCCGGAACTGCCAACTGGTAACATCACTCCGATTGATTAAAAATATGTGGTAATTTCTTCTACTGATGCTAACGTAACAATATTACAAATTAGTACTTCCGTTTTAAAAAAAGACCTAGATGGCATAAAATCTATTTTTGACTCTACCTTGATTCTCCGCGATGGTAACGCGGGAGTCCGCACGTGACAGAGAACATCTTGAAACCCAAACCGCTTGTTAACTCCGCTAAACTACACAAGAAACTCAATTCAGTTAAAGACATATCTTATGCTCCTACAGGAGGGATCATTATCACTTTTGACCATTATCATTTACCACAAACAGTTGGTGTTGCTTGCTACAAGTGTAAAGTACAACTCTACATGCCTAATTTCATGGGATGCAAAAACTGCCAACGCCTGAGTCATGTTACAAAAAATGCAATAATGTACCATCTTGGGCTAACTGTGGTCGTTCCATACGCCTACATGAAAGCTGCACCCGTGGTTTCCGCATAAATTGCAATGAGCAGTGCTTGGCGTTAAATAAACAATGCCCACGTTATGTGCAGATGCGTGAAATTTAAAAATCGAAACGAAAAAAAATAATATTGAGAAAATCAAAACAACACACATATCCTAAAGCCTAGTAAACTAAATACAACAGCTCTCAACTCCATTCAACCGTTTACAGACTGCTATGAATCCAATACTCCATCCATCAATCATCCTTCAACTTCGAACTATTATTCTCATGTGCCCGCTCGCTGCATTTCAAATGTACATGACCGCTTGATTATTGGTTGCCATTCCTTTGCTGGTAAGTATGTATTGTTGCGTGACATCGACGCTTCCGCATAACTTACCTACGATTCCGTTTTTCATGCCAATACATTTAAATACAATTTTTCAAACTCTGGAACATTAAAGGACTTATTAATATGGATGAGCTCCGTATACATACAAGTGATTATAGCCCAATCTTTATGTCTCTTCAAGAAACCCAATGTAGAAGCTCTCGTAATCCTATTCCACCCAAATCATATACTGAATACTTCATGAATGCTGATCAAAATTTATATTCAAAACAAGGAGTTGATATTTTCATAAAGGCCAGTCTCCCTCACAAACGCATTAAACTGAACTTAAACATGCAGGCCATGTACAATACCTTCGCTTTATATCCCATCTTCGCTGTCGTTTTCTCGTTATTCTCCGTACTTTCTCACCCTTTAACTATATGTGGCGATTTCAACAGCTAAACACAATCTAGGGCTCAGTAGGGGACAACAGTCGTGCTACTGTTTTAGAAAAGGCGTTCATTTAAAACATTCTATGTATTTTAAATGATAGATTTATTATTATGATGACATTATGATATTAACTTAACATGTTGCTCTCCGCCACCTCTGGCTTTGTTTTCCTGACCTGAGGGCACTGGCGGCAGTTGCTCCAATTCCAAAGTCTAAAATTGCCCACATCGCATCGGACCACCGTCCAATCTCTCTTCTATCTGTTGATCAATCAAAGTGATTGGAAAAGGCCATGAAATCTTGATTATCTTGAATCCAAGGCCTTGATTACAAAACAACAAGTAGGTTTCAAGCGGAGTGGAGACCGCAACGGTGCTCTTTTACATATTGATTATTTTGCAAGCCCAAGCAATCTCTGAACGGGATTGTGCAAGAATTCCCTTAATTGTTTTCTGAAAAGGATTTGAGAGGGTTGCTCTTCATGTTATTTTAAGGCTCATGAAATCATGGAATGTTGAATCCAAATTCTTCAACTACATCAAATCATTCATTTCGTGCGTGGGCGGTATAAACCTGGGATTGATAATTATCGCTATTATTCTTTTCCTCTAATGAATGGCATTCCACAAGGCTCTCCACTTTTTGTCACGCTTTTGCAGATCGTTTTCAATGAAATAAGTGAAATTTTTCGCCGTGTATCGAAAATTGAACATTGTCTCTACGCGGACGATGTATATATTTTAATAAAAGAAGTAGATAACATGAAGGCAATCAATTCTATTTATATTCAAGGCCTCAATTCTATTCTGCGCGAGATTTCAACCTGAGCAAACTCGCCAGGCGTTAAAACTTCAATACAGTGATCAAACAAATGCACATTTGTAGAAACCAGACACGTCATGCAGAAAGTCGTATGATGCATGTTAATGGCTTATCTGTACAAAATGTGCAAACGCACTATCTTCGGTTAAAAAATTCCATTTTACCAAGATGTGAATTTGATTGCTTGGAAAAGCAGGTATTGTAAGCAAGTCTTCGACTTCGAGATGGAGCACCATGAACAAATTAAGGAATACCATCACAACATGGGGTGATAAAATTAAAATGCTTTGAGTACCAAGTTATATCAGTTTATTGGGAAATGAGCAAGCAAGAAGCGGCGAAGTCTGCTGCTCTCTCATTATGGCTGATGCCATGGAAAAGTTGGAGCTTCAAATATACATTGGAAGAGAAGTTAGAGACAAAATTATGAAAGGAAATCTACAATGCTACCACTAGCTCTACTCCTCTATTAACTCTCAATTAATTCCATCATTATATCCAACAAATATTAAGAAAACCAACATCAAAACATTTTCGAGAATCCGCCTTGGTCGTACAATTGCAATTCATGAATGGATCTTAAAGAAGTCTTCTTCTCCTGTCTGCAATTGTGTACAAATTCTCACAATGAAGCACTTCTTTGTGACTCCCTTAACTTTTCATTATTAGAAGGATTGCATTTGGAGCAACTAACTCTATTGACCTCCTGAAATCAACTACAGAACGCATACAATATATAACTTTATTAAAACTATTACTTAATATCTAATTTTCTTCTCTAAAAGAGAGCCGATAGTGCTCAGTGTTTTCCTTTTAGCCCAAGAATTTACTTCATTATTATAAAAAATTATAATAATAATAATAATAATAATAATAATAATAATAATAATAATAATAACAGTATAAATGTATGGGTTCCCGACAGTGGCTTAAATAACACAAGAATAGTTTTCTGGCGAATATTTTAAGATCTCTTTTTATTCTCACCGACGAAGGCTAAGCATATATTCATTTCATCAAAACATTTGCAATAGCTAGAGTGAAGAGCTTCAGATACTTCATAAAGTATAAATATTCTTAGTCTGTCTATCTATCCACATGCGGAATATTTGTTGCGATCATATCTTGATCGCAAAAATGAATCTATCTAATTGAATTTTGACATGTACCTTGGAAGCACGCAGAATTGTATTGAAAATGGGCCAAAGTGATCATAGGAGGCACCCACAATGCCAAGTAAACTAACAACACCTTTGCTTTCAAAAGAAAAAAAATTAGTTTTTTGCTCATTATTCACAAGCAATACAAATTTGAACGGAGATTGTATGGGCGATCATGTAGACGACGTGTACAAGAATGGAAAAAGCGCCATCGTGGAGACAATGTTCTATTGTATCAAAAATCGGCGTCGGATTTTGCTAAGGACGCGACCACAGCGTCACTGCTCATTACACAAAACAATGACAATTTCCACATATATTCTATCGAGAAGGATATAATTAGCCACTTGAAAACGTAGTTTTTTGTTTTTGATTAACGTGGTAGATATAAAAGAATTGACCAGAATCGAATATAATTTTCTTGCTTGTTTTCTTTATTTTTAATTAAATTTTATATATAGTTATGTATATTTAAAAAATATATTTCATTCGACGATTTTAATAAATTATCTTAAAAGCAAATATTATCTTTCAGCTTTACAAAATGGAATGAATATTCGACAAAGCAGAAAAATTTTTCAAATCGAAATGCAAATGTTTACACAGTTAATTAAAAATAAAAAAAAACAAGTAAGAAAATTGTGCTCGGTTGCGGCAGAATCTTTTATGCCCATCAACGCTATTTTGTAAAGGACGCCTGGCTGATTTTTTCAATTTTCTATATTTTTTCTTGAATATGTATACATCGGGTTTCTAAGCAGATATCTGAATTTTTGCGACCATCAGTACATTTACCACAGTTAGCTAAGCGTTGCACTCACTCTTTCAACACAAATAGTTAAGCACACACAATTCGAACAAAATAAATATCTTTTGCTTGGGTTCCACTTTCTTTAGTAAATATAATTCAAAATAGCGACTAACTGTGGCTACGCTTGCATTGCCTATAAAAGATAAATATATTAGAGTATTATGTCGAAATATTCTATCACCTCTTTTTCCTTTCTTCTATGATCTTCCGCGGACAAATCCTGACGAAGTATGTAATGCGCCGGGAAATACAGGGTGACCTAGTAAGAGGCTTCTGTTTTAATTTACGATAAAATCAAATCGGTACAAGCTATCAACATCATCTATCTTCTTTTGTAGATATAAATTCATACCATTTTCTTTTAAAATCATTTCATGTAAATGATTGTCTTCGCACTTTTTAAAAATTTAATTCTAAAACACCAATTTTCAACCAGTTTTCCACATAAATCTCCTTTTATTTCACCAATAACATGAATAATTTTGGAAGACAAGGTCAACGTGTCCGTAGCGCTCTCCATTGAAGTGAACCTCAATGTCACTTTCAACATTAAAAATAACATCTTCAGTCCACAAACCATACCCATACCCGCTAGTAAGGGTTTTTTAAAAATTGATGGCATGGTTCCTTGTTTACGAATTCAATTAGCCAAATATGATCTTCATTTTGCAAGCAAGAAATGTAAGCCGAGTAGATGCATTAATGACATATTTTAGCTATTTCTAAGCTCCCTGCAAGTGACCCTTTTTGCATGGCGATTTGGCAATAACCTCTAAAGTGCAAATTTCAGTTTTGGAAATCATCTGAAAAAAAAACAACAGACGGTACAACGTTTTAGAAACAAAAAAAACTATTTATTTGTACGTAGACCAGGCTGCAATTGACCCTGTGGCTACTGTAAAAGCTTATATTCTCTCTATTCTATTTTATTGTTTTGACATTTCATCAGCATGTAATTGACATCTAAAAACAAATTATTATTTATAGGTCCTGAACTGAACTGAAGCACTAAATGTCATGTCTGCGAAACGAATTTATGCATCTCGAAGAATATCTGTTTCAAAAATTGTTATCTATGCTTTCAGTTCACATTTACAAACCTTGTATCGAAAAGTTGCTTATCTGTAAACAAGTTCAAAGAGTCGGAGTACTTTCAGGCATTTAATTTAGTTACAATCACCCGAAACAATAGAAAAAGTAGTTAAAACATTATAATCAAGCAAGACGGACCGTCCAATAGTTGATTAATAGTTGATTAAAATTAGACGGTGTAGTTATATTCAATTTTATTATACTGTACATCATGTATGGTGCAGGTATATTAAGCTTGTGCAAACGTGTCCAGAGGGACTTGGAGGAGATCTATCTGTTGTTATATGGATTCTGCCATTCCGATGTGCAACCACTTTCTGAATCGATCTAAGCCTGCCTGTCAGGCCGCAATTTTTCAGATATTTTGGTGAAATTTGGTATACTGTCTTTAATACAGTTAGTCTTTCAACCAAATCATACTACTCTAATGACGTAAATCATACTATTATAATGACGTAATCATACTATTATAATGACGTATATCCAAATGTACCAAAAACTTCGGAAAAAGGGAAACGCGCCATTTGACTTTTATGAAGCAATTAGGTTTAGGACCACATTGCATAGACAAATAGCAAGGGGACAGATAGCGAAGTAAATGGGGACAACTAAATAGATTTGGAAAATAATTCTGACCCCATAAGTATAACACAACGTGATCCTGCGCGAACTTCCTCTTGTTGTTGTATATGTGCGCAAGCACTAGACATACCTTTACTATAGGCTGTACAAGGTGTAAGAATTCAATTGGGTTCTAGGCTTAAAGCCTATGTCAACAAACGAGTTGTTGTACAGCGTTTAATACAGACTCATATTTTAGTAGCTTTAAAATTTAATACTGAAGTCGAGCACTATAGAAAAACTTAACGCTCATATTTCTCCCTTGAAGTACATCGGTACATTAATTAGCTGTTGACTTTTATGGGAGATTCGTGTGAAAAATTCGACACACACATTAATTTAGAGCATTGATGTTCAACAGGGATGCAGATCTTATGATGTAAACCCAATCATGTCATACATTTAAGATCACATTTTTAAAGCGAAACTTCTGAGTTAAGGTAAAGTTTCCAGCGAATTCATTCTAGAAGGCAAAGCAATAAATAATAAATCGTGACGTTTTTTTTCTTTATTTGGACGCAAATATTGCTTTCAGCATATATTGCAAGAGACTATTGTTCCTTAATGTTAAGAATCAGTCTTAAGAAAATGTATTTGTTTTTCTTTTCACTATTCTTGTATTGTTTCGTTTTGAAAGTAAATTTTGTCAATATTGACATATATCAGGATATTAAATTTATTTGTTTATCTTTTTGTTTCACTCACAAAAGTTAATTTTAAACAAAGACTTATATATGCTACTAATTCTAATATTTGGTTAAAATTATGCTTAAGAAAACTTTCATTTTTGTTCGTCCTTTTGCGAGATGAAAAAAAAAAAAATTGACTCGCTTTTTCTTTTCATCACTGCTTACCCTTTATAACACGTATAAACCTTATTACCTTTATTGTTAAAAATAAGTTATTTTTAATGTGCTTCTCTATAAATTTATATTAATTTTCTAACTTTCAATTATCTTTTGCGTTTTATTAATTAATAAACTACCAAAAGGCACAAGAGGTGTGCTTCACACTTTCACATATAGGGCTACGATGATTGACGATGATTATCACGTTACGTGCTGGTATAGACAGCGTCATCCTTACCCTCTGGAGAAAAACGTTATAAATGTTAATTAATTGCAAATTTTACACTATGATTTTAGTTAAACCGATAATGATAATGATGATGATGAACGTTTCCTTAGAGAAAGAGAAATAAAGGTAGAGAAACATTAAAGAGTAAAGTCTGTAAAAAGTTAATGAGTTCTAAGACGTAAGCTTTAATAGAGTATAAAGTTTTCTACAAAAAAAAGAAAAGAATTTAACAGCAAATCATTTAACAACTTCTAACAACACAATAGGAAAACCTAAGGTAGTTGTATAAAAAACGCAAAGGCCTCTTAAATTCACTTCAAATCTTTACAAAAATAGTGAAATTTAAAAATTATTATGATATGACTTCCTTGAAAATGAACAAAGGTTACGACTACATGAGCAGAAGTGGAAAAATGTTTGTTTATGTTAAAAGGCTTAAAATGCGAACACCTGGATAATGTAAAGTTTTCCTAGCTTTTTGGCAAACAAAGTTTTAACTTCATGTTACATCCTTTCACTTTGCGTATTTAACGTTGGAAAAGCCTCTGTAATTTATTATTCTCTTTGTGCCTGAAGTAAGTACATTAGAGAATATATACAAATCAATTTTAAATTATATATACTTCGAAACAATTTCCTATTGTTGTTGCAAGAGCTGATCTCCATGCTTCGTTGGTTTTTCTACTGATATAGACGTATAGAAAATAAGAGAAAAAGGAACGCACAAATATAGTCCCGAAGAGATCTCATCTAAACATAAATTGCAATTTGCCTTAAATTTCATGAATATGACCAAAATGGTGTGTAATATTGTAAGCCCCATTTCATCACATTTTACCTTGTATGCCACTGTGGAAATGAGAATAACTACGTTCCGTTGATTTCCGCTTCAAACCACATAACTGGATCGCCTGGTGGACGGGATGCTGTATTTCAATATTTATTAAATTGCAAAGTGATTCTTAGCAAAAGCACTACAAAAAAAACACAAAATACTGCCAATGGTTATACGTTAGCAGCAAATATTGAATTCTTATACATAAGAGAATTTTTACTTTACGAAACGAATTTTAATACAATTTTTGTGCGTTTGTACTTTAATTTTCTATTTGAAAATAAACCTTAAAGTATGTTATATTATTTTATATCTTTTATTATTCGCTAAACAAAGAAGGAAAAACAAAAAATAAATGAACCACAACGTTGACATCAACCATATGTCAACTGCCTGTTTATATGTATGGAATGTCAGCAAATTTGTTGTTTATAACAAAAGTATAAACAATTTTTTCCATATGTTTTCCTAAAATTCTAACACTGTTGTAAATATATACAAACTAAAAAAGCCATCTAAAGAGATGTGTAAAGTAAATGGTAACCGACAAAAAAACCTCCTATAACTCGGAGTACACACAAAATGTTCAAACACGCAGCGTAATTTAAATTGTGACAGTCAGGGCTGGATAGTGTGGTGGGCGTTACATTTTACCAACACGTCACAAGCGACATTTTAGATTTAATCACACCAGGCACTTACACACATGCATAATTTAAAATATATGTGCTATGCGGAGGGAAAAACATAAATGTTTTCATAAAACACAATGTTACCATGTAGAAAACCTCGACATGTACAGATGTTTGGCTGCTTTTTGTGTATTTCTGAAATAAACGAAATTTCATAGCCTGCATTTAGGCTGACACCAGAAACAACAACCATTGCATATGCTAAAGGATTATAATTTTTTTTTTTTTTTTGTTAACTGTCAAGCCACAATTTATGTTAAAACTACTTAAAAAAGCAATAGCGAAAAAAAAGCAGCAGAACTGTCATCAATGTAAACAGGAAATATTGCAACTGTTACTCAACGCAATACTTTGCAATACTGTAGAATATACAATAATTTATTGCTTTGGCATATATGAATTAATTACATTCTATCCATTGCTGGTGGCCGCATTTGTACACTTTTTCATTTCTCCATCTTCTTGTACGGCTGAGGTTAAAACGGCAGTATTGACAAACACATCAAAAGCAAAAAAGTTAAACAAACGAAAGAATTGCACAATGTCAACGAATACATGAAACAAATAAATAAGGCATTAAACGGTTATTAACTCTTTGTGTTGTTTGGAAAATCGTTTAAAGAAATGCTACCAATTAACGCCATGAAAACCTCAAAACAAGTTTAACGAAAATTAATGCAATTTTCATTAAAAGATCAAAAAAAGAACCGTTACATTGTCTTGAAATTTATTGACTTTTAAATAAGACTTGGAATAATTTATGTAAAACTTTACTTTCAAATGGATATTTGAACAAAATGTTCAATGGAAAATCTTGGCAGAAAGTTTGTATTGTAAATTTTTCAAGCAATATTTATTTAAATCAATCAGGAAGACTTATGCCATTATGAGTGAAAGTAGCATCTTTTTTCGAATTATAAAGTTCAATTATAATTGAAAAAACTTAACCCAATTAATAAAGGCATAATTCCCGCACAAAAATGATTTTGCGACTAAAACTTTTAAATCGCACAACTTGCAGAACGTTCATTTTGAGCAACGTCAGCTTATGACTCTACTATAATCTTTAACACAAAACCTTTTAACGATTTATACTTTTATGGCATTAAGCCAGAAACCCTACCGAACAGTTCACCTTCAGCCATTAAGTACATATGACTTACCATTTGCATATAAATGCAGACAATTTGCATAAGAATTTCATAAATATTTCAATTCATCGTACGATTATATTCTCTTTGTATGTATACAAGTAACACTTTACCTGTTATACCTCAACCTTAATACAATGAGCATTCTTCGCCTTATTCCTTATTTTGAAAACGGTTGCAACTGATACGTGCAGACATCTCTATGCAAATATGGTATATGAGTAAATATAAAGTTGATTGTTTTTAGCATAGAGCTAAGTAAAGTAATAACAACTTTTACATATACAGAAGGGAAATATATGTTTTTACAGAATTTATAGTCAACTCTATAAAATACAGAAATAATCCCAAAAAAATTTGTTTTTTTCCTTTTGAAGGGTTGGGGATATAAAAAAATGTTTATAACATAACAAATAGGTCCCGGAGAGCATATTTTTTGAAACAAAATGAAATTTTAAATTACTGGAGTATTTTCTTGAACGAAAAAAACGAAAATTCAATAAAATTCATAAATATATGTTAAAAATTTTTTCTGCAAGCAAAACAAACTTTATTACCAACTAGAGACGTTACCTTAAGCGAATACATGAAACTCCAAAGGCATTGGTGTGCATGTTCGGAGCTTTTCTCACACATTTTACGATGATTAAAATTTGAATTGAAATTTTTTATCCCCGTTTGGCATAGACAGCAAATTTTGACAGTAACGCAAGATATTTGTCGGTAGGTATTTTATAAATCAATTTCTAAAGTTTAATCAATGTATATGTGCACTGCCGTAAGCGAGCTAGCATAAGACGCTGTTGTGTCAAGCACATCTTATATGGATGGAATTGAAAATTTTCATGCATAATTTCTCCCAAGTTGTGTATTACAGTGTAAAAACGACAACGATTTTACACCCCATTGAAGTCCTCGAATGGAAGCGTTTCTATTACTGTCGGTAATAGCAGTAGTTATTTTATTTGAATCCTCAGTAGTTTTTGACACAGTCTTAAATCTTTTTGTGCTAATCTTTATTTTTTCACTAAACGGTGAATAGGGTTTATGGCATAGTAAGGACTTAATCATTTTTGCGAAACGGTGTTACAATTTGAACATGTGTGGTGTTCAAATGTTTTTTTTCAAAAAACATAACGCATCTTCACATTATGACCAATTTCATAGCTCATCTTTGTACAAAAAGGGCCAAAGTAGAAAACGCTGTCTGCATATACATAATATTTTGAAATTTTTATCTTTTGGGTTAGATTTTTCTTGCTCTCTTTGGAGCACCATCCCTTGCGTAAGTTGATCTTTAGAATTAAACCAAAAACTTCACATTTGTCGGTTTTGTACCAACCTGTGCAAAGTGTAAGTGTGCTTAGAAAAGGTTCGACATCTAACAATATATACAAACAAGATATATGTGAAAGCAAACAGAATCAATTTCCCAGTAGCGTCATTTCTTAATGGTTGCTTGAACAGATCCTAAAAATCTTTTCTCGTTATCGACTTACTTCTCCTTAAAGACATTGGCCTTAAGGCTTTCTTTCTGCCGCTCTCTGTTTTCTGCCGCTTTGTGGCTAATCGTCCACCAACACTGATCAATTCAAGACAATATTAATTAATGGTCCTTCCAGATTTTAAATGAACACATGTACACGAGTGGATTGACAATTGAGTGTGCCGCACCCCTAAGTAAATACATGCCAAAGTCTAGACGCGATCTGATAAGCAAAGAAGCAAGAAATTGATAACAATTAATAAATTTTGAACAAATGTGACGCTTTAATGTTTTTGTGCCAACTACCTGAGGTTTTGCTTATCACGCAACATAACTGAAAGTGTTATCATAGAATTAGGACGAAGCGTGTATTTTAAAGAATGCGTAAAACACTCAGAAAAGCCAGAGATGTGAAGACTGGTTGAATGAAGCGCTCTTGCAGTCACACTGTAAGCGACGAGGTCGACTGATTTGTGAAACTAAATTTTCATAACAGCAGCTAGTAAGCTACTTATGATCCTTCCACACAATTCCGTATGCTATCTATTTATTTATTTATTTATTTTGCCCTACAACCATTGGGATGCAGGGTACATTACGATTGTGCGAATGTGTTTAACACACAGAAAGCCTATCACTTAGTATCCTTATCTGTCCGCCTGATCTCTTTCCATGTATTTTTATAATGAACCTTCATTGTGAAAATTGCTTCATAATAAAAAATTAACATCGTCATTTAACTTTTTGAGCATTCTCCTATAAGAGGGTTTTGTGAAAAGTATCCCTTCGCATAGAAATAATGAAAATTTTTTGGTGTATTGTCACGAACATGGATGAATGATTGTCTTAGTCGAAAGGGTATTTAACGACCGGCCTTGCCCGATTACCATGTTGTTGCTTGTTTTTACATGTGTATAGGCGTCTCTCGTATAACATGACGTTTGTCCAACACAGTTTCGACACAACAATGTGCAAAATCTGCGCTCGTTATACTGCGGTTTTGAAAAAAAACGACTTCGACTACCAACTATGTATTTCACAAAATTTTTACACTTGATTTTTACTCGCTAGTAAGCGAATTTTCAACCAATCTCGCTTTTGCAATTTTTCGTGAAAATTATTTTTTAATATATTTTTAATTTCTGTATTTCATCACAATGTTGAGTTCTATTTGTTTTTAATATTTTGAGGTTAACTTTTTTTCTCAATTATATGTATATTTGGAACGAAGCTTCGGCTATTATTAACCGCGTTGTACGATGGACGCCTGAAGACGAAATCTAGGTATAATATAGATTTAGGTGCCTTAAGCAACACTTAAAGCTTTGACCCTTTAGATGACGGTAAAAGGAAGGAAACGCATAATATCAACTTGCGTTTCTCCGGTGAAGGATAAGGATATATGTAATTATCCAATTTCGTACAGTAGAGGTCGATGAATACGCAAAATCAGCGTTTAATAAACCCTAGCACCGATCCAGCTTCATTTAAGGATTAGTCAATATGTAAATTGAAGCGAAGCTTATGATCAAAGAGAACGCCCAAACCAAGGAATGGACTCACATTCCCGAGCTTGTATGAATGTGTAAAGCATTCGATTACGAAGGAATTTCTTTTGATTTAATATCTTAAAAATGATTCAACACCATCTTCATTACTAAATTGTTTAAATTAGAGTGAGTGAGACGTGGGTGAGTTTGTGAATTAAATGTAGAGAAAAATTTAACGTCGTCAGCATGCATGAGGAAATGGAATGAGATTAATAGCGGATGGTAGATCATTAATTTCTAGGACTAATACAATGGATGCTAAGTAGTGACTTTTTTGAGAGAATCTTGCAGTGGCCAGGAATTTCGTCAGATTAGAGTGATAGACATTATAATAACTATTCTAATATCTTGGGTGTACTGGTAATATTTTTAATACATTCTCTTTTTTTTTTACAGGACGAAAAGAATCAGTTGTTAGTAACTAACGTTTGGTTGAAATTGGTAAGTTTACACATATTTAATATAAAGTTGCGTCCTAATAAAATTAAATAAATAATAATAAAATTTGGCGAGCTGTAAATTTTGAAAACAGTTCAAGTCCGTTTTGTGAAATGTATTGAATTAAGCCAACTATTATCATAAATTATCTCCTTAATCAATTTACAAATGTTTTAAATCCGAATAGCAGCAAAAGTATAGTTTACACATCGAAATTTATCGTGAGCTTATTTTGCAAGCGAGATAAGTGGCGCGGTGGTAAATGGCGAAAAAGTAGTGAAAGTAAAGTGAAACTCACGTTGCAAACAAAATATTTAAATATAAATTTGAATAAAACGAAAAATATTATTGTGTGGAAAAACAGCATTTTCATTTCGTAAAAACGCACATCGCATTCATCATTGTAAACTATTTCTTGTTCTATTGTTGGGGTTGCCATTAACATGTAACGTTAGTTTCATAATATTGGCTTTTTAAACCCCACCCCATTCGTGGCAAAAGTATATTAAGTTTGAGCGGATGTATGCAACACTCAGTAAATCAATAGATCAACCATTTATTATACCACTCAGTTTAAAAACATTTCTGAATCCATTTAAACAGGTCTGCCCGTCTGCCCATCTATTCGTCTGATATCTATGCATACAACTTGACGTTCTACCAACAGATTGACATTTTTTATATAGTTTGAGTGGCATGTTTTGACCCAAGGACGAATTCCTTTGAAAATTCATAATGGATGGAAGTTTTTTAAATCCTTCATCCAAGTAAGGCGTTATTTTAGAAAAAATATATAAACAAAATAATCCATTTTTGAAGTGAAGTGAATATGGTCAGAACGTTTGGCAAGTGGCAACAAGTAAGCTTGCGTATGACATATTTTCCATATTTTAATTATATTTATTTCAGTTTTATTTTATTAGTATTCTAATTTTATCGCAGGATCGATAATAGATTGTCTTAGGTAACGTGGGATAGAATATTAAATAATCGATCTTGCCTCACTATAAGATATTAACGTGTCAATTTATGAATTAAAGACCATTTGTAACTTTCAAAACGAATGCATTTACTGAACACAGAATCTGCAATGAGCCCCGTTGAAAAGCATCGCGCTGCTGGAATTGAAAAAATAGGTGGCTACCGGTCCAGAAAGAATATTATCGAAGCGTTCAGGATCATTCGCCTGACTCCATACAATGCACGACAAAGCAATTCTTAGTTATTTCGTGACGGTAACGGCCAAGAAAAATCGAATTAACGGCCTTCCACAAACACCGTATGCTAACGATAATGAATTCCAGGGGTGATTGTTTTATTTTCCCTGATGTAACCGCATCAAGTCTGTAGGAACCAGTAATAAATGTTGGCTTCCTGCTTCGAAGGCTATACCAGAAAGCGATTGCTAGCAATGTTTTGAGGTTTGGATAAACCACTGGTATTAGTATATTTCAGTTGGAAGGACTCACTTTCAACTAGATGAAATAAAATTGGAAGAACACGTAAATTTTTTTTTTTATTTTAACAATCCCCCCTATTTTGCACACGGCTTTACATAAATCCACAGGTATGCGGATATGCGTAGCGGAAGTAATGAAATCGCTCTTTGCTGATGAAATGGATAGTACCTTACTTTTGGAACAAACTCCCAAATGTTGTCAGCTAACTTTATTAACTCTAGTGTGTCAATGAGCTTTGAGTCAGTCAGAGCAAATGAAATTTTTTTTCTAGTGTTTCGGTATCGAGGGTGGTATCTGCTGTCCCCGACATTTGCCGATAAAATTCGGAAGGATGCTTAAGTGAAGATTGTGATGGAAAATGTTGAAGATATTAAAATTTAATTTAAGATATCTCGACTTAGCCGGCCAACATATTTGTTTTTATACCGTCCGATCGCAGGATAAGGGGTATATTCATTTTGCCCAGAAGGGAGCTTCAGATACCCCACAAAGTATATACATTCTTCATTAGCGTAAGATTGTGAATCGATTTAAGCCTACCCGTTTGTGCAACGTGTGTTGTAACCATTTTCCTGGCCGAAAAAATTAAACTTTCGACTTCAAATTTGACAGAAACATTGAAAGTTCTTGCACGCAGCTTGGTGTTGTAAATGTGTCAAAACGGTCGAAGGAAACCCCTGCAGTACCACGTAAACTGAGAACAACTGTGTTTTTTAAAAAGATGCAAAGTTAGTTTTTTGATCTCTACCACATAATTGTACAAAAATAGAAAACTGCACAAAAATAGAAAACTTGACCACGTCTACGCAATATATTAGTGTTTCAAAGAATGCATTTTTTTCAATACCTTTGCAACCTTTGAAGCAAGCTTTCAAAAGCCCCATAAAGTATATTCATACTTCTTGGCCAGTTTCAAATTTGGCATATCTGTGGTACGCATTCTTCGAAATGCAATGAGCGAAATGAAGATATTGGCTACAAATTTGCAAAAGAAGTTGGAAGCGACCTACTCGCCGAAACGTCTATGCGACGTAAACTTTTATTTGGAAAATAAAAAAGTCAGCCTCGCCCACTCCACCTTATAAAGCATACAAATTTATTTCTTTCATTTTTTTGTCTCTTTTAGGATAACGGCGATGGGTACAAAAGATCGAATATAAGTTTCTTAGTTATTTCCTTTATCTTTACGACGCGTTAAATATATTTCATTTAGTTCGTTTATTCTTTGATAATCTTTGCCGTTTATCCGTTGTTTCTCATTTTTCTAAATTTGGTCTTTCAATTTCTTGGCTGTGGTCTTCCTACTTGTTGACTGTTGTTCGTTTGCTTTGCTGACTGTATGTTTTCTTTTAGAGCCTCCGTTTTAATTTTATTCTGAGTGTCTTTTTATTATTTTTGTTGTTGTTTGCTTTTTCACTATTGTGGCGCCTTTTCCTGATGTTCAGACTGGATTACTCATAGAACCCAATATTCGTTTGGACATGTCATAACTAAATTATATTTTCTGAATACAATAATCGCGTATTTTCGTGTCTGATAAGGCATACAACAACTAAGAAAGAAATATTTGGTCTTCTATACCCATCTCTAAGGAAGAAATATTTGGTCTTCTATACCCATCTCTGATCCTAAAAAACACGAAAAGAACTAAACTTAATAAAAGCCAAAATTTGTATTATGTCAGTGTTGCACACTAAGTAACAAGCAACCAACATGGAAAGCAAAGTTGTCACGATTTTTGCTATAGAGACATATGGACGTTGTAGGCGTGTTCTTTGGAAAGTTTCTCTCACTTTTTAATTCTTGTGTAAGTCTATAGGCGATGTCTTCATTTTTGTGCACGGGAGAATGTTCACCACAGATACTACACAGTTGCTCAGACGGACAAACAAGCACACGGGTGGGTTTGCGTTCGCACAATATTAACATGCTCTATAATACGGGTTTTGCATACAAGAGGACTGGCCTGAACGTATCAAAAATTTTATTTAACGATAGCGTAAAATGTCCCCACCTTGCTTACAAAATCTTGCGAATAAATTAGCATAACTCTCAAATTACGCGATCATGACCGCATTTTTTGTATCTACCACCGTTATCGTAAAAACAACTAAAAAAAAGGAGAAGAGCTAAATTTTCTTAGTGTGTCGGGTGGGCGCGACTGATTATTTGCTTTGTGTAAGAGGCCCGCTTTTCTTTAGCAGGTATTGGTTTTCATTTTGTTCTTTTTGTAATTTCGTTGATCGTATAAAGGCGTACTCTTCTTTTATCGAACTTAAAATTAAAACATTCGGAAGGAATTAAAAAAGGTGTTGTGAACGAATCTTGAATGCCCATCAGACAAAACTCTTAAGTACTTGAGAGCCTTTTGGAATCATTTCGAAATATTAAATTTTTTTAGATTTTAAAATATATTTTCAGCAACTTTCAATACATAAAGAGTAGATGAATAAAAGCTTTCTATAGCAATGAATAGTGAAAAAAATATTTTATTCGCTGTTGCAGATTGCAATAACATTAAATAAAATGATTTCATTGAAATTATCGATCAAATAACTCATTGTCATGACTACTAAAACTGCGGAAAAGTCATATAATTCACTTCCTGTGTATACGCGTATGCATACATTTATTCAATGCTGTCTCGTGTGTAAAGTGTTAGGAGCGATCGCTTTTTCATTTTCAGACTACTTCATGAAAAGTGCAAAAAAAGCACATGAAAGCGTACAATTATGTAGGCGATAAAAAACAAAAAGTGGAATGTCTTACTTATTGTGTGTGCGTGTGTGCGTGCGAAATGTTTTTGCATTTATGGATGCATTAAATTTATTTGTTTTGCTATTGTTACATACATGAGGAAAAGTTGCGTGATAATGAAAAACTCTCATAAATGCAGAGATATATGGACAGACGTCTAGAGGGTGACATGTAGGCTGCATATAAATAAACATGCGCGCACGCATAAAAACTTACACATCGAATAATTGAAGCGAAAAATCTATATACATTATATGTATATATATATACATATATGTATATATATATACATATATGTATATATATATATATATATATCATACATCGACAATTGTGATAAAACATGTACATATTGCTTGAGGCATGCAAGGAAGAGATCCCGACTTTATATAAAATCATGAATATACCACACATGTACTAATATATAGAAACTTTTACATGTTATCACCCGTAACTATAAAATATTCTGCAGTATGGCAACGAATACGTATATTTTTTTTTCCTATACGCATACGTTTGGGTTTGTTTGTCTTTTGCATTTGGTGTCCGTTTGCTTCAGCAATTTATGGATATTTTGTCATTCCATTTCATAAACATCTGCATGTGTGCCGCAGGGGGAGGTCAGTTTGTTTAAGTATATGTGGATATACATATGCAAACATTTGTCCAAAGTTGTTTGCTTATTTTCTTATTTGCTGGTTTTATAAAGGCATTAACTTTCCTTTCGCACACAAGGGTTAATCAGTTGTCTTTTTTTTTACATGTCATTACGGAAATTTAATTAGTTTTTTTAGTTTTTCTTATACTTTCTTCATAATAGTATTGCTTCAGATATAGTATTGCTTCGTCACAAAAAAATGAATGTTCTTGGCATCCTTCTTCTTTGCAATAGTATCTAAAAATGACGTGCACATTCCTATTTTAAATTACTTGAGCGCCCTAACTTTTTAACTGCTCATCATAAAGTATTCCTTCATCAAGTAACTTTGCTTGATTTGAACATCACATGTTTGGAAGCTCAAGGAAAGCATAACACAAGAAATTGAAAGATGGCGATACGCTGTCATATTGATTGATAGTCATATAACGGGTTGGTGGTTATAAATTCAATTTAATGTATGTAATCTCACATCATTTCTTGAAGCATCAAAGTCAACGTGATAGTGAACAATTACAACTTTCTACCTATCTGTGATTTTATAATTCCTACATCGATTTATTGTGTTGCGTACAGAATATGCGCAGTTCCGTGAATGCTTTATTTGAAAAGGGACGTTTTTTATCTTGAGTTATATTACAAAATACGAGGTCAGTTCTAAAGTAAATCGTACGTTAACAAGTTGGTCAGGTTAACTGCGAAGCAAAATATACTTTTGTGACTGGCTTTTCAAGTAACATATTCGGCCGACTTATCAACTCGTAATTTCCACCTACGTGGAAGTGGCATTGGCCGATTAAGCGAAAGCGTTTTGCCGACGTGGAGGTTACTGTAAAATGTGCTTTTATGCAGCTATTACACTCTCGCTTAGAACGGCATAATATAACTTTCATGCTTCTAGGAGGTCTGTTGATATTATTATTTTATTGGACAAACCACACCGCGTATAATGTCTATTGTACTCGCACAATCATTAGCCTTTCAATTCTTGAGAATCCTACCACACGCTTTTGATCCGGATAACCATGCTATGGCCTTACGATATGTTGGCCAAACACCTAGTATCTTATTCAACTGGCGGGCAGAGGTGTTTGAGACGCCTCAGCAGTCCCTTTGCAGAATTTGCATAAATTTGCGTCTGCCCATATTTTTCAGAGTATGTTTGAAAAATTTGTGTTCCGTGAGAAAGCCGTTTATTCCAAAGTGTTCATCATAAATTCTTAAACATTACACCTTTTTGCGATATAAGGTATTTTTTCCATAAGAATTCTTATATGGGGGTGGAATGCAATGAATAGATTTACCTGACCCAAAGTTGACGCAGTTGATTGCTATGTCAGTCTACTACTATGCACTAATTCTCAATTAAGCCGGTTTGTCACATGAATATACATAATTATGTAAGGAAGAGTTTAAAACAATAGTCCATCTGGTTCTTATTTGTCACATCAATTTAGCTAAAAAATATTACTCAGCGATTTTTGTGGAGAAATTGTAAACCTTGCATTTTTTCTCTAGTGTAATCTCTGATAAAACATGGGTCTATTTTAAATTCTTTTAAGGGTTGGATACATAAACTGATCATATTCAAGTGTAGGGATTAGGGTAGAGTGATATTTAATAATGTGCTTAAGAAGTTGCTGACCTTTGGAATTGTCATTTTAGATGCCCTTAACTGTGTGGGGGGCGTTGGTGTCAGGTTGATTAGTCAAAGTCCCATGGCATTCTGACAATTAGCTTGCAAGTTGCAAGCTTCGTGGCCCTACTTTTGTAATTTTCAAAACCGTACAAAAATCTGAATTTCGTGTATTGATTAAATTTTTGGTTTTTGATGAGAAAAAATACGTTCGCAACCATCGTTGGCTTGAACCACGTTATGGTGACTCTTGCCTTGAAAAAGATAAATTTATGAACGATTTGCTACTTTGAAACAAAGTGGAATGGGCACCGATTATATTCAAACCTCTGGTTGTCCAAAACCGGCAGTTGTTCCAGAAAATAAAAAAAAAGAAAACAGAAAACATCGTTTTGGAAGACCGAAAGGTGAAATTATATGTAGTATCCGACGCCTTAAAGACCTCAGAAGGCAGTTTAGGTACTATTTTGCATGAAGAGGTCAGCAACCGGCTGAATGATGTGATATTTGAATCGATAGAATAAATTTATGTAAAGAATTAATAATGCACCTCACCACACTAGTGGTAACCTAAAAGTACTTTTGAGATATCAAGAAATTTTCCGAACCCTGCTCCCATATTCAATAGTTTTGTTATTGTTTTGTTATTATTTCAGGAATGGAATGATATGAATCTGCGCTGGAATACATCAGATTATGGTGGCATAAAAGATTTACGTATACCACCACATCGGATATGGAAACCGGATGTGCTGATGTATAACAGTGCTGATGAGGGTTTTGATGGTACATACCAAACGAATGTCGTGGTACGAAATAATGGTTCGTGCCTATATGTGCCGCCGGGCATATTTAAGTCAACATGCAAAATTGATATCACATGGTTTCCGTTCGACGATCAACGTTGTGAAATGAAATTTGGCAGCTGGACGTATGATGGATTTCAGGTTTGACCAAAACAAAACATAAAACAAAGCATTGAAATACGCGCAGGAAGTATACACACATATGTGTTGAAAGAAGAAATCAAAAAAATAACGAGAAAAATGTTCTCTTTATTTTTTTATTTATTTTAAACTTATTTTCATTTCATATCATAAGTAACATTTTCGTGTGTGTTTTTAATTTTGTTTTTATTTCTTTTTTTTAATTTAATACATTTTTGTTTGGCTATGAAAAACAAAAATTTTCTATGAGAAATATTTATCATGTTATACATCATGTTTCGACAGCTGGATTTGCAATTACAAGATGAAACTGGCGGTGATATCAGCAGTTACGTGCTCAATGGCGAGTGGGAACTACTGGGTGAGTAACAGCCGTTAGTTATGTGGGCCTCTAATGTAAAACCCAATAAAAATTTAATGCCCAATACGTCTGTCATGTCTAACGTATGCGCATCAACGTGTAATACTTAGTAGTCATTTGGAAAAAGAAACACAATTCGAAAGCATAACATAAATGTTTGTAATGGTTGCTAATTTGTAAGAACACTTGCTGTTGTTGATTGTTGTGTTAATTTAATTGTTATTGTATTTGTCTACATTATAATATTACCGTTACTGTTTCCCGAAAAAAAAACTAAATTAACAAAACTTGGTGATGACGTAAATGTTTTCCCATATATACGTATATACATGTTGCTAATGCTATGGCTGTGTTGCTGTTGTTCTACAACCATACATACAAACACATAAACCATGCAACCGATACTTGGCATTCTTTCTAAACGAAATAACTAAAAATGTACAATACTCAATAAAGCAAAAATCTCATTACTTTTCACATAGGAAACCACAAACAATAGTTTCGTCTCCAAGTAGAGCAAAGTGCATAAGAAATAGATGAAAAAAAAGAAAATAGTAAGGATATCTCTTTACTCATATAACATAAATGTGGCAGCAAAGAAGAGTCTCCCAAGACACTATATAACATTGTAAAAAAAAGAAATAATAATAAAATGAAACATGACCAGAAACGGAAACGGAAGTTTGTTCGTTCATACATTCAATCCCTTTAGTAGACTTTTGCATTTCCTGAGTTTTTCTCTTTCACAATTTTTAATATACAATGTAATACTGACCAACGATATTGTTCATCTTTTATACAAGCGGGTGTAGTTGTATACTTTTGAATTTTCAACACAAATGCTGGTTACGAAAAGAGAAGAAAAGATTTAAAATTTTCGTAATTAAATTTTAATTTCTTTTTTACGCTGACGACCCAAAAGGAAAATTTAATTTTTTCAAAGCTTAAGTTTCTTCTCCTTTGTTTAAATAAAGAAACCTAGAAAAATGACACATTGTTCACATGACATGAGCAAGTTTCCCGTAAGAGGGAATTTAATTAGGTAATAAATGCAAGAATTCCCCTCAAAGTTTCTATTCAAATAACTACGGAAATATTCCGCAAGCTTTGATATTCGTCAGTATATTTTATATGAAGCAGGTTATTTTTGCTTTTGTTTTTGTTTTTATGCTAAGAAGAGACCGGACGAGGTGCCTTTGAAAGTATCCTCCCTACAAACGTGTTTATCGAATTTAATTAGAACAAGTAAGAAAATTATATCCGGTCGATTCTTTTTCGTACCCATCACCGCTGTCCTAAAGGACACAAAAAGTAAAAGATATAAATTTTTATGCTTTATAAGGTGGAGTGGGCGAGGCTGACTTTTTCTGTTTTCAAAATAAAAGTGTATGTCGCATAGGCGTTTGGGCGATTAGGTCGCTTCCAACTTCTTTTGCAAATTTGTAGCCAACATTTTCATTTCGCTAACGGAAGAATGCTTACCACAGATGTTCCAAATTTGAAACTGGCCAAGAAGTATGAATATACTTTATCGGGCTTTTGAAAGCTTGTTTCAGTGAGTTACAAAGGTATTGAAAAAAATACATTCTTTGAAACACTAATATATTGGGTAGACGTGGTCAATTGTTCTATTTTCTACAGGTACTATAGCTTCGCGCATAGAATATGCTTAAAATTTTTGTGGTACAGAGAAAAAACCAACTTTGGCATATTTGCAACACAGAGTTTCGTGCAAGAACTTTCACTGTTTCTGTCAAATTTGAAGTCGTAAATTTAATTTTTTCGGTCAGGAGAATGTTTACAACCCACGTTACACAAACGGACTTGCTTAAATCGATTCAGAGTTTTATGCTTATCAAGAATATACACATGTTATCGGATCTCTGAAGCATCCTGCTGGGTGTTACAAACGGGTTGACAAAATGAATATACCGGTAATCCTTCGGTGATGGGTATATCAATATTCGTCTTCTGACGAAAACTTTCTGCTCAAATATTACTTGTGTATGAAAATATTCCTTGATCAGTATATTTCCTGCAATCGGATTTTATTGCGATGTTTAAGAAAAGTGAAACATCAAAACTACATTCAAATGTGTTTTTCCCGTTAAAGTCTTTTCGGGACCTATAATTTCTGGCAATCTCAAATAATTTTATAAGGATGCGACAATGACTGTAAGCTTTTCCATCTTACGTTTCTAGATCGTCTTGGTAGCCAGCTCCTGTCCCCTACTGCTTTTGTTATAAGCCCTAGACTATTGATTCACATTTGCAAAAACTTTCGTTTCTTATAACTATTTTCGTATGTTTGGGTGTTCGAAAATCCAGTTTAAAATGAATCAAGTCTTTATCAATGCTGAAAATCAACATCAGATAATACACAGTTTCGATCTAAAAAGTTTAGAAAAAATCGAAAATGTTAAGTAGCTGTTGATTGGTAACTGTTTACTCCTTTATTATTTAGGATGAGATTTTATCAAGTTTGTGAACACGTATGCAGTACCCAGAACGACATAAAATAAGCCCGGCTTATGGCATGTCAATCGGTGCAAAATCATCTTCTTAATCAATTTAAACATACTCATTAATTTGTCCAGTTGTGCGTCCGGTCCTTTACATGTGTAACTTTTGTCTATTTAATGAATTGAAGTATATCGACATGTCTTAGCCCTAGGCTGGACGTTATAGAAAGCGGATTCAATCGGAGCGTTTTTCAACCTCTAACCACATAGCACTAATTTTAGATAACGGGTTACATGAAAATAATTTTTCATTATTAATATTTCTCGAAAAAAATCCATAGAAAACCATACTCTCGCATACTAAATGAATGTGAAAATTATTAGTGCAGTGAGATCATCTCCTAAATATCGTTCCATGTAAACTTTCTTTCCTACTTTTTGCATTTTATTGAGATATATTTGAACTTTCTAGGTCCAGTTTTGGTCACATGTCAGTGGTTTTCGTAACAGCGGTTTTCGTAAGAGCAAAATTTTTGATATTTTATAGTGAAGATAGGTGAAAAATTGTTTTACGCAAAATGTTGTGGGATATTCATAATATGGCCCCCTTGTGGCTCGGCTATATGCTTTAAGATGTGTACTACTTTAGGATATTGTGTGCCCAGTCATCCAAGTAAAAGTTCCTGCTCTATTGCCAAAAGCAATATCTTTACTTCCGTCGATATTCGGTACGTTATAAGAACGTTCAAGGTTAATGTCCCTAAGAAATTATTACGATGTGGTCACTGAGTTTCTGAAAAACGTGAAGGAACCCATTCGTATATATAAAGATAGGTTACATTACGAAAGCTCAATGCAAGTAAACTTTACTTACCCCATCAGTTTACGATAAATTTTTTATCTCTTTGGACTATCCGAAGGTCGAAGCCAGAAACCACAAATTGTATTACATTACATACGTTATGTCATTATGGAAAATATGTTGAAGACATTGAACGATTTATTAGCAGGGAAACTTGTGCTGTTTCCTTGGTATAGCGAAACATCAGGGACAGGACAATTGGTTTCTCAGTGGCGATATAAGACGCAATATCTGCTAAACCTCATATTCATTAAAGACTAGACGGCCACATGATTTCTTATGATCACCTATTGGAAATCATTGTGTTTCCCCTATCAGAAGGTTTCACACGCTCGATCTGTCCATTAAAGGGCAATTGTACGATGTGCCAGGGCAGCTGCTATTCCCAATGATTGGGTACACTTATCAGGGAGCTACTACAGACTCAGTTCTTTTAATAATATAAATACCATTCAGAATGTTTTCAGCTCCTTGAAACAATATTCCCCTACTTGCTCGCATAAATTTTAAAGCTGTAAAAATTTTTAAAATTTTTCGTGATTTCTGAATCTTTTATTAAATCTTTGTTTGATTTACAAAGTAAAATTCGTCTAATTCATGAATGCCCACAAGGACATGTAAAATGTTATGCTGCCACTTTTCCTAGTTTTGTACATATATTTCCCTCTTTGCGTCCTTTTTTCTGCTCTGGAAAGTTTTCTCAGAACATTATTTTACGTTTATGTTTAAATACCTGCCGTATGAGTATACATAAGTATTGCTCTCACTTTAATTTCTTATACTTTCTATGGGAAACTTGCACTAGTTTTTCTTGTGGACATTCTAAGATATTTAACAGCACATTAATTCTTAAATACTTGAGCTTTATTGGTGTGATGATGTTAACAGTGTGTAACCACTAACGTTGTGAGTTTATGTGGACGATTTACTTCAACGAAATTTATGGGATATTTAAACTTTGCAATTTATTTTTGCTGGAGAGAAAAAAAAGGAAAGAGCACAACAAAAATTTTTCCTGTAAAAAAATGTTCGTAACATTGTCGTCGAAAAAGTAATGAGATTTTAGTGCTAACTTTCAATTTTACATGTCCTTTCAAGTTTCTCATACATCTGGCTCCGCTTACGTTCCTCGAACTCTACAATCTACACTCTCGTTGCCATCTCAACATTCACTTCACGTACTCGTTTACAGTTCAAATGATCTTATATTTGGCCCATTAGCTCTCTCTCTCTCTCTCTCTCTCTCTCTATCTGTGCCTCTGTCTCTTTCTGTTTGCTCTCCCTCTCTCTCTCTCTCTCTCTTTCTCTCTCTCTCTATCTATCTATCTATCTCTTTCTTTCTTTCTTTCTTTCTTCTTCTCACTTTACTTTTACCTGGCAAACACGAGTGCGCTCACTTACGCTAATAGTATCTTTCTCTTTTTAAAACACTTTATACCACTTTAAGCAAATTAAAGGCTCTGTAAAAGAAAAAAAACTTTACACTCTCTCGCTTATCCAGTGTTCTCACCCTCCACCAATGTCAACACTAAAACAAACACTAAAAATGAGTCGAAATATAAAATTGGGCGCTTTAACTTTTAAAGACCGAAATAGCCGCCGTAAGAAAGTTTCTCTATGTAAAACGAATTTTGTATGGAAGAAATATAATGAAAGTAAATTGTAAAGAGAAATTACATTTTTTATATACAGAGAATCTGTTAATATAAAAAATGAAAATTGAAGAAAAATGTAATTTCCAAGACTTTCTAGTAAATCTATATAAAATAAAGAAAGGTAAGAAAAAGAATATAATAAATAATATTGAAAAAAATATATTTCAAAAATGTACATAAAACACTTTAAAATGAATAACATTTATCATTCATGTCAAAGCATGCATAAACTTGCAGTAGTTTGTTGCACAAATGCCTGTCAGTCTTACTTATAGCAATTATTTTAAAAGCCTTTTTCAATTTTTTCTTTTCGAAACTTTCCGCAATTCTTCTCCCAAAAAAAAAAAAAGAAAAGGAATTGAAAGCAAATTTTACACCATTATGTTTTAAAATTTTTATATTTTTTACCAACAATACTCATCAACTTAAAAGACAAACGCATATTCAGTCGAAGTAATTGTCAAAGATTCTAAAATAACCTTCAGAAAGAAAGTAAAACTAGAAAGCAATTACCAACCGCGCCCCGGGGTGGATGTTGTATTTCTCGTTTATACCCTAAGCTTCAAAGTATGATACTCAATAAATTATTACTATAAAAGGAACCAAATAAAACAGTATATTTTCGAAAATCATTCCATGGACAGTTCAGGAAAAATTTGTTATTTCAGCTTAAAATTCAACTCAAAATTAATGTACTCTTTCATATGTTTTTAAGAAACGTAAAAAAATTTGTGAAAATGTCTTGATGCAATTCATTTCAAAGATGATACAAAAAAGAGAAATAAGTAGGAATAGGTAATAAGTAAAAATATCTACTCATAATGAACCAAATCGCACTAATTAATTTTTTGTGGTCGTCTTTATTAAAATGTCTTGATAGCCATAACTCGATTCTTTAATCGGTTCCAGTGAGAAGACAAAGAGCTTTTGTAAAAGGTCCAAATAGTATAATGTCGCCATAAAACGGTAGATAGCACCATTGACTGATCGGACTGAAAGTCCGATTCAACGATAAAAGTCCAAACCAGCAACGAAACGAACTCTTCGCCAAACATTTCGCCATTGCCTAATTGCATTTCAACATGCGAACTACTTACGGCCATTCTTTGATATGGGATTCAATTGATCGTCCGTTGGAATAAATGCATACAAACTTTTTGAGACCTATATCAAATTCTAATAAAAAATGCAAGCAAACGTAAAAGAAGTTAACAGACTTTTCGCCTAAATGCTATTGAAAGCAAGGCAAACAGTAAAAAATATATTTTCGCCCTTTGAAAACTACTGCATGTTCATGTAACTTATGCAAACGTATAAAATTTGCAATACTCTATGTTAAAGCTCCTAAATAGTGGCTTAGGGGCTCCATAACCATTTTCAAGATTGCACATCATTGATTTGTCGAACTCAATTTGATAATATGTTACACCACAATTGTGATTATATGTATTCCAATCTGGTCCAATCGAATTGTGGTTTTCGTTGTCAACAACCCACCTCTCATATACTTCTTGTCATATCATAATATGCAGTCATTCCACCATTTAGTAATTTTACAACTGATTATATGCAATTGTTGACAATAATATTCCAAAAAAAAAAGCAAAAAAAAAAAGACTATCTGCCATAAAAGCTGTCAGAAAAGAATTGAAGTCCGACTGGGGCACCATTAACAAAGTAAGGAATACCAATGCTGCTTACAGAGCCAACATCAAAATTGTTTGTACGAGAGCGAGATGACCTAACAATAAAATTTCCGGCTTTCCCACCATTAATGACGGACGTCTAAATGGAAAAGATTATCTTTCAATGACACATTAAAAAAAAAATTAAAAAGATAATTGATGAAAGCGACCGTTTGTACTAAATTATACCCTAGTGTCTTGTTAAGTGTAACGGACCAACCAACGTCGTGAAGATCACTATCCGGACTTTTGCAAGAACTTGGCTTGGTCACACAATTCCAGGAGATCTTAACAAATTTATCAAAAAAAAGCTTCCATCAACTATTTTGCCTTGCGGATAAGTTTTAAACGAGCGATACTGATGAAGTTTCTTTTGAGGTTGGTAAAATACTATCGGCTTGGTCCAATGTATATCTTTGTTCCGTCTTTGTTCGGCGGAGAATTCACAACAACATCAATAATCGCCACAGCATGTTATGAAAGTGTGTGAATAATATAAGGTTGCAAAAAAGAAACTAGAAGTAACTGGTATACACTTTGTAAGGCTTGCTATATTGACCACTTGTTCAGCTGCATCATACTATTTTGCATTCATATAAGTTCCTTAAATGTTTAAGTTTAATGTCCTCTCGCAACCAATTACACTACATTTTTAAAATAATCAAGAACCTGCAGCCAGTGTAGAATGGTAGTAGAAAAAGAAAACGCGACTGGGACAGCTTATAAATAAGAGAATAAGAGAACGATCATAGGTCTCGACTTTTACAATGAGGCTTCAAATCGCTCCGAATAATTTATTTATGCCGAATATTGCACCTTTATGTATAAATCGTATATTATTAGCATTAATACTTTAATTCTTAATTCTGATTTTATTGTACATTTTTTGTTTTTACATTTTTGTCCACATATAAAATAATTCTTTTGTTTTTAATGAGCCTTAATTCATCTCATTTCAAGCATGCATTTAGTTATTGGCTTCAAGCACCAATTAGTTTTTAAGAATAGAAAAAATGTAAATGTATGCACATATACTTGTATTGACTTACTTCTAATTGAATACTAAATCTCATCAAGTAATTCATGTTCACTGTGCATAATTTCTATATGTATGATTATAGATATTTTTTTTTTTAAATTCAGGTGTGCCCGGCAAACGTAATGAAATCTATTATAACTGCTGCCCGGAACCTTATATTGATATAACATTTACCATCATTATAAGACGACGTACATTGTATTATTTTTTTAATTTAATTATACCATGTGTACTGATAGCCTCAATGGCTTTATTGGGTTTTACACTGCCACCAGACTCCGGTGAAAAATTATCATTAGGTAAGTTAAACGGAATTTGATAAGTAAAGTTAAACATTTACAAACAAAATGATTTTTACATAAAAGGCAATATTTCGCAAAAACTTGATTAAGCCCTTAGCCAATGCATAGAAGCATACGCCTTCTCCTTTTGTAGAAAAATGAATGAACAAATAAATTTAAACTGTTAAAGCAGTTGTTTTGCAATGTTCCCTAATAGCAATCAAAAAACAAAAAAAAAAAAAAAAGGGAAAAAGGGTTCATTTATGCACATTTAAGTTTTCTTATTTTTTTCTCTCAATGCTTTATTTGATTATTTCGTAGCATAATGGTTGTATGCTTAACACTGTAATCTTTTGGTTAAAATGCATAACAACATAAATCTTTTGCATATAATTGCTCTGCTTAACTTTCTAGAAGGTTGAGTGTCTCTTTATATATTGGAGGGCCTCTTTGCTCTTTTTTTTTTTTTTTTTTGATGTAAAATATATTTTTACAAAGAGTTAAATGTACATGGCTTTAGCAAATATAAAGAGCAGGGTTTTATTTTTTCTTATTTGCTACCAAAGATAAGCGAATATTTTTTCTAACTTTTGATTTTATTTTGAGCTTTTTTTTTAAATTTTTCTCCCGCTTGATAATTAATATAAATTTTTTAAGTTTTTCTTAAAAAAAGAAAACAAAAAGGAAATGAAAGCAAAAGTCTTGATACACAAAATAATTTACTTTTAGAGAAAGAAAATAATTACATTTCCGCCCACTGCATGAGCATATTCGTTTAGAATTTAAAGATAGACATCGATCATCAAAGTATGAACAACCAGCATCATTTTAAATAGCCAATAATTTCCATAATCAGTTGTGGGGAATAAACATTTATTAACATTTTTCGATTACTTGCATCTATCTATGCATTGCCCAATAGCCGTTAATGTATTCAATTTGGGAGCTAATTAATAACTAAATCCGTCCACTGCAGCGAACCGGCGCAAAGGCTGGTGTTTGAAATATCCATAAAATTAGCAAAGAGCCAAAGCATGTAAATGCTGTGCTCTAAATGCCAATTGATTATTTTACTAAACACATGTTATGCATAAGTGGAGAATTAACTCTCCTGCCACTAATTGTTGCATTACGTTAAATAATTATAATATTAGTAAAAGCGCAATTGATTTAGCAAAACTTAAAAATGTTAAAGAAATAGAGGGGCTTTCGATTTTCAGTTAAAACTTTCCATTCCTTCTATTTTTTCTTTAATAAGTTGCTTTTTCATGTGGACGCAAGCAAAAGCCATCGTTAGCAGATTCATATTTCTTTTATAAGCCCATTTATCATCTTTTCATCTTTATTTCCTTTCATGCAAATTTTATACAGGTCGGCTCTTATGCGCATTTACTTGGCGAGTGCTTATACCTTATTTAGGATTTCTTATTTTTTGATAGTTTTACTGCTAGTGCAGCTAAATATTAGCATACTTTTAGTCTTTTGGGTCGCATATACATTGCATTGCAAATAGTTAAATTTGTTAACAAGCATTTCGTTTGCATATACACGAAATGTAGTTGCGGTTCTGTCAGTTTTGTTATGGCATTATGATGCACATAACAAGCCATAAGACCACTAATGCAATTTCTTCACGTACTCATGTGAATCAAGGCGCTGCTTCAAAACTGCGTAATTCATCGATGCAGAAAAGTGATGAACGCCAGGAGTTGAGTCTGGTGGCTGCTAGCATGGGTTAACAGTTCCCAATTAAATGCTTCTAACGTATCGTGAACCAGTTTTACCATATGAATGCATAGACGTATTTCAAGTAGAAAAAAGGCGAAGGTTCACGTCGATCAATTGTTGCTAGTAGCGTTTGATAGTCATTATTTCAACAGGCTTTAAGAGTTTATAATAAATGTTGGTCGGATACTACGAACATGGTCTTATTGTGAAAACAAGTCGGTCCTAGGGCGGTAGTGGATGCGTAGTGCGTCTGAGCCTTGGTTACGTGTGCTATTTAAAAAAGAAATCCATTTTTCATGCTTAGTAAAGATGCGATACAAAATCAACACAGAGCTCCACATCTTCGTTGTTAGAAAAAATATTTTTGTCTCACAATATGTCTTCTTCTGCTTCTGTTATTCAGCAAATCAACAACCACACACTCACTGAGAGGTGTAAAAAAAGCCTGAAGGGAACACAGACTTCTTTCTTTGGGTCTTAGTAAAGTTGGATATAATATTATTATTGATTTGGTATAGAATATTATTATTTATTTATTCTAGTGATTATTTGGTTAGGGACTTTTTTAATTTTGCGTCCGCCACGTTATTTTCTTTTTATAGTTTTTATAAAAATAGGCATATGCATTACCCATCCACCACGTGGGATAAAACAGAACAGCGAGGTGTAAATGCTAATGTGTAAGAAGTAATATAGTATATGAGTGTAAATTGTCATATGAAGGAATTGATGGGTGCGAGAGTAAATAAGTGTAGGAGAGAATAGGTTCATTAATTGACTGTAGGCGCTCATATGTCATGATGACATGGTTTAAAAAAGGAAAAGATTGCGAAGTAAGCTGTTAAATTACGAGAATGCAAAATGCCAAGTATGCTGTGGTCACAAAAACCACATATGCCCAATTTGCGAAATGTGGAGTGTCCAATAGGTATGGTAACATTCGAACGGACAAATAGGATATGATCACGAGATTGTAAGACTCTACATGTACATAAATGGTTGTTTATTATGTAAATTTTGAATAGATGATCATTACATCTCGTGTGATTAAACATCAGACTGTTAATAAGACAAATAATGCCATGTCTGAGTCCGCAACCAAGGGCCTTTTTTATTTGTGGAAATAAAATTTGTGAAAACGACGCCCATAAGGTGAATTATTCCATCGTTGTTGCCAAGAACGAACTAAATGCGTTTTGTCAATGGCCCCCAGATCTGCAGGAATCACAGCACACTCGTTAAAATGAGATGGTCTGGAAGAGGCAATTTTATCTGCGTTGGTGTTCCCAAGAATGCCCATGTCACTGGGCACCCAGAGAAAGTGAAAAAAAATATATCAGACTTGAGGTTATAAAGTAAGGAACTGATTTCTAATATGCAAGGGTGAGTTTTACCTATGGAAAATGATTGTAAAGCGGATAAGACAGATTTACAGATTTACCGTCCAACACTATAGGGAATTTCTTTTGAGGTTGAGCACTCGCTAAGCGGATGGCTTCCAGGATCGCAAGACATTCAATCGAAAATATAGCGCTACATGGGTGAATTGAGAAGTAGGCTTCGATATTAATATCTGTAAACCAAACGATGGTGCCTAAAAACAAGGGTCTTAGATCTATCAGTAAAGATGAGTGAAAAATGTCTCCATTTGGTATTGACCAAATTCGAGTAGCGGTAGCGCACCTCTGCCGGAGTGACTGTGGATTTTCTCAGTAGCAAGAACTTAATTATAGGTCGTAAATACAGAGACCGAAGAAGAATTTTGAATTATGTAAATCAGTTGTTAGAATGTTTAAGTTATTAATTTTGTCAGCAAAAATGTGAAATAAGAAAGGAGAGGAATCGAATGATATAAAATTATAAACAAAAGGTAAAGCCGGATGATTCTCAAAAGATAGAATTTTATTAGATGAAAAATTGGCGAGTAAACGAAATATTTCTTGTACAAGCATAACATTTGCCATCTGTTCGAAGCTTAGTGTGTGTGTAGAATTCATGCTACCAAGAGCCGGACGAAGGCGTTTGGTTTGGATTCTGCAAAATTTCAGAAGGGCCTTATTTGCGATTTCCAATAAGATTGAACAGGCGTATTTTATTTTTGGTCTGATTAAGCCGAGATACAGAAGCGTCAGAGCCCACAAGAAATAACACAAATGGATTTTAATTGAGTTTTAATGAGTTGAAAAAATTGTTTGGCAATTTTGTCAATGTGAGCTACTGGTAGAGGACAGAGCCCAAAAGTAAAAAGTTCTAACAAACGGAATAACAGAGGAGTAAACGTGGGATCTCTCCTTTTTTTTTTTGAAAAGACCAGGCATTTGGTCTTATTGGCTGAAAGTATGAGCTGAGTGACTCAAGACGAGAGGAAATAATGTCGAGGGCAGATTGAAAATTGCGCCTACACAAATCTGGATCAGACTATGAACTAAAAATGACAAGGTCGTCAACATGGCCCAGAATTGAGATGTTCTGAGGAAGGGAACTGAAAATTTTGTTAATATGTAAATTAAAACAAAGACACAACAATGCAGATCCTTGAGTCGTCTCAACACATGCGAAATATCTTCTTTGTACAACAACACCACCATTGTTAATTAACATGTTCCTATACGGAAAGAGTCACAAAATTTGCTATGGAGATTCAAAAAGAGAAGGATAGATTTTAAGATATTGAATCAAACGTATCAAACGCTGAGGTTATGTCCAGAAAGCAGACATGGAGAATGTGTTTCTTAGCAAACACTGAATTTATCGGTGATCATAAAGTGACAATGTCGTCTTGGGCAGGATACATTTGGACTCGAGAAACCATTCTAAGTAAGTGCTCCGAGAGAGAGAATACACTTGTGGTTTAAGACGTTACACTGCGTCTTTTTGGATTTAGCATTTTTGTTGAATGATGGACATGTTTTGGAGTTACCGGGATGATCCCCTTACAGTTAATACAGTTTTTGGTAGGGCAAAGCGACGTTTGACGTGCGGCACTGTTATATTAGCTCGTTTATTTGGTAAATTAATTCCTTCCAAACAGATGTGGGAGGGTAAAACATTTCCGGAAAAACTTATACAGACTGTGTCAAAAAGCACACGAGCGCATGACTCCCGCAACTTTGCAAAAGTCAAACACGGAACCGAATTTAACTGGGTTCTTAGGAAAGTCAGATGAGTAAATTTCAAGCTCGGTGAAATCAAAGGAGTACTCAAAGCAAGTAATCAAATTAATTAATTTTTTTGTTAGAGACCAAAGAAGTCTCTAAGTTATGGAAATCATGATATAAACTTCGGCCAAGTTCGCGTACTGGCAAAGCATTTTTTCTGGACTGGATAAATACTCTTTACTCACTTCTGGTGTGCATAAGCTCCGACGCTGGGGATTTTAATGTCCCCACTTTCGAGAGAGATGGTGCGGCCTTGTGCCCAAACCATGTTTCGCATATTGAGTTTTGTAGATTTAGAGATGATAAACAGTCAAATTATGAAATGGAATGGGGTGGAAGTGCGTAGTGATGTTCTTTGAGCGATATGAACGCGCCAGTGGGGGTAACGTTGTTTCTTTCCCAAATTGTGATGTTTCACTTTTTCTGATATTTCAGTTGTCCGTTTTTTGCTTTTCTGGATGCAATGCATTTTTTAGTCAGCTTCTTTTTTTTGTTTTCGTTATTTGGCAACTGTTTTTCGATTAGTTCGTGTTTAAATGCTTTTTATTTAAAAAACTCTTTCAATTCTTTAATCAATTTTCTTGAAGTATCTCTTAATTATTTTTCTTGAATTTTTTGTACAACACTTTTTCAACAAATTTTTTTTTTAACAACGATCGAATTCGTGATGATTAGATTTAAATTTTCTCTCACAATGTGAGTTAACATTACATTTGACCAGATGTTGCCAGATATCGAAACTGTAATAAAAAAACAAACATGTTCTTTATACACGGTTTTAGCCATTTTTTTTCTTAGATCCATATTTGGTACTTGCAGACCTAGCCATTGTCCTGCCTATTTGAAAATCATTAATTTTAAAGCAGACTGACACTCTAAGGCAATAATTTTCTTGCATTCTGATTTCTTTTATATTAAGTCGCCGTTTTGACAAACCGACGTAAGGATAAGGACACAGATTTACTTAGGTAGTTGTATTATTCTGTATTTTATTACTTCATTAATACCTTGCGTCGGACTTCTTCCGCTTCAGCACCTACCTAAGAAACTTATTTCTTGTCCAAAAAATTTTCCGTCAGAAACTGATGTGCGGACGAAGATAGATATCTAAATTGTTTTGTAATATAATAATTAAAATCTATTGAATCATATAAGCAACAATTTCGAAAATTCTCAATTAAATTAATGGAAATATTTTTGCGCTCATATACGAAAAACAAATATCAAAGCACAATATGTTTTTTCATACGAAAATAGTGAGAAGAGTGCACAGAATAACACCCAAAAGTGTAAAATACATTTTTTATATTTATATGAGAAAATGCAGGCAAAGCTGTTATAGTCCGCAAAACCAAGCACATACGCGGCATAGAGAAGCAAAAAGATTTTCTGCTCTTTTTAACAAAGTAACTAAACATTTAGAAGCAAAAGTAAACTTTGAATATAAAATTTTTCTTTTATAAAATAAACGAAAAATTCCAACCTGTGAAAGTGTGGGAGCTTTATAATTTAATAAATAGCCAACACAATGACAAGAAAACGGCAATAAACAATATGTTTTTAATTTTCTTTCTTTTATAAACTCCTCCAAGAGAATAGGTGGACAAATAAACTTTTTTCGTACTTTTGAGTCACAATTTAAAATTTCATTTCGATCAGGGCGAAATTGCTACCCATGCTCCTTAAAAAAATCTTCCCTATGCTTAAAATTTGTTATTTAAAGTCCTAAGCAAAACAGTACGCTTAGGCTTTCTTCTAATAGAAATACTACTTGCACCCAGCAACAGTTTGGGAAAAAATTTATATCATTGGCAAGAGCACCCCTTCAAGCATGCCGGTTAAATTATTTCTTTAAATAGAAACGATCAAAAGTAATAGAACTTACACTCTAATATTCGATGTGAACAGGCAACTTGAGAGATTAGTTGAAAAGTCATTGCAAATAAAAAATGGAGTCCTTATAAATTTCACATTTGTATAAAAGCTTTAGTGCAGAACCAATCGGACTGCGTAGATAATTTCCGGACATATATATATTCTCTCTTGTCCTCCATCCTTCTTGTCGATGTATCGTGCTATCAATTGAACGCAACATAGTAAAAATCGGGTTTCACAGGTCGAGCTTATGGACAAGAAACTGTTGTGTAGGGTTATTCCCAACTAGCCACAAAATAGACAACACCACAAGTGTATTATATTAAAAAGCCTAATACGAAATGACAACCTTTCGATTGTTTCTGGCTGATGATTACGACCAGTTCTATCCTTCATGGATTTTGGAAGGATTATTTATGTGTTTTACGTCTCATAAAAGCCTTAAGTAGCAATGTCTTTACCTGCTGAGGTTTGAGGAGGATATAGTCAGAACTGTATAAGGTAGATTTTGAATGTTAGAGTTTGCATGATATGCATATTCCGAGGAGAAAAGCTTCTTCCTACGAAATAAAGTTGGCAGGAGTTTAGGTACATAGCTAAATAAGAGGGACCGCGCACACTAGAATGTACACGGTATGAATATGCTGAGTTAACTATTAAACAGCTAAAGGTTACGCAAGGGGAAAAGAGCCAGAAGAACGCTCATTTTAAATGAATATGTGATCATCAGATTTCCAGAGTTATCGTCTAGCTATACAGCCGGCGGTCATAGCACTACAAATATCGCGCCGAATATTTACTTTGATGCAACATTATGGCGCCGGATTATTTTTCAAAGTAATATTCTCAGTTCTATATTTTAAGTATTATAAGTTGTGTATACAATGAATAACGTATCAAATTGAAATGCATTACTTTTAATAAGTAAGATTGGTCGCGAGAGGAGTGAAGACTGGAGTACTACCAATAGTAAAGTGTGGAACCGGGTTTGCAAAACATTGTCTAAATGTTATGGAAATCTTATGAATTTATTAGAATGTAAATTTTAATTACTGAGTGTTTGTTAATCTTAATAAATATTTCTTAATTTTCCATTTTCCTCTTTGGAATGCAGGTGTCACTATATTACTATCGCTTACGGTTTTCCTTAATATGGTGGCCGAAACCATGCCAGCCACTTCAGATGCCGTACCTCTTTTAGGTAAGTTCTTCACGTTAACCAATTTCTTTTATGGCAAATGCAATGTTTTCGACTAGATGTGTGATTTGTGTTAATTCTAGTTTCTTGTTTGAAATTTTTTATTTTCAATAATTTTTTCGTTTGCTTATAATTTAAATGAAAAAAAAAAGAGTTACTTACTTAAAAATTAAATTCATTTCATTAAAAATCAATAAAATTAAAAATACACTAAACATTTAACGTAAATTAAAAAAAAAATGGTTTAAACGTTTTGAAAGTAAACCAAAAGGAAATTTTTGTTTACTTAACAAATTTTCATAAAACTAATTCGAAAATTGATGATTTTATAATATTAAAACTTTTGACACTCAATTAAATTCCAAAAGGAAAACCAATAAAAAAATTAAGTAAAACAGAAATAACCACTTACTTCGGGTCAGCAGATGTTTTTCTGTAAAAAAAAAAAATCAGAAAAACTAATTAAATTGCAAACGAGCTGCTGCAAATTTTCATTGGCTTACTTTCCTCTTACATCAATGACGATGATCGGACGAGGAAAAGTGTAGCCGGGAATTTGCGCAGTTATTCTCAAACCCGGCCCTTTTTGTTTTTCACATTAAAGCATTTTAAATAAATTTTCTCATTTAAAAATTTAAAAAAAAAGAATAAATTAACAACAACGAAAATAAATTAAAATTAAAAAAATTGTAATATGCACCATTTGTTTCATCTGATTAAATGAATATAAATAACAAACCGTTTTTATCTTTTATTTTAACAAAGTAGGTCAGTATTTTTATTTGATTTTAATTTATATTTTTTTTTGTACATTTTTTTCTTATTAAATCTCTTATCAAGAAAATTTCAGAGTATATTGGGCTTGGCAGCCCGTTGGTACCCTCGAGAACTATCAACCAGGAAACTCTTTAAATATATAAGTTCTCAGTCAGGACGCAGTCTTTAGTTTGTTCCCTCCGTTTATCTGATTATACGATCGCCGAACACTTCTCCCTTTTTGCGATCGTAAAACTGAAATATCCACCGTAAGCACTTTATATGTAGACCTAGATGTATTCCACAGACTCTAAGTTTGACAAACAGCAAAGTGCTCTGCAGACAACTTCCTTTACTAATAAATTTGAAAACATTATGTACTCGCACATTGAAAATAATTAAAAAACTATACATAATAAATGGGTCCAGCCACTTGATACTTCCGCAGTTAATCGAATTCTTTCTAATTCGTTCTGTTGGTGGATGCTCGCGAATTGTCTATCTTTTGCTGTTCTTCACCAATAATTTTATAAAACAAAAATTATTGCGTATCATTTACATTTTAATGAGTATTTATTTGTTTGTTTATATACTTTTTGTTCACTATTTTGTGATTACTTTATATAAACGCATTCCGTGTTCAAGCACAGTTGCTCTTAGTTTTTCTATGATTTCTTTCTACTTTTCTTAAAAGTGTGTATTTCTATTACGTCTATATCACTCACTATTAACGTCTCCCTAACTATCTTCTCTCTCTCTCTCTCTCTCTCTCTCTCTCTCTCTCTCTCTCTCTCTTTCTCTCTATCTATCTATCTATCTATCTATCTATCTATCTATCTATCTATCTCTCTCTCTCTCCCTCTATCTATCTATCTATCTATCTATCTATCTATCAATCTCTCTATCTCCCTCTCTATCTATCTATCTATCTGTCTCTATCCCCCTCTCTGTACCTATCTATTTATCTATCTTTCAAATACACGAGTTTAAATGCACGTTTTATTAACATTTATTTCTTCCTTCCCACCCTATTATATAAATAACTTTTGTCAACATTCTGTATGTTCATGTGTAATGATAATAAAAAAAGAAAACACAACTTAAATGAAAAAATAAAGTTTTTTAATTAAACATAATTAAAAAAATTTGCAATTGAATTGGACACGTTCCACGATTTATTACAAAAGACTGGTAGTAATGGAAACAGGCATAACATCCAATTCAGAATATATATATATTATGCGTATTATGCATATGTTGCAAATGAAAACTTTTTAATTAATTTTTATTAATTGGCTTTTCGCCTCATAACCAACAGATAAATTATTGCTCCTCATATAATTAGGTTATTTCAAAAGTTAAGAGCGTTTTTTTTTGAATTTTTACTAAACATATTATAAAATTTCCATTGATGACGCTTTTCACGTTGCTTGTTGTTTATAATTAGACTTTTTTAACAAAAGTCGATGAGACTGCAATGGCAAAAGTCAAGGTTGTAGTTTGAATGAGCACAAACAATTGTCACACCCTTTCCTGAGGAAATTTGAGAAAGAACTTTCAAATGGTGGATTGAAGCGACGGGTAAATTAAGCCTATGTGGCCTGTCTTACCTACGATTTAGGTTTTTCCTAGCATTTCTTAATGCGCCCAACTACGTAAAATGCAAATCATAATCTTTTCACAGCGAAAGGTTTCCTTCGCTCCTTCCATACACATTACTTCGGTGCAATAAAAGCTACTGGTTTTACTGCAATTTCCTACAGGAAACACGGTTTACGCTACAAGCTGGAGACTGACATGTTATACGACAAAGGCTCGTCGGCTTAACTTTCTTGTTTTCGGTGACTTTATCTGCCACATATACTGATTGAACCGTTCTTCAAACTTACATTTGGCGATCGTTGTTGCGTAAATCGAGGAGAATCGAAAAAAACAAGTTTGATGTGCAGAATTTAAGCCTTTTTTTGTCTGCCCTGGCGCTCTTTACACCGGTATGAAAATGAAAATGTATAAAATGTCAGAAGTGCTCAATGGGACTCTGAGAAATTGAAGCAATTTCCCGGAAAGGTATCTTCAATAAACATATGACTGGCGTAATAACAATTTATGCTTTTAGGAAAAGAAAGAAATATCATTGCCTTCAGGCAAACCTTTGATATCCAGAAAACTAATTTACATAATATATGAAACTCGCACAGTTCGATAAACGTTTTAGCTCGCGGTAATAGACAATTTTTATGTCCTAGATTGTTTATAATAAGGATACGTTGAACTTGCAGCACTTAAAACGACTTAAGATAATCCAATTCTTCCCCATTCGAACCGAAATTTGGTGCACTTAAGTGTTTTGCCACAAAGGGAACCCTACACGACATTTAGAAAATGGTTTATCATTTTAGTAGTAAAAACAAGTGATAATGGAAAAATACAACAATTTGGTCGAAATAGGACCACTTTCAGAACCCCACTTTTCCCTTCCCTCATTAACGCTCTTGGACCCCGCTTACATAAAGGCTTTCATAAAAAGGAAGTCTTATATGGCAAGAAAGTCAAATTTTCAGCATAATGAAAATTAAGGAGAAAATGGTCAAGACTTTAGACGAAGTCAACCTAGACGAGATTAAGTAGCTGAAGTAGACAACTGCTTAAAATAGAACATTTTAATCAACTAACCCCTACCGAGGTAGCTTATCTAATCTTTTTTAAACTTTTCCACAATCTAAGGTCTTTCAAAAATGAACACGAAATTGTTGAAAAGGTGTTTCGATTTTCACGTCCTCGATATCAGATGTAGATGTTATCATTATTATAATTAGTTTAGCCAGAGAAATAAATTTAGAGACTAAAATCTTGCAGCGCTAGCGACTGTGGCTTTCGGCTTCATTGAAAGCTCTGCCGGACTGGAGATTTGAAGCCACGACTACGCTGTTTAACACAATTCTCAATTTTACCATAGAACAGAAAATTTAGAATGGTTGTGCCCAAGACGTTCAAAAATTAAAGAACACAAAAATAAGGTTCAAAATTCAGCGCAGTTAATTTTTGTATTATGGATCAATTTTAATCATAAAATATTAAAACTTAAACTTTCTGCCCTAGAAAACAAAAATCTTTGTGAAATTTTTTATATAGGGTTATATACGGTTAATTTCCATCGTAATTTTCATCACAACATATTAAAATTTAGACCTACTCTACTCTGCAAAGGACCTGAAAATCCTTATATAGGGTAAAATCCAAAAAATAGGCCGAAATGGTCTAAATATTTTCAACTTGTTTCCTTTAATCTAACATTGATGGGCAAACACACAGGGAGATTGGCGGACAGACAAGCCTAGATCGATTCGGCAAATGATTTTGTAAGTCACAGTTTAGCCTTCGATTGTTAACAATCTTCCATCAAACAAAATTCATTTATAGCTCCTCGATCCATTTTAAGAAAAAAGAAAGTTTACCATTTAGTTTGAGGCGGAACCTCCAACACCAGACTCCCGGTAGAAAGCCAAACAGAAAATGCTTTCTCCCACCTTGCAAGCCAAAAAACCAGTTTTTTGTAAAAATTTTTTTATATTTTCTTGTCTTCGCTGAAAATTGATTCAAAATTTTTATTAAAATGGAATTTATTATTAAACGTTATATTCAATAACTGTTGCATTTTATGTATTTAACATGTAAAATTTAAAAATACAACAGCTTCGTTCTCCGTTAAATGTTGTTCAAATTGTTTTTCAAATATATTAAAATCCATTAAAAATGTTTTTAAAACTATATATTAAAAAAAAATTGTATATATATATATTTGACATATTTTATATATATACACTTTATATGATTTATATATATATATATTTTATATATATAAATAAAATTGTATATATATATATATATATAAATATATATATATATATATATGAATAATTTCAAAGTTCAAAATTTATTTTTTCTCTACATATTTTTCTTCTCTTTACCCATATCTCTTTCTCTTTCTTTCTCTGCTTCTCTATTTCTTTCTTTTCTATCAAATTTACGCTGTCGCTATATTTGTTTAAAACACAAAACAACTGTCACTTACTCGAAATATTTACTCTTACTTTTATTGCAAAATTGTAACAAACACTTTTGCAAAACCTTATAAAAATTTTCGAAAACTTTACAAAAAAACAAAATATATTTTCAAAATTTCAAAAACGAAACAACAAAACTCTTAAAATAATATAAAAACCACACGTTCTGAAAACTCGTACATATTATAAAAAAAAAAACAATGATTTGACACGCCCAACCAACCAACAGGTACATATTTCAATTGCATAATGTTTATGGTAGCTTCATCCGTTGTGTCAACGATTTTAATATTAAATTATCATCATCGAAATGCTGATACACATGAAATGTCCGAATGGGTAAGTTTTTTGTTTTTGTTGCTGTTAAAAAAAAAAGAAATTATGTAAAGAAAAAATTTTTATAAAAAGAAAATATCCTCACACACTAAAATAAAAAAAGCCCAATCTAACAGAATCCCAAATCAGCTTCAAATCAATCAATCAACTCAAATAAAACATTCATTTTCACTTCAATAGAATGACAACTCTCTTTAAATGTCTCATCCAATATGAGTAATCAAAACTATTTTCATTTCGTTCAAAGCAAAATAAAAACTCATTACTACAATATATGTGTGTCATCATGTGTCTATAGCTACAAATACTTGTGTGTCTATTAATACATATATATAATTATTTATATATAAATGTATATGTGTGTGCTTGTGTGTCTAGCATAACTTTCAAAATTATTATTAACTTCTTTAGTTGTATTTGTGTCAAGTATTTTACTTTAAATCCTTATTTGTTAACATTTTTAGTTGTAGTAAAAAAAAAAGAAGAAGTCGTCTGTTCAATGAAGAAAACATATCATAACAAATTCGATTATAAGGGAAGGCTCTTCTTCGTTGACCAGGCATAAGTCGTACGATGATGACTATTCAAAATATATCCTTAAATATCTTTTAAAAGCAAGCAAAAAATAATGAGAATACATTTTTTTTCTCTCTGGCTTTTCCTATTCTTAATAAATCCACGCCACTCTTACGTTTAAGAATAATAACTAAGGTTTATTACCATTTAAAGTCCAAGTCCCTCTTTAAACATTTTATTGACTTAACTACGTGCAGTTTTACTAAATATAAATTTAACAAAACTGAAAAATACCTCATTTGATGAATGTTTTGATATCGACATCATCGCCACAATGAAACTGTTCCAGCTTACGACCATAATCATTCACATAAATGAATAGCGATTGTCTCTTGACTGCACATTTACTACCATTTATTAATAACAAAGATTAGCTGGACAAAACTATAATTAAGCACTGCGTTATAAAAAAGTGTTTGCTTTTAAGAGTTAAGAACCACAACATATACTTTATCTTACTGGAATAGAAACCGAAAGTAGGGACGTGTACAAAAAAGTCCAATTCATTTTTGTAAGTTATCTCTGTAATTGCGTCGAATCAGTTCATTATTAATAGCAACTCTCGTCAACTTGGTAATAAAATTATGAATAAATCTTATAACTACTAGCAATGAATTTTAAGTTGTTAGTAATACCTAGAAGCATACCTTAGAGAGCCTTTGACCAGCCTTTCGTCTGCTCATTCTATTGTCTGTCGTTTCAAACATTCTTCTTTTCGGCCATTCACTTATCAATCCAAAAGTCTGTCTGGCCGTAAGGGTAATCAAATTTTTCTTAGTTATTTAAACCACTTAATCTTCATCTGTAGATGCTACATAAAAGTAGTCCTCGACGAACTCTTTACACAATGCCGTACATACATGATTCGAGGTTTCGTTCTAAGGTTAATTAAAAATTTTCTCATTTGTTTTTTTTTTAAGTCATTATAAAAAAAACATTTTTTATCGTTCATTCATAGACTAAAGAAAAAAAAGCCTCTTTCCCTGCTTTGGTAAAATCTGTCAATTTGTCAAAAAAAGAAAAAATCTTCGTCTACCAAAAAATATGTAATGAAAAATATCGTAATGTTGATGTTGGGCCTAATGAATGGTGTTTATGAAGACTTTATCATATCATCACATCCATATCCATAAGATTGCTATAACTGTTTGTATTCGTGTGTATATAAAATATCCCTTCTATATATCACGTAATCTATGTATATATGTTATGAATCGATTTACTGAAAAAATGTACCTCAAAATTTTAAATACATCTAAAGCGTTCTGTTTTCTTCTCGATACAATTTTCAACTCTGTTAAGCATAAGCCAAACGACAGAATCTCTGACGTTCAAATAGTCTGCATCAAGCATAGATGTTTAAAATAATCATAAATAATGCAAAATAGTCTCCAATCGTTTAGACATTACATCCATATATACGTATGTATATGTAATGCAAAACCTTGGGAGAGATAAACCGTTAAGGATTATTTTAGATTCTATAAAAGACTATAAAGTTATAACGACAAAGTTATAACTTATTTCTTTGAAAGGAAAAAGCTTTCTTAACTGAAATTTGCTTCCACTTCTTGTCGTTCGAAAACATCGTTTTTAAAGAAAAAGTTATTTTGAAATTTCTATACATATTTTTCTTGCTTTCTTTTCTTCACTTAATTTTGTTTAAATGACGGCAACTGAGCTAAGCTAAACAAGCAATGACTTTGCATACCATTAAGGGATCACATCAAAGGATGAGGAATTTGTGATATTTTTCTATTAATAACTATATAACAAAAAACTGTATATATATAAATCAAGCCTTCGCTTTTCACCCTACTCGCTCGGAACGTATTTGACTCAACACGATTATTTTGTTTGCTTATTTACTTTACTCACACATGAAATGCAGCTAATATAAATTAGCAGCCGAATATAAATGGCTCTTAGAAATGAATTTTATACGACGTGTTATCAATAAAAATTAAAAAGTATTTAAAGAAAAATGAACAAAAAATAAGAAAATAAAAAGAACAAAATTCATGCATAAATAAACACAGAAAACAAAAGAAAAAAGAGAAAAAATGCATGTACACATCTAGCCGAGAGGCACACCAATAACCGGCGTAAATCCTTATTAAAGGCGAATCCCCGAAGTCATTGCATACATGCCAAAGCATGGCAACCGGTAAAAATGAAAAAAAAAATGTGGTTAAATTTTCGAACTCCATGAAGATATCGAAATTAGGAACTAATCTAGAGACGATATAGACGAAGGTATTTAGAAAATTTGATTTGATAGTTCTTAATGAATCCGATTTGGGTTTTTGCAAAGGACACTGCAAGGATTGAAAAGTTCGTAATTATATTCAAGGAGCAGGAACTACTTTTGAAAGGATTCTATGGAATATATATAGCAACTATAGAGACGCAAGCGACGCATATTCAAGCATAAGTTCATATGTAGCCTTTTTGCAACGTAAGGGTCATCAAACTTCTTAGACCACCTGACCTAGCTTTCTTTACAGAGATATCAATATGCAAATTAAAATGAAGCTTATGGTCGAATAAAATACATTTGCTTTTTATGGCTAACGTAGTCAAACGCTTTATTAAAATCAGTGTACATGACATCCGTGTGAGAGCCACTAAAGAAAGTCTTGGAAACTTGGCAAGTAAAGTCTAAAAAATTCATAAGGGTTGATCTTCCTTTAGGAAGCCATGGAAATGGAGTTATATATTATTTGATAATGAAAGCTATTTGCTAAGTAACAGTTCGTTCAATTAATGTAGGTAAGACGGTCAACTGGGCAATGCTCCTGTAGTTCTTGACCAGATGTCTGCTTCCATCTTTGTGAATTGGAATAATAAAGCCACTCTTGCAACAAAAAGAAAGATTGAAGATGTGTGAGATAACACCACTTAATTCCTCAGATCATGACTTGAGTATATATGATGGAATGCCATCAGGCTTAGGCCACAACTATATTTACGCGACCCTAAATCTTGTAATACATTTCTATCGGAAGTGTATAAATACGGAATCGAGGTTGAGTTTGTGATTTGATATGGGCAAACCAAAGCGGGAAAGTACGGTGGAGGGGTAGTTGTCTGATCGGAACGCATGCAGAAAGAGCTGGGCTTAATACATTATTGAAGTAGGATTTGAGGATCCCTATATTCCCAGCAGTGAAATCTAGCATAATGGTTGAGAGATGAGATTTCAGTAATGCAACATTAGCTTTATTAAAATCATATTGTATAGTTGCGCAATAGGGATTTGACATGTTAATGTTATTCAAATTGCCATCTTGACAGCAAATTGACAAAACTATAAACCATTTTACAACTATCCCAGGGAGAGTAACAAGGCAAAGACCTGGCAGTATGGGGATATGGTTGTATTGCAGTAAGTTTCCATGAAACAATTCATTGACAAATACACTAGCTCCCTCAGATGTCGAAGGGGTGGCCTTTTTCGGATTACCTATGAACTAGCAACTTTCTCATGCTCTGTAGCAAAATTAAAATTAGGAAATACTTGTTAATTCAATAATAATAGTGGAACTTCACAATATATGTAAGTATATGCAATAAAATCAAAGTCCCAGATGACTACCACAATAGCGGTTACAACCACCATCGATTATGAGTCAAAAACCTACCTGTATGACCTTTTTCATTAACCCAACTTTATACAGTTTCAGAAACCAATCGAAAAACTTTTATGAAGTGCTAATACATGTCTCAAAAGGAATTATGAAGGTACGTAATTCAGAAGCAATCTGTCACATGTGTTTACTCGAATTTGACACAATCTGACCGTAATGTGTTGCGCAAACGTTTAGCCAAAGACTGGTTAATAGCAGAGTTGGTGAATATGCTTTAATGATTTTATTCCAAAAAAATTGACCACAGTGAAAAAACTTCGGAGGTACAACTCTGCTATCCGTCGTTAATATTTGCCCTCTTTAATTACTACAAAAATTACGGAGTTGTATTATAAAAGTTGGCTTAAAAGAAGTTCTTCTTGGTTAATTAAAGTGAAAGGTAAACGGTTCGATTTTGAAAGTTCAAAATCAATTCTACCGACATGTGTGAGAAAAGTGGTGTATGCGCACAAGGCAGAGAACTTCCTTAAAATTCGTATGTTCATATACGAAAACAGCTATGATTTGTATAAAATAAAGAAAAAATACAGAAAGAATCGCGAAGAACGAAAATAATATAAAAATAGACAACCAAAGGGTATATATATTATACATGCAAATCTTATTGCTGATCTCTATTCTATTAAAATTTTACCAAGAACTTTGAAGAAAAATCTCGAAGGAGTAATTTTTTGTAAACCGAGCTTTTAAGAAAAACATATGACATTTGCAGTTTATGTAAACGTGCACCGGGAATTAACCCGAAAATGTAATAATACACAGTCATCGGTAGCACAAGAACTATTAGCATCCGGTGTTATCCTAAAAACCTCACCCGCTGATTTGTCAATAATCATACTACACCTGTATGTTATCTTATGACTTTATTGAGTTATATGTCAGCTTCTACAAGCATTGTTTCTAGATAGGAAAATGGAGTGATTTATAGGAATTTTGACAATTGGAAATAAAATGGTAAATAAAGTTCTTTAATTGCACGACACCTTAGGGTTTAATTTTGTTAAAGGCCAAGAAAAAAAATTTCTATAAAGTATATTTTAACACGAAAGTACGAAAAATTGAGGTCAATAATTTTAGTCGACCTATCTATAAAACTCGACAACAGCAGGGATTGAAATAACCCTATCCAGTTCAGCGTGTCCAAATCTTTCCACCAAGTTCGTGAAGACATCTTGTACACTTTCCGTCAACCAAACACCTATTTTCTTTAAAAAATATATATTGTTTCTATTTAAAAATCTTTATGAACAAGCTTTACGAAAAAGGAAAGACAACGTTTCTAACAAATTCCTGTGAATGCCTTTGATTTCTTTGCTTGCAAATAATATAACTCTTCGCTTAGGCTTCTTTTTCAGAATTGTTTCCTAACTTCAAGCTTATCTGTAATTATTTATTATATATATACCGCATTGCTTTAAAAAAAAGAAGTACCAAAAAGCATTTCCTGTTTTTCCTGTAATTTAATTACGTCCTCTATAACTAATGATTATAAATATTAAAGGAAGCTAAGAGAAGAAGAAAAAAATTTAAATCAAAAGTAAACAGTAAACAGACTGCAGGATACAAAAGTTCTAAATAACCGTAACAAGCGTAAAAGCATCAACAAAACCAACAACAAAACCAATAACAGTTACCAAAGTACAAGCGTTCAGCAGTCTAATTAAAACGTACTTCGGATGAGTATTATTTTTATTTTCACCTAGTGGGTCAGAATAACCGTGCAGTAGTTACCACGATAAATAATAGCAGTAATGATGTTGGACGCATCAATGGCATCAGAGTGGTTTACGTTCAAGTTTGGTTGTATTTTGAATATATTTCTTATATATATATGTACTTGAAAACGGATGTCTAATGAATATAATTAATAAGTGACGGGAAGAATGAAACCTGAAACAACATAATGAATAAAAAATAAATAAACATAAAAAAAAATAACACAGAAAACTTTCGCAAACAACAAAAGTATATTAAAAATATCGTATTTTGATTTAAAAATTTAAAGAAAATTTGTTAGTTCTTCTTCTAGCTTCTAAAACAACTAAGCGAATTGGTAGGTCTTTTTCATAGTATTGAACAAAATATGAGAAAAACAACGACTTGTTAAGATTTTTACATTGTCTAAAAAAAAAAAACGTTGACGACAGAGCACACACATTTCCTGCTAATCCTTTTAGAGTTAGTTAGCATATATTATTGCATTCTTTTTGCACTGTTATAAAAAATTTTGTTTCTTTCCATTTCAATTCTTGTCTATCATGCCTTCACATCTCATTTCAATAAGTAAAAAAAAAAAGAAAAAAATTCACCTGAAAATGTACTTAAGCCGCATTAGTTATAAATCTTCGCACTTAAAAACAAAGTTTAAATAAAACAAAAATATAAATTCTCTATAATGGTAGAGGTGCGTTGTCTTATTTCTTTCTCTCACTTACTCTTAATATTAATATTTCCCATTAGAAGCAATAACGCAAATATGTGAGTAACAAAATCAAACAACTGACTTCCGTTCACTTTGCAATAGGAGCAATTCAATACCTGCTCTACACGTTACTAATATATATGAACTCGTCACTGAATAGCAGAGATAAAGTAAATTTCATTTGATCGTAAGAAACACATACGTAGCACATATACGGTTCGGAGAAGTGATGTCTTTCTACGTATATCCCTTCACCCGTGCCCAGTCGTAAGCTCTGCATCTCTAACACGATGCAAAGAAACTTGCATCAATAAATGGCCTTTTTAAAAATACAAACAAATATATAAAAAGAAGATAAACAAAGTAAATATTATCCTCAATAATTTACAAACTGGAAAAAAATAAAATTTGTAGTAAAGACTCACAGCTTTAATGCGAAACAATCAGCTATTGTACGCCATCTAGACAAGTGTTAAAAAATCTTTACTCTGTTTTCTTAACAAAATGTAATCAATTTTTTAATTTTTCGTTTTAAGTCTACACATCCATTTCTGTGGTTTCCTCTATGACCTCTTCTTACGAGAAAACTACCGTTATAAGTGATTATACTTACAAACAGAAGTAGACACAAGTGAGAAAGTTATATTCGGCTGAGTCCGACTCTCCCGTACTTACCACCATTAAAATATTGGGCGCCACATGTTATTGTCGATGGTTGTAAAAAAGTGAATAGGACAAAATTTATCTTCCGCCTTTTAGTTCACTGAAAGGTATTGTTAAAAAAGAAATTAATCGACCATGTCGTGACGTCCATCACAATTAATTTGGAACTATCACGCTTAGTTCATCGTATTCTATTCTCCAAGTTTTTTTATTTAATACCCATATCGACGATATTATTAAGAAAAAATTAAACCTCCACGTCGTGGTGTCCAACATCTTTGTTTTAGAAGGAACGCATTTGTAGGCAGATAATACATTTTCACTTGCGAAATGTACCCAATAACTTCAATCATTCTGTCTTCCTTACCTTATAACTAATAAGCATAAAATTAGAAAAAAGTTAAAAAAACAAAAAATTTATCATTGATAATTTTGTGTAGAGAAGGCCGATTTTTACCATTTTTACACATAAATAGCAGAAATGTCAGTCTTCTATCTTATATAATTTGTAAGCAATGAGCAAACACCCACAAACCGACAAGGGGAGTTTTTACAACATACACCACACGGACACACAGACGGACGGACGCAGCTTAACCGAATCAGAATTTCACGATGACCAAGAATATATGTACTTTACAGGGTTTTTGAAGCTTTCTTTTCGGTGTTGCAACCATTATTACAAATGAATATACGCCCATCCTTCGGCGATGGGTGTAAATAAATAAATGAATAGAAAAAGAGTCTTACCTAAACTAATGCATAACCTAAGTTAACGAAAATAAAACTGTAACATTTAATTTCCATTAGTTATCTAAATATGTTCTCTCTCTCTCTTTCTCTCTCTCTCTCTCTCTCTCTCTATACAGAGTATTTATAGTCTACACAGAGTAAATATACGACTTCCTTTTGTTGCCGATAAATTAATTATAGAAATTTATTTATTACTGCATTATGCTAAAAAATTTGTGCAAAATAGAGGAAAAATAAAGGAAGCATTACGAAAAACGAAAACATCAAAAAATACAATCAAAGAGAATGTGAATATATGATAGAGTACAATAAAAATGAAGATCGAATATCTATAACGCTGATACTATTAGTGTCTGTGAAACTGAGCACTCTTCTTTCAAAAACTAGGTTCACAAGGAAAAGGCGTTAGGTGAATAAAATCTTATTGCTGACCTCAATTCTATTAAAATTTTGTTAATAACTTCGTAAGCAAGTCTTCTCGAAAAAGTCATATTTTATAACCCAAACAAACTAGATTAGGCTATAAACTCTTTTCCTCATTACTTGTCAGCCCATTCCTTCATTAGACGAATACTTAACGCAAGGTTCACTTGGATTTTACAGAATGAAGTTAGAAATCTCATGTTTTATTGAGAATATAATAGAAAAATTGCTCTCTAGTGAACTTATTTTCTCGAATGGGGAAACCCGGGACATCCCTCTCTACTGTAGAAAATAAATTTTTATCTAACAGAAGGAGATTGCTGCATCGACACTTAGACTGAGCACATTTTGTTATGACTAAAAAATAGACTTCATTTTGGTCCATTGTGGTAAGAGGATCCATTATAAATTATTGCCGGCCGACAATTATTTGAAGGTTGAGTGAAACTAACCATCAGAATTGTGTGCAAATAAATTTTTATTTTCGTATTATCACATTGGGTCTTTTACGCTCGCTTTAGTTCTTCTTGGCTTTTTCGTCAGAAGTTCAACTCATATCACTGAAACTTGAAGTCGTTGTGAGTAAAAAAATAAGACAGAATTGCAAGAAGGTCTTCTTTAAACGGAAACTGATAAGCACATTTGATTAACACTAAACCTACCGACATTTCATGTATACCTAATCCTACCATGAGCGGTCAATGACCGCTTCAAAAAAACATATGTCTCTTAGTAAAGGAGATAGTAAAGAAAATATTTTTCCGATGCTACAATAAAACCTCGTTCCCCGCTTTTCGATGTTGTATGTTTTATTTAATTTTACGCATTTTCATCACATTTTTTACAAATTACAGCATTTTGTATTGCACATTGTCAACATACGTATTTTTTATTTACTTTTTTTTTCCGAACAGTTCCGTCCATAGCAGTTTCAATCTTTTCCTCACTTTCACTTTCGGAACTAACCATAAATCTCTTTCTTTTTTGTCCTCTTCGTATATTCAAAATATTCACTTCGTCCGTATCGCTGTCAAATATGTCACAATATGTTCTGTAGCATCGGAATCAATATCGTAAACTTCTTGATCATCTTCCGAACAATCCTTGTCGATATTATTCATTTGGTCTAATAAATTGATATTCCTTGAATGTCTTGACATTTTGGGGGATGAATATACAAATGATAAAGTAAAAAATATAAAAATATAAATCAATCGGAAAAAAAAACAATTGTAAATCATACCACAAAAAATTGTTGGCTTTGTTGACTTTGTCGAAACTATCACTTATACCACGTAATAATTTTTGTTATAATATATATATAATTTCTATTATACACTGAAATTTTGATGCTCTCCGTTCGTATCGCAAGACCGTACTGTCGTACAAAAAACGCTATGTCCTTTGTTCCAATAACAACGAAAACGCCATGCATTGATTCTAACCCTACTTTTGTCTACAATGATTAGATTGTAGATTGTCTGCAATGACATTGTAGGCGCGTAGAACAGTTTCAAGGATGCGATTATCGAAGAATATAGTCGTAAATACCATAAATTTTTCAAACGGTCAAATGACCGTTCGTGGTAGACTAGACATGGTATAATTTGTTTTCAGAAAATAAGCAATAAAAAAAGTTGTAAATATTGAAAAATAGGTCTTATGTATATTTTAGGAAAAGTCAATAAGCTACATGATGATACAGTAACGTTGTATGCGAAAAGCACACATATCTGATAAGGTACTATGAACTTAAGAACACAAGCACTGGTACATCAAAGTGGTTCAAAAAGGTTTACCACTTTCAGAATTATGACGAGCTTGCGAAATAAGCATTTCCGAAAAGCCTTTCACGAACAAACGCAGTGAGCTATTTGAACCGAAAATAGTGAAACCAGATTATTCACAAATAGCTGACCGGAAAATAAGAGAAAGTAATATTATACCGTATAATGTCTGGAGTAGAAAAGCGTTAAATATGACGCCGTACCAAGCGAACTGTCATCATCGACAAGGATTTACGGTCGCTGTTTCGGAGTCTCAGCTGGGTCTTGCTAACGAAATCCTGGCCAAGAAATACTCTCAGGAACAAATGATGCAATTTAGCTGAAACTCAATCGCAATATGACAAAGAGAGCGCACTGATACGTAATTCCAAAACCCATTCAGGATTAACCAAAGATTGTTCTTTATGATTACTACTGGTTTGACTTTTATTCTTATATTCCAGTATATTTTTCCATCGGAGATACGAATGCAAACTATGTGAAAGATCTTAATATCTGCCGGCGTATGCTTAGCTGACGGCTGTTACTCCGTTCTCATACTTGAGCGCATCTGTTCAGAAGCGTCAGATCCATTGTGTGCACAAATAAAAGATTTCTAGTTTAGGTTTGATTTTATTAAATCCAGACGAGCACAATTCATTTCGGCTAGAAAGGTCTTGTGAACAGTGCAGATTGACTTCCGACCCGAAAGAAGATATCTAAATAGTGTTAATTGTACTAAATGTCTAAAGTGTTAAATAAAGCAGGAATTATCTTTTGAATAAATTTCCGTTCGACATAGTTTTTGAATCGTTATTTGCATTTTCATGTCTAAGCGATGCGTAAAGAATCGCAGTTAAAGGAGTACAAAACTCTGAAAAACTCTTACATTAAATGTAATATTTGAGAGACCTTTAATTATACTTCCAGTTTAAATCTATGCTAAGCGCTGAGTTTGATAGTAACATATTAAAATTTATTTCATAATTACGTTAGTAGGCTATGAAAATTTCTATTCACCCATTTACGCCAAAGTTAAAATTAAAAAAAAAAACACATAATATGTGTGGAAATATGAAGAAATGTCGTTTTTGCGTAGCAAGATAAAAACTTTAAATAAATATTTATTCGCTCTTCCTCTTATATCTTATAGTCAGTAAATTACGGCAGGAAGGGGACTGTTTTAACTTGACTTTCTTCAGCGTACCATACAAAATAATTTGTTTGAACATATTTTGCCGTAAGGTGCTAAATAACCTCAGCGAGTGCGTACGGCTGCGGGTCAAAAGCTTGTATAGTGTCATTGTATGAAATTTTAACCTTTTTTTTCTATTTATTTTTACCTATTTATTTATTTTTCTTCACTTTTGTATTTAATAAAGCCCAGAAAATCAGTTCAATTTTGCTTACAAAAGCTGCTCCATACCTATCATTACGGTATTGCTTATGTCTATTAATAGCAATTACGAATAAACTAAGCGGATAACTGGCTCACACACCCTTGTAGATCTCGCTTACACGCAAGGTATGCAAATGGAAAACAAGATTAGACTTTTTAGTAATTAAAACTGTATAGAAATTGGATAGCAAAAGTTATTACCTATCAATTGTCGAATCAAAATACAGTTTTTACCGGGTTGTTACATTTAGTCCTGTGATATGGAAGATATGATTGGGGAGTTCATAAAGTTTCAAGAATTACCGAATTATAACTTAATGAACGGCATACAAAATCGCTTCAGAATGTATTTGATCACCTCTAATGGGTAGCACAATGAATTATCCGCCTTCATTTGGTTCGAGTGAGTAAACTTTCCATTAGCTTATGGGCGACCTTAACCTCGACATATCATAGAGTTATATAAAAAGACTGATATTTACAAAATTGTAACCGCCAACGTTAGGCACTTAAGGAAAGAGTTATAAACCTAACTTTAATGCAAAGAAGATTGCAGCATCTCTATGTAAGTAACATTGCAGATGTCCGATTTGTATTTAACTCCATTAGGTATTCGATTTTATCAGTTGCAGAATTCAAATGTCTTGTTAGTTTAGGCTCTCTTGTCTGATAAACTGTATGTAATGTAATAAACAATATATATAAAGCATATAATATTGGATCCGTCCGTTTTCTAAGAGATAGTGGTAAGTACTATTGTAGTATGTAGAATAATATTGTGACATCCTGATCCTGAAATTCCTGCCTTTAAACTATAAGCAATTGTGTAAATTATCACCGAAAAAGGTGCACAACACGATTTCTGGAAGCTTTAAATAGATGAAGTTTTGTGCCAAAAAAAACTTCACTTGCGGGAAAGTTTACCTTTCCTGATTAATCCGAAGGACGTATCGCTTACTATCGTAAATGTTTAATAAACAGTAATACGATATCCAAAACCCAAAAAACCATGCAGCGAATCCATAATATTTACGATAAAGCTGAATAGCCATGACGGGCCGTTTTTGCGGAGTCAACTAGGAGTGGTGTACTACGCTTTGCTCCAGTCAAAAGAAACCAGCGCTAAGAAACGCTAACAACAATGGTTGATGGAAATGCGGCACAAAATGGGCATGATATACCAAAGTCATAATATCGTTAAGACTACCAATTCGATAAACAATCCGGCACCATACAGCAAAACAAGCTGAGAAAATAATTGTGGTGCTCATGTTCTATCCTCCCCGTTGCTGTCTGCAGATCGTACCCTTTCCAATTAATGCGAGTTTCAATAGATAATAGCCGCAAAAGACGAGACAGTTTTGTCCCGTAGCCAATAGTAGTCGATGGGCAATGCCTTGACTGATAAAACAACGGTTGGATTAGTTTATATTCTCAATATATAACATGCCACAAAAATACCGCTTTAGCTAAGCGTGTCCGCATACGACTGCAAGGTTGACACCGCAATCTAACATAATTTAATCTGTAACTTATAATAACATGAAAATTATATTTTCCTCCAATTCTCTCGAAGTCGTTTTGAAATACTTTATGGGAGAAAGGGAATGTATATATTATTTTGTTATTATTTTACTAGAGTATGAAAATTTCATTAGAGTTCGCTTTAAGCGTTGAGTTTAACGGTCAGCACAACAAACTTATATATCGTCCACTTTTATTTATTTACACGGTATAATTTGTGAAGTGAAAACTGCGTGACTTTCGAAGATATCGCCTCATATTTGCACAGCTGAATCCTTTTTTAGTTGCTATAGTGAAAATCTTCTTCAACTATCATATTTATTATTAAATACGAAATATTTGTAATTACAACGATTGAGAGCCATGTTTAATGACGCTTTTGTTGCCTGTTTTTTACAAATGAAAGCATTTTTTGTACCAGGCCGTATATGTCGTATGTGGCCGTGTATCGTTTAACCAAAAGGCTCAGAAGAGAAAAGGGAACAGAACGCTCTACGTACATTTTATTTAAATGAAAGTACATCACATTTAATATCAGTTTATTTTATTAAAAAAAAAGAAAGAATGGCATGAATTTTCATTATTTAACGATTCCTTTAAAACTATTTGAGAAGAGTCATCAAAATTTTTATCACTTACTCGCAAACATGGAAAAATATCATTTTTTTTTATTAATTTAAAGTGAAATCCCTTTATGATTAAAAAGCAAATTAATTAAAGATTGGCTTTTATATATTCAATAATTTATTGGAAAACGAATACGAAAAATCATTGGGTTGGTTACCAGATACGTGTGGTATTCTTATGTTGGCTGCCATGGATCTTACGTATGCATCGTCCGGGTAGACCTATAATATTGGATTTTTCGTCTACCCCGTGCTCGGATACCTCATCAGAACGTAAACATCAAATATTATCCGAAGTGGAATTGAAAGAACGGTAGGCTTATTATTTAAAACAAAATAATCATAATAATAAATAAATAAAAGGGCAAATACTTTTTCCCTCTTAGTATGAGAAAAAAAAAGAAAATTATCAACTTTTTCTATATTTTTGAACAGATCGTCAAAATCATTGTTGGCCAATGTCTTGGACATAGACGATGACTTTCGCAATTGCCGACCTATGACGCCAGGCGGTACTTTGCCACACAATCCTGCTTTCTATCGAACTGTTTATGGGTATTTCTTTTATTACATTTGTTATAATAAAATTTCTCCTTAAATAAATTTCCAACTTTTAACCTTTAATTACATTAAAACCAATAATAGACAAGGCGACGACGGTAGTATTGGTCCAATAGGCAGCACCCGAATGCCAGATGCTGTAACACATCATTCATGTATAAAATCTTCGACCGAATATGAATTAAGTTTAATACTAAAAGAAATACGTTTTATAACCGATCAGGTAATTGAATAAATATATGCAAAAAATGTATCAATTTTCACAAATGAAAATACTTACGATCCTATATATTACGTTGTACGAAAAATTTTGCCGTATCTGCGTAGGACGTCTGTTCAGAAAACGTAAAAGTCTAATTTTTTACAATTGTTTACGAAGTAAGGAAATGTATCATTGAATTTTGGCAAGACGAGCTCGGCTGAATATCAATACTTCATAATTTTGCTTACCAATTTTTTACATTAGTTGCTCAGATCTTACTGACGTAAATCTTACTTTGTCGGCATCTTACACATCGGCAAATTCAGTCCTACTCTACTAAATGCTATGATCGTAGAAGAAAACTATTAATACCAATACTTATGTCCATAGAACGATACTATTCCTATAAATAGTAAGGGCCAATGTGGGCAGTTTCAACGCTTTTACGGAAGAAATTCTTTTCATGTAAATATAAATGCATATTTTTGTGGCTAATTTTCCACAAATTCCGGATCTTAAATTCAAGGTGTTAAGTAAATTGTCCCTAACGTTTCCTAGAACAGGGAGCAAATGTTTCTCTCAAGCTTACTTATTGCGCTGTACTTTGGTTTTTCGTGCCAAAGTGTTTCTTTGCAAAAATTGTGTAATAATTAATGATAATTGATTTTGATAAAGCGTTTGCCCAATTGAAGCAACGGTCATAAATTATATATTCGAAATTTAAACTTTTAAAATTATTTCTAAATAAATTCGCAAACTTCCTCCTCGAAAATCTTACATGTACAATATACCAGAACAATATTGCAGGACATCTAATCGTTCTTCTGAAGTAATATCCCCCGTTTGATGACAAAAATTTTCCTCCAACTTGTTATATTTTCTCTTACAGTAAATAACACTTATTGTATTAATAATAATTTTTTTATAAATATACTACCTAAACACTAAACGACTTACTTCACCGACCGACCAAATAATTAAAATATTAGTTACGCAAGGAGGATGAAGAAGATGACATTGCCAATGATTGGAAATTTGCCGCTATGGTCGTTGACAGACTGTGCCTTATCATATTCACAATGTTCACAATATTAGCTACAATAGCTGTACTGCTATCAGCACCACATATTATTGTCTCGTAGCTATATGAGAGGCGAGGTGGTTATTGTTATTGGTTTTATTATAAAATCAATTTGTTAATTATTAAATTAATAACGAAAATTTTTAAATAAATTCAATTTTCACATTTAATTCATAACGCAACGTTTCTTTTAAACAAAAATAAAAAATAACCTAAAAAAAAAACCAAAAAAAGAAAAAAAATCAACAAAAAAATTGAAAAACAACATAAAAAAAAATAAAAATAAATAAAAAAATGATTATTCATAAAAAATTCCATAAATATAATAATTTCCTCCTGACATAAATATAAAGCGTATTATAAAACACTATAATAATTTCAATTATTAATAACCTTGTTCTATACACATACACACATCATGACATTTTCCACTTTATAAAGAAAACAGAAACAGTCGATACCTAAATCTGCCTTCCTCTATTTATTCCTTCATTTTCTCCACCCATCACATAACTATATAAGCAAAAAATATTTTTGTCTACCTTGAATTTACCCTGAATATTTCTACATTATACCCATCAGCAAAGCAATATACTTCCAAGAAAGAGTCAACAGAAATAATCAGCGAGTATTCGTATTTTTGTTCGACTTAAGCTTAGAGACATGTGCGCCTGTCTCTCTGTCTGCATTGCCTGGCCGTGTTGTAGATGTTGACGAGAGGAGGTTAGATTATGTACCATATCTATGCTCTTTATAGTTCGGGGGAGACCTTTAAAGATTCAGTCCACACCATCATCTATAGTGCAGTTTTAACTATTATAATTGAGTAATTACGCCTTTTGGCAACGAGCGCAAGGTTAGCGGATGTGGCTGGCAGTAACTGACCTACAAAACCTGAACACAAGCTAGTTCTGTAGCCAAAAATATCAGAAGCAAAAAAAATAATGCACACGATAATGGATTTTCGCCAAATTTGCTTTTTCACTCAATCCAGCCGCATTACCGACCTTTAGAAAGAAGAAAATGCTAGGGAGACGTGCATCTTTACTGAATTGTGCAGAAACATTTATGAACTATTGTACGTAGGCGTATTGTCCCGCCTGTTTTTCGCTCGTTAAAGTAATGAAATTAAATGAAAAACTAAAAGCTGGCAACACGATATATTCCTCAAATACTATAACTATCTTAGTCCGGCCAAAAATATTCGATATCACATCCAATATCCAAAAATCTATATCTTTCTTAATAACTTAGAATTAATAGTAAAGATTGATCCAGTTACAGTCGAGTAAATATCATATGTACTTACGTTCCTCTGTTTATCCGTCCATTCACTATTTTATATTGATCCTATACACCCACATTAACCAAGAACGTCTTAAAAGTTAAGAGAATGAAAAATTGAATAAAATGTACGGTATTTATGAGTTCAAAAACATAATACAACTGCTTACCAAAAAAGGTATTAAAACGCTTTATAATTCCCACCGAATGATGGGTGTATCGAAAAGGTTGCATCATCCAGAAGCCTAAAGGAGAGAACTCATAGGTATTAATTATTTTAGCCCAGCCAAAGAATTTAAGATGCTCGTGCATTATTTGCTTTTCCCTAACGCAATTGTGTTGGTCAACAAAATGTAATAGCAAACTAAGCTTTGGACGTATGAATTAACCCGTTGTCGCAGGTCAAGTCTCGAACTCGGAGTAATTTCGTAATAAACATTTTGAAAATTTTAAAAAATTTTTATAGCATAATTTTGATTTAAAATTTGAAAAAAATATACACAAAAGAATTCTAAAAGCTCGTAGCGATTTTGACAGTCTGCAGACGTGCCCGCTATTAAGAAATCACTTTGAGATTTTCCTATATTAGCTTTATTTATGGGTATCGCGAACTCACTCTATGACCACTTTAACTCTTTAGGCATATGTGCTTTCAATTCAAATTCATTTTGGTATTTTTATTTTCTGTTTTCAGTTAAATTTGAAAAAAAGAAAAATTTCTGCTTTCTTTTTTTGTCCTTTAAAAAAAAAAAACGGTTTCCATCAAAATTATTTATATTGCATTGTTAACTTTTAATAGAAATTTTATGCTTTTTAAAACGACAGCAAGAAACTGCCATAAAACTAATGTCGAGGAAACTAAATAAAAACAATATTATTTTAATATACAGAAAAAAAAAGTTAGAACAAAAAACAAATAAAAACGAAAAGAAGTTAAAAGAGAAGCAATGCAATACAATACAAAACACAGACGTTATCATCAACTTAATCACGTCATCTTAATCACTGTACACATCACTCCAGCACATCAATTAAGTCTAATATGTAAAAACAAATAAAAAGAACAACCATCGAAACATTAATCAAACATAAGAATAAAAAGGAAATCCTAAAAATTAAAAAAAATCTAATAAAAGTAAATAAGATAAAGCGAAAACCAATCTTACAAAAACCAACACCTCTCCGACTCAATTCTAACTTTAATTTTCTAAGCCACATATTTCGTATGAACAGCTTTTCAATTGGATTGTTTTCCAATTCCCGATTTACTCAATATTCGTGGTCGATTAGATGACCATCGTCAGGTTATGCACTAAGCCTGTGCTCCTAAATATCTTTTTCTACTTTTTTTTTTTTGGTAATGTAATTACTATTGTGTGGCTAATATATATAATTTTTGCGGCTGCGAGCAATAATATCTGCGTGTTGATGAAATGCATAATTTTTGGTGTTATGCACATGAATATATAAATAACCGAACGACATATTGTTTGGCAACAAATTTTTTTTTTCTTTCATTTCTCATTTGGTAGAACTTAACAAGCATATACATAAAAATACTACCGTAAGTAGGAGTAGCTCTTCGAGACTACATTATTATATTAAGCCAGTCGTTAGTCAATCGCAAATGCTTAGCCACGAAAAATGGCTGGATAGACGAAGAGGTTTCAATCTGTCTCTTATACACATCTAGATGTGTATAAGAGAGCCACGAAAAATGGCTGGATAGACGAAGAGGTTTCAATTTCCAAAATGTTTTCACAAATTTTTTCTTTACGCCCTTTAAAAACGCGCTTACCCATAAAAACGTACTTACTTTTTTATTTTGCTTTTAAAAGTTAGAGCAACAGTTTCAAAAGTTTTTTTATTTATTTTAAAAAGAGCTCATCGAGACGAAGCCTAGCATCTTAGTTAAAAGTCCCTTTTCACTCGATTGCACTTAGGGAATAGTTCGTAATCAATTACTGTTCAATTGAAATCGAACTGGATGTGAAAATCTGTGGTCTTGGTAACGGCAACTGCTCACCGGGAAGATGTTGAGATTGCCTATGTTGCACTGAGAAGACCAGAGCGTGGTTAACAGCATATGGCTACTGCGTGGATACCTTTCGTTCGACACTAAAAATCCAGAACGCCGATACCCCAAAGCAAAAAGCTGCTTGCAAAGGCCTTCGATGTAAGAATACCACGCGTCTTAGGGTGTCCAACTCGACAAGTCGGATGCGCAGAGAAGAGTGGAAGAGACGGAGTCCTGACAGACGAAGACGGACCTACGCCGGGTTTTCAGTTAAATATTAAGCTGTTAGGTAGATCTCGCAGAAGAAAGTTTGGCTCATACATAATTCCTCATTTTTGGCACCACCCGCTGTGTTTTGTCTAATTACACCTTTTAGGTAGATGTTAAATAAAGAGAGAGGAGCACCAGTGCACCAATGCAAGTTTTGTATAATAATCTTTGATAAGGGAAACTTACAGATTGTTATGTTTGAAACTTTATGAACTCGTTTTCACTAGAATTCTTACAGTGCTACTACGTTGTACTTAGCTGTATCTGTCATGGCCAGATGCCGTGGATACGAATGCACTTCAGACGATATTAATATATCCAGATTTATTTTGAACGCAGGACCGGGACAAAGTTGTAGTTCTGGCTTCTGTTCATCATCATCGCAAGGTACTCTGCGCCCTTTTGTTGAGGTAATGCTGTACCATTTATTTTTATAAGGGGGCACGTGTCTTTTCTAAGTCCAAAAGTGCTTTCTGCTGACATAACTTTCATTTTGCAATCCCTTAGCAATTTCTGCTCTCCTTCTGCAACACAATCTGGACAGCAATAGTAGCCCAGAGGATACGAAAAGCAAGGGCTCCCTTTGACACATTTCCCGGCTGCTGCCTCGTGACACACTTATATTAATGATTGCACAATCGCTTATATTTTTGAGTGTTTCTGTGTGTTTTTTGTCTGTAGCGACACTAAATTTTTGGTAGAATTTGTTTAAGTTTAAACCGAAGGCCATTACGCCACGCGTTGTCAAATGCTTTAGATATTTCTTGCAAAATTTCAATTTCGCACAATTCCTCCAATCTGTGGCATTCTCTTATGGTTTCATACCAATTCTTAAATCGAATATGGTGATTTGGTTTAAGAAATCCATATCCGATAACACCGACTAGTTTCCAAGAAACGAGTTTTTTCAAATAATATGAACTCAACATGTCAACTGTGCTTTCTGTTTTTTTGCGTTCATTGGTTGGTTTCAACTTCATATTGTATATATATATAGTTTTAATCGCTGTAAATTTGGCAATGGGAGCACAATGCGTTTTTACCAACGGTATCTTGATGAAATCATTTAATGGAGTTTCACAACCGCAATTATTTCGAATAAATGCACCTCAAATATTCAGAAGAAGATTATATTTTATTTCGTTCATTTCTCCATCATGACCTATCGATTTTCCGAATAGCATTAATTTTACGGCATGCCGTTATAGTATTAACTTATTGTTATAATATTTCGAGGATATTCCTCGTTAACGGTTGTAGTAAGATCAACATTGCATTGTTCGAAATTTCCACGTTCCAAATCTCTTTACAAGTACTTTTACTTCCAAGAAAATTATATTTGCTTTACTTTTAAAGCCAATTTTCTTGAAACCTCAATGAACGTTTAGATATGATTTGAAACATACGCGTCGATATCAAGAACACTGTAGCACGCTAAACGATATTAATAGAGTCATCAGCTTTTAGAACCATTGTGCCGTCACTTCTCATCGATCGTTTTCTCCCTAAAAAGGAATATCTGAAGTGAGAATTCTTTTTATGTACGCAGAAGAGCGAACAATAAACTTCTCGAAATTTTGCAAACGCTTCCGATCTTTTTTTACCCATAAGCCACAATTCATAAGCATTGATAGTGTGTTGCCCGTTCAAATTGAGAATACGGCCAGCGGTCCTGCCAAAGTTGAAGAAAATGGACGAGTTTTTCTCGATTATGATACTTCATTGGGACGATTCGATTGCATTGCTATTATGTCCTTTAATAGTTACACAGTTTCCCTATATAGGGCCGTTGGTTGTCATTTCATTCAACAACTTTCTTTTGTTGCTTGAAGTTCAACCTCTCTTTGAAAAAATTTCGCTGTTAAGTCTTTCATACCGTAAGTTATATGAAAATAACGCCGATCACTCTGACGTATACGTGAAGTAAATAAATTAAAATAATTAATCAATGCCTGATTTGATTAAAATGTAACGAGAATTTTCGATTTTCTCAGTTGTTATGCATTTAACCTTCAACACTAATTTTATCCGGTTCAAAGAATCCTACTTTTGTTTTACCCACTTTCCCAATGTATTTTCCAATCTGAAAAATTCTTATGGAAGAAATGTTATGCTGTGTGCTTTTGAGCTCGTGACGATGTCGTGTTTGTCGTATCTTCTTTTGTTACAGAACCCTGCTCTTGAAATTGGAAAAATCCACAAGGAAATAAATCTACAGTAGAGATGACATTTCTCAATTAATTTATTTATCTTTTTTTCGATAATAAAATAATGACAGATTCAATAGTTTCGATAGAAATTTTGCTCCCACTTGTTTTATGTTCAAACTTTCGACAAAAACCATCCACACCAATCGTAATCGTATAAAATTCCCTTCAGCGAGCTCTGTAGCAAATACTAAGAACATTATTTAAACTTTTTTAACTTTTTCAACAACAATACGCGTAATATAATTCTTACCGCGTTCTTTGGTTGTCTGGAAGCCTTTATATCACTGATAACTACGTCGTGGGTTCCTTTGGATGTTTTCAATGCATTTCTACCATTAACTATGTTTCAAACAAAAATTACAAACAAATTTCTTATAAACTTTAAAAAACTCTTAAAGATGTTAAAATATGCTCTCCGCGCTACCTCGGCAATGTCAGGCACGACTAGCATATTGCTGAATACATAACTGAAAGTGCTACCAAAACAAGCGTCGGTTCGTTTAATTTTTGTTTTTTTTAAATCGTCTTTGTCTATTAGCGTAAAAATGTCTACGTTTTAGAGAAAACATTTTTACAACTAAACCTTATAGCGCAGTTCTGATACCCCGTCTATCTTTCGTGGAAAATTAATACACACTACAATCAAGCAAGTACGTGCCTTTAATTGTTTGCTATACAAATGATTCAGTTTCTCTTGTCGTAAACGGATGGACGATTGAATTCACTTACTGAGTGCAAACAAGCGCAAAAGCTAAACATTTCTCTTGCATTGTTCTAAATAAGATAATGTTTTGAGTACACCATAAAAGCATAAAATCATTTGAACGAAGACTTGAACACTTTGCCAAACAAAATATCGTTCGATTATTCATTTTTACTTACACAGCTTCAACGATGAAACAAAAGAAATTTTCACAGCCACACCACGAATTTCGGCACTTCATGGCACAAATTATAAAACCGCATTATGAATCTCTATTCGAATACAAACATGCACATACATGCATACACTGATAAATGAAAGCTTTAATATTCAAAATTTATCATAATAATAATAACAAGAAAACCAACTGAAAACACAAACATAAATAAATAATGAAAAATACATAAAACTTGAAGAGAAAGAGGAAAAAATATAACATAAATAAATAAGAGAAATCATATAAATTTTGAATTTAAAGTTACGGTTATTCAGCTCTTGATTGTAAATATTGTGCAATGGATACACTCAGAATTTTTTCTTCTTTGAATGCAAAACAAAAATGATGAGAAATATTTGCAATTTTTTTTATTTTCATTTATTTTGTTTTTTTTTTTTTTAACCAACATTAAAGAAAGCAAAGTCTTTGAATAATAGAACAAATGTGTTGATAGATCGATAAATCGAATAAACAGAATAGAAAAGCACGACAAGAAACAAACAAACAATATCATATATTTAAGTGTACGATAATTTTGTGAAATATATTTAACTTTAAAAAAAATTTTTAGATAAAGGTAAAAAGATAAACTAAATATAAATACTTTGACATATAAAGGAAAACAAAGTTATTTGTGTATGTTTTTATTTTGTAAGCAAAATATATTTTTTGGGTTTAAAAAGGTTTTTTTAATCATTTTTACACGCAATTATTTTGAGAATGTGTAAAAAATTTATATAAAAATTTAATTTTTTATAAATGTTAAGATTTTTTTTATATGAACAAATATCTTTAAATAATAAATAAACATTATAATATATAGGTAAGTGTGTGCATTAAATAAAACCATAAATATTTTGCGAGTAGTATAAGACCTAAGAAATCATGTGAAATGACTTCAATAAAAATTAATGCAAGCACAAATCTATTTTTAATAATTTTTTTAAATACTTCTACTAAAATTTTTCTTGTAATCGGTTAAGAGACAATGACATAATACATATGCCCACCATCCCAAAATGCTTCAAATATCGATCAGAAAAATATTTTCCTTGGGATTTTGAGCCAATTTTGCGACGCCCCATCCTGTCATAGACAATCGTATTGAAAGAACTCGATAATCTCAAAAATTGCACTAGAGTTCACACCGTTGCCGTCTTACGCGCGTTATAGCCGCGTGAGCAGTCGATTAAGTGAGAATCGTGATTACAAAACTAATGTTTGTGGGTTCAAATCTCAATGCGTTACAGCATACTTGGCCGCAACTATAGTGAGTGGTCACTCGGTAAACACAAAAAATTTATCGATTGATCATGCACCCACTAAGCTGCGGGCAGGCCTCATCCTTTTCTATTTCGTCACTTCTTTTTGATCATCACAGTGTTATGTAGTGTTATAAAGCGACGTCCCACGAATGATTGATTAAACCAAAGAGAGAAAAAATGGGATGTGTTCATGTCTACATTTATCCTTAACCAAAATCAAAGTACGTCGCAACTCCATAAAAACTACAGTACAAATAAAACGAATGAGACATAACCGTCCACCTTGAAATTTATTGTTTTCTGGCGAACGCATTTTGCCAGTCAATGTCGATAGTAAGCATGTTCCGTTGGCGCAGCTTCCTTTGAGATCCTGAAGAGTATACCGTAACATTTAAAGCGTTTTCTACACAGTTCCATTAAGGGGTAACAACGGCACTGTTAATAGTTTTGAAAAGGCGTGTTGTTTTTTTTTCGATTGGGAGGATCTATAATGAAATAATAATATTCGAAGGGAATTATTTTTGCAAAACTTTAAAAAACCAAAGGTACTCCCGCCAGGCGTGTTTAAATTAAGATGCTTTACGGTCCTAACTGTTGCAATTGTTGCAAATTTGACTTGAAAGAATAAGCAAAGCCATCCACTTAATCTAGATGTCTATAAACTATACGTATCTAAGAGAAATACGAATTATGGAAAAATTGATTTTTTTACCATCGGCGAGTCTTTAAGATAAACGGTTCAATTTTCGAAAAAAAAAAATACTTTTTATCGAAGAATATTTGAATTAACTTATCGAAAATCCCATATGGTCCGTGGTTGAGAATTCTGTTTGAAAGATATTGTGAAGCAATTCATATGAAAAAACTGAAAATTGTCGAAGTTGTGTTATGGACCGTTTTCAGAAGTCATTTTTCGAAGAGAACACGTTTCAATTTTAGAAATGTATTACAGACATATTTTTTATTATAATCAATTTATTGATTAATTTTTTCCCAGAATCATAAAACTACTCTTCTATATTCAAAAATTCTCGCTTCATTCTTGCAAACTTATTTATCAGAAGGCAATTCGTGCGCCTGTGACACAAAGGCGGGAAGAAAATTTATAATCCTCTAACGGAAAGTATAATTAGCGTAAAAATCTGCGCACTTTGAATTTCTTAGCGAAAGCATTGTCTTCCCTCGAATCGTCTTTAGTCTTATATACGCTCCGCGGTCGTGTTGATGATCCTAATCTAACATACTTTTGTTAAAAACTTTCTAATGAACATAAACATTTTCTAACGATATCGGTTAGGATATTAAAAACATCAAAAATGACAGACAAAAAGGCATTAAACGAAAGCTTGCCGTCGGATATTCATGTGACACACACAGTTTGCTGAAAGCGCTTGGAAAATTTCTTGCTCCATATTGTGGAAGGTTCAAAGCATCTGTTAAGCCAATCAAACATGAGCGTTGTCAATTGCTTCAAATGCAAAAACTGACGGGTTAGGTAATGTGCTTATTAAAAAAAGTTATTTAGTGTAAAAAATTATTCTCTCATTATCCTTTCGCGGGTATCCAGAAAAATTCGAGGGATATTAATTGAAAAAATAATTAAATTTTATTAAGCAAAAGTCTCTGCAAAATCTCGCCCCGCGTAGTATACTTATTTACAGATGTTAGTGCTTGAGCGCTACTGAACAAAGCTCTCGTTATACGGTTGCAATTGAAGAGTTTATTCATTTATTCACTTGTCTTTCGGCGGTGGCTCGTTGATTATGTATGTGCAGTTTTCGAAATTGCAAATTGCCACGGACACATTCTCTCCCTGTTCTTAGCAGATATTAAAATGATAAAATTATGATTTCTTTATGAGAACCATCATTAACAATTTCAAGATGTAGAATTTGAAATGATTCTCTATTGCATCAATTACTTGAAAGCTCGCTACTTTTTCATCGGCTTTTACGAAATTGTTAATTGAATTCCCGTTCACGCCACAAATTACTAAAGTCTTTAAATTTTCTTCTCTAGTACCGCAATTAAGTTTCGATCCATTTAATTTCTAGGTGGTGGGCAGCAATGATTTATTATAAAACATAGTCTATACACCTTTAGATATATACTTTTTTATAAAATTGTACATAATTAGCATTTAAAAGAAAAATAAAACTTCCTCCTTATCATCATCGTCTCATACATACATATAATTTAAATTTTTACTACAAAATTAAAACATTTTTCTCAAAAAGCAATTGAAAATTCGTAAGAATTTTGAAAATACAAAAATTGCTATTAAAAAAAGCCAGAAATTCTAAACAAGTATAAAATAAGCTGCATTATTAAAGCCGTACGAAAACTACAATTGAAAGAAAATGATAGCATTTCTCAATAAAAACAGAAAAAAAACAAATTATAAAATATCATTGAACACAACTTAGAATTTAAGGGAATTTCAAAGTCGGTATCTCGTTGTATATGATAAATAAAATGCTGCCAATTAACATAACAAAAAAGAAAATTTCAAATTAAACATAGAGGAAAAAAGGCACTAACATCACTTTTAGTATCATTCTTCATAGTAAATAACAAATAGATAAAAAAACGTGTGACTACGTTGTAAAATGGAATCGTTGTAGTAAATCATATGAAAAACAATTAAGACAAAGAATTTAAAGCAAATTTTTAATATTAATTTACGGAAGGAATTAATTACAAAAAAAATATAATAACACATAAAAAAAAATTATAAAACATGTGAACAATAGCTAGAAATCAATATAAACAAGAATCACATTAATCACTATTCGTCACACTTCACCTTCATAATAAATAATGAATAAAAAGTTAAAATTAAAAATCAATCAACGGAGATAAATTTGAAAATATTCTCAACGAAAATTTTTTATAAGAGTAAAAGAGAATTTCCAAAAAGCCTGCGATTTATTTTTTACCGAATTATATCGAACTTACCGAAGAAAAACTGGAAAATTTTACCCATAAAAAAACAAATAGTTTTTTATTTCCTAATGGTTTTTTCCTTTACTTTTCAACAAAGCGACCGATTTCTGACCATTTAAATGCCTCCCTATCTGCTTAAATTGTTAGGAATGCTTTTAAAATTTGATTTTTGATCGATTTTTGCCTTCGTTAAAATATCTGTTTAAAAGCTTGCGTTCCTTTTACGAGCAAACTTTACTTTTTATAGCAAGCAATGGTGTTTAATAACTCTGCGTTGACCATATAAAAACGGCGTAGTTTGCCAGCTCCTTGTTGGTAAACACTATCCTCCAAGCAAGCATGGATTTCTATTCGTCTATTTTACGAATTCAGTTACCTACACAACATGTTATGCATGGATATATCGAGTTTGTTCCAATTTATCCAAAACCCCGAAGCAATTGAGAAAGCCTAAACTTTTTTCATTTTCCGAATAGATTTAAGTCCATCTCCACTTATCTGTTCATCCATCGGGTTTTTGAGACACTTTAAGGAAATTTGGTTTATTGACATGTTAGACCTTAAGCCGTCTATCTAGCACAATATTATGAAGAAGCGATTCAGTGGTAAAAACTTGCTATGTATTAACTTTCACACTAAAAACTGGTGAAATAGATTTAGGTGGAAGAATTGAACGGCTTGCGACTATCTTTTGGGCCCCCGTGCTAAAAAATGTTCGTTTAAGAATTTTCTATGGCAAATGATCTAATTTTTCCTATTCTATGACGAACGTTGGCCCAGAATATAAATTTATAACACACACACACACACAACCGTAAGTCTTCCAATAAAATGTAAGCATAAAATACATACGGAACTTTTACTATTTTATGACTTAGTAGCTTAAAGTATTTAATTGTAATGTCAAAACACAGCATTTTTTTCTTATTTTCTTCTCATGTCGCCATTAAGTTTTCGTATCGCTGCCTTCCAAATTAAAATGAGCGTCATAACATCCGGCTATAAGTCTTTCTTAACTAAAGCAACTGTACGTAACAATTAACGCGCTCATCTTATTATGATGATTTCCACGACTGTATTATTAAGCTTAGCTGCTCAGTTAACTTTCTCATCTTTATCTTCCTTCCACTGCTTTGTTCAAATTTCCGGATTCAACTAAATTGTTTTGAAGCCATTTACAATTACCTGTCTTGAAACGGTCAGCATTGTATTTACGTAAAGTTTATTGACTATCAAAAAACCCTCCAGATGTGAACACATTATTAATGGTTTATTACTGGCAATACACAACGGTGTTATTCATGTGTCACTTTCTAATTGTTATAAAAGAACGTGTATCTTAAGAATACATTCAGTCAATTTTCTTTAGTGATTTATTCAATCCTTTGCAGCGGCTCAACTGGGTCTTTGGGTGACTATTTTTCCTTTTCTCTATGGTGTTTATCCGTTTCATTCAAATTGCAAATAAAGACTTGTGCAGTTTTACGCAGACACTAAACTTCTCATCAACTTCAGTTATGCATTTAAAAGATAATACATTTCCGGTAAAGTTCGTTTAAAAACTTAAGTAGTTATTGAACTCTCGTTACTCAACTTAATTTTCTTTTTCTTTAAAATACCGTTAATAATGCTCCAGGGGTAAACCAATCATGCATTTTGCAGTTTCAATCACAAGCATCATTCATACTTAGGGCAATTTTAAATGGAACTTTTTTAGGACTTTACAAATGCCGATAACTAGAAATTATAGACTAAAAGTAATAATTCTTCTTCAACGGTAATAATAAAAGAATAAAACATTTAAAAATCTAAACTAGATGCATTTAAAAACAAATTTTTAACAAAAAAAAAAAACAGCAACTTACGAAAAAAAATTTTTTTTTAAATTATGCAAGTAAAAATTTTAAATAAAAATAATATAAAATTTAATAATAACTTTCTAAATGTGTAAGTTTATAAATATATCTTAAAATAATTTACCATAACAAACTAGTAAGTAAAGGATAGTAAAACAAAGGAAAGCCGATGCATAACAACTGGTTTTTTAGGGTCATTATAGTCCTAAGCATATACACACAAAATATAAGAACACATTGAAAGCCATTAGTCAGAAGTCGTCGAAGAAAACCAACTCATTTAGACTAAACTAGCAAATATTAACAAATGAATATAAAATAAAAAAAGAAATTATCAATAATTTTTTATAAGTTTTTTCATAAGAGAAAATAGTAAAAAGAAAAACAAATTTCTTTTAATTAACAATTCAAACACACTATCAAAAATATTTTGTGAATTTCGTGAAACTCTCGTATGAAATGAAAGGCGTTTTATAATTTATCAGTAACCGCTGAATAGAAATCCTTCTCATCATACCTTCATTTAATGTTTCCTACAATTGAATAAAACAAAAAAAAAGAAACAGAAACTCTTTTTAACAATAAAAAGTTGAAAATAAATAAAAATATATGTACGCATAAGTAAGATACAGGTTTTTTTAAGATTTTATTTATATATCATTGAGTTTAAGTAAAAAAAACGAGGTAGCAATAAAATTTCTTATCTTTTTTGAAAAAAAAAATTAATAATTGAAATAAAAATTATACTATAAAAAATAACAATATAAAAATTTAGTTACTTGTAACGAATTAATTATCATTGTAAATGGCGAAAACTGGGAATCGGTAGTGATGACTTTAATCAAGCGCAATTCTCTCTCTTCGACGGATAACTTACATCATGCATTCTGGAATATCCAATACATTCTTCATTATTTACGATGCTGTTAAACATCGATTTGACTCCTTTGAATTTATTGACATTTTATTTTATAAGTTTTTAAATTATGAATAGCTTCCTTAAATGTCTACAGACTTTATATTTAAAGCTCGATTCAAAACTTGATTTGATTTTCGGGTAAATATCTTTAAAGAAAATTTCTAAAGAGAAATTTCTGAAGAGAAATTTTCTTAAAAGACACTTATCTGTAAATGCTTTATAAGGCTTAAACTGACAAATCATTTAAAAAAATTCTGATTGCCAAGCATAGTTTGTCAACTAAAATAAAAAAAACAAACAAAAAACAACAATTAGTAATAATAACAAATCCATGTATTTAAGAGATGGCACAGCACAGCATAGACACAAAGCAAAGACACGACAAAACAGTTTCTTTTTAGTTGTTCTTTTCTTATAATAACATAAGCATACGACTGCAGTTGAAGTTCGAAACTTTAAAGGATTAAATTGTCAACGTAAGGTAAACTCTGAACTTAGAATTTATAAAATATTGATAAATAATTTACTTATTCCAATGAATTGTGAATTTTTAATTACTTTTATTTTTAGAAAAAGCGAGAGATTAGCCTAAGGTCAGTAGCACATTAATATGTAAATATTTTGGTTATTATCTTTTCAACCAAATTACTTCGTTTAATTTCAGGCATTTCTCGACGGCGAGGCTAAGGAAATCTTGTCACCACTATGATGGCTTCTTATATAATAACTTAGAGCATAGGACTATCACTTGCTTATCGATTTGCAGTCAACTTGTGCTGACCTCTTAAAAAATCTCATTTTCGACGTTGCAGCATTTTTAATTTTTCGTGTGACAATACTGCAAGTATTCTAGATATCTCAAAGAATTCAAAGCCTAGAAATGTGTATCAAATAAAGGTATGCGCAACGCCTACATATTCCACGTTAAGGTAAAAAACAGATTCATGGCGATAGTTGTTAAGTCTAACTTTAAACCACTTATGTGATTAAATGATTTGAAGTAGATGAAGAATCTAGGTCCATAATTCCGTGATTTCATGAGGCTTAAAATAACACGAAGACCCAATCTGTAAAATGCTTTTGCGAAATCAATCAAAAGAATTGTAAAACAATAGATATGCTGAAGAACATCGATCAAGCGTTTTGAAGTTCTAAGGTTGATGTACATATGATACATTTGATTTTCCAGGAATATCTATCAATAGGATCAGCATTCGAAGACAGTGGAGAAGTTACTGCATGCTAGTGAGCGAAACGTACCTATATGTATATGTATATATATATATGTACATATAGATATATAAATATATATATATTTATATATATATAACGATCTTATGTTGAAATGTTGACGGGATTCATGTTTAAGTATACATGTATAAACATAATAAACATGATCATATCCATGTATATGCATGTTTATTTACATGTATACAAACATGTTTACATATACATGTATATGGACAGATGCATGTAAACAAACATTTATATACATGTATATGAAAAAGTGCATTGAATTATTAATACGTGTATACTTCTCCCTTCTCATGTTTACTGCTCGGCCAATCTCTCTTATATATTCGCTTATATTGTTATACCTACACATTCACTTGTTTTTATATACATATTGAATTATTACGCCTATATGCTAAAACAACATTTACGGCTTCACTGTTACATAATGACATATATTTTTTTGTAAACTACCCAAAGCATCCATATTGCTAAAGTGTATACGCCTATTGTTATGCTAACGTTAAGGTATATATAAGAGTCTACAAAATTTCCTAAATACTTACTAAATTGTAAGTATCGCCAAAGTTTTGTGGAGCGTATCACATTCTTGGGTATAAACTTATGGAAAGAAAAGAACACAAATCGGTAAAGTTCAGCTGGCAACATCAAAAAGGCGAAGATTAGGAAGGTTTACCTGTTTCTTTCGTCTTTTGCCAATAGCGATCAGAGCTGGCGTTCTTGCTTACCCGTTGCATCGCCCGCGGCAAACGTGTATTAGGTTATGCGAAAGAATTTGAGATGGACTCACAATTTATTATAATTTTCGACTCAGCCGCCGCTTATGAACTCTGTAAGGCTGCCTCTCCAAAATGCCTTGCTGTATGCATGTTTTCAATTTAAAGGTGACAGTTTCGACGTACTTTTAACGGATTTTCGCACACTGGCCTAAGAACGAAAGCTACAGAAATTCATTTAATTGCATTGGATGACCATACAAAGCATTGCTTTCACAAAATCGCTATAAAGCAAAATATTTGGCATATTGAATAAATCTAAAAAATTTGGTTAGAATGGCACAGTAGTACTTATGATGAAAATCGATACAAATCACTAATATAAGGTAGAAATTTTTTTAAGTTTTTACTTCAAAACGTGTTAAAGTATATTAAATACAAATTATAGGCTGAACAAAAATATAAACGTTGTAGTCGGCCACGGTTCATCACAAACTGGCCTACGCTACTTTGCTTAATACATTATTTGTATATAATGCCTACTTTTGTAAAAGAAGACATTATGTGGGAATTGCTCGGAACACGCTCTCATCCGAACCGTTTTCGACAGCGTTTGTCCTTTGAGTCAAAACACGTTGGTGGGCCAAATTTCAGCAAAATATATCAAAAACTACGATCTCTGCGTTGAACACAAAAAAACAATCGACTAACACTAGATGAACGGAAAAATTTAGATCCCATCAAAAATTGCTATTGAATTGATCGGTATAATGAAACGTGGGTCTATTTCAAGTCATTCGGGATGTTGTCTACCTCCTCACAAACTTAATACATCTTGTAATACGACTGATGTAGGGCATGAAAACAAGAAAGCCGTAGATACATTACTTTTGAGCCCCTTACAAATTCAATAATATCATCGGTTACATACATGGTTTTGTATGAGTATAAAGGTTTACAATTTTGAAAAATTGTTTCAGAAAATATAGCATATTGAAGGTGGAATATAGTTTGTTATGATCAACGAAATCCGATGGTTTAAAATTGTGGAAGGATGGAATTCTTATATTATGAAAGAAAGAACAGGAATCCAAGAAGTGAAGAAGAGAGTTATCATTTTACACCGCAGAGCGAGTAAATAAGGGAAATATTTTTGTCAATACATTGTTCGAGGGTGATTTTGGTCCACGCTAAGCGTAATTAATTAATTTAGAAATATGATGCCATCGCGCTTTAGAGTGCGTTAAACCGTCGGTCATGGACAGTTTATCATAATAAATTGACTAGTGCCAAGGTGAAGTTACATGCCACAATAATTGTTGGCTTTTTTATATGTGTATGGCCTTTAGTAAAACGTTTTAAATTGGAATAGGTAAAATTATTGATAACGTGAAACGGAGATGAAAGACAAAATTTAACTAATTTGTCCGCAAAGTCATTACCGGGAATATTATTACGACTAGGAATCCACGTTATAGTGGCATTAAAATTTCTCCAAGAATAAATAAGAAGAGTTGCAATCTTGTTTGTGATAATATCTATAGCAGAAGGGATGTCTGTATACATTATACATTTGTTTCTTATATTGCGAATTGTGTTAGTTAATGCAGGGTGTATAGCGTTAATCTCAGCTGAGGCGTAAAGGAATATATTGAAGGAAAAAATAGGATTATTGGATCATTGACAAAAATTCACAGGAAACTTATTTTCGAATATTTTTAATGACAAGAAATATTTATGAATAAAGTAAAATTTTTATCGGTTATCGGCTTAATAGAGAAAGACACAGATAGAGTTCTTGGACTAAACCGACTTTTGAGTAACTGGCAGACTATATTATAGTTGGGTGAATCGAAATTGTAGACAAGGTTTTTGAACACTTTGAGGGTTCCTTTAAGTACAAACATTCCAAAAGCAATACCTATTGGCTCATACAGTAAGTTTTTTATTGAATTTGTACAGAATACCCCAAGACAAATACGAGGGCCTGAATTGTAAATTGTTTTTCTTTTATTTAATAAAGGTGTAGAACAAGTTCCATAAACTAAGATACCGTATTGAACCTTCCTGACTACAGTGGCTTAGAAACAGCTGTTTTAATGAAATCTCTTTTTTTTAAAGCTTATAGTTAACTCTTCAAGTCTCTTACGTTTTCACAAGACTTACTCGTCATCTCCGGTTGTCATCGAGTCATTGCAATACGGTTACAACAAACTTCACAAAATGCCGCCCGTTCCCTTCACACGGCGTATCGACTGTTTTGATGGCTTTATATGTGGGTGTATTCTAAACAAATTTTTAGCAATCCGACCGCACGACCACTGCTTAAAATTTCTTCTCCACAATATTAAATCTTCATTTCATATTAAAAAGTTTTTACCTATCCAAATTTTATCATAAATTAGGTTAGTCAAATTTTCAAACACACAGTTCATTTTATAATTTGAAACATTTATGTATTATTTTTGACTTACACAATAATCTATTAATAGATTGCAAATTTTAGTTGAATCGGCTAAGAAAATAACTGCAATTGGACTTAAAACTCAAAGGGATTAAAATTATAATCTCGTTCTAGAAAACTTATAACAATGCACATATAAACGATGGCCCCCATGATGTAAAGCTAATACTTTAGTTGAAGCGTTTCTCTTTTTAAAGAAACATAATGGAGGTCATTAAAAGATTTTGTGTAAGGTGAATATAATTTTTTTCTTCGCTTCATAAAGTGAACACACATTATTTTCACTTTTCAGTTTTCTCAAAAAAACAAAACTAATTATTATTATGGAGACTTCTTCTATAGTCTATATATATACTATTCTATATATTATACATCTCCGTAAATATATGCCAATGTAATTGCAAATATAGGAATATACATTTGCTTGCAATAAGAACGGTCTTCAACGGCGAGATTGGAAGTCAGTTTTCATTTATTTTTGCATATATTTCTATTTGTCCCTCGTACTAAGAAGAGCAATGTTTAAGGGTACCATTTAACTTACTTTCCAAAAAGTTTAGATTTCACCATAGATACGTAAATTTTTATTTGCCTTTGTTTTTAAGGTTCATAAATTATTATTGATATTGTCTGTTTTTTTTTTTTAATTTTTAAGTGGGACATTCAAATCGCAATATGCTTTTAGTGTAATGCATGAAAAACGCGTGAAAAAAACTTTCATTCCTACACGATATAGACTTACGAGAAGAGACACTAAAATTTCTACTTAATAGTAGTAGAGGTTATTAGAAGAAAGAGTGAGGTAAGAAGAAAAAATAAGAGCTGTAGGAGATTTTCCCCAGAGTGCTCAGTAAAAGTTTTGTTGGAAATATTAATGTACGTTAATCAAATGCATTAAAATTCGAGATAAGTGAAAGTGTTTACACATGACACACCTTCGATTTATTTACATTTTTCAATTTTTAATTGTATATAGCATTCTATATGAACTTTACACATAATAATTTTACATACATTGTATATTGTAATTTTATACATAAATAAATTTATTGTATTCTGCATTGTAAAATACATAAATAAATTAAAAATATTCATTAATTGAATTACGAATTTTTCTTTATTATGTCCTTGGCTATGTAAGTAGTAGCACTGCCGACAATAAGCGAATTTACTTTTATTTTTATCAACTTACAATAGCATACTTTTCGGAAAAAGTTTAAAATCTACTCTCGCATAAACTTCAATGTAAATTTCGAACTGTCTGCGGAGTATAACGAATGCTGTATGCTAAGGAAAAACTACAGAGCGACTTTCTTGTCGGTCGCGGGTGATTCCGATTAGTCATGAGAGCGGAAACGCAACATTATTTTTGATGATTTTATCTATTTTTTGCTATTATATTTCTTTATTTACTTTCTGTTTCTACGTTACACCAAAAAACAAACATATCCTAACACATATCGTTTTTAACTTTTGACTGCATTTTTATTGAATGTTTGTTGAATATAGTAATTTTGTGCCGGCTGTAATACTGTAATACTGTACTTTAATTGTAAATTTTGTTCAGAATTTTACGCACGATGAAAGATGAGTTATGTTATACTGTTTGCGTGATGCAGCTGTCCTACGTATATATTTCCCCTGACTGCCGCGCAGTTCTTCAGCATCTCTGGAAACCCGTGCTCAACAAACAAAAGTCACAATTTCCTTGCGTGCCAATTTTTTCCCAACTTTTCTTAGGATAATTTCTGTGTACAAAGAAAACTTTCCTTTTTCTTTCATTTCAGTTAACACCGCGAGTATTCAAACTAAACGACTGCGATTCTTTCTGATATTCGAAAAATTTCGATGACGCCCACACTAAGTACCATCTAAGTTTTTGAATAAATTCTATTGCGTGTGGAGCAGTTTAGCGATCTTTGCGATGAAAAATTAAAAAAAATCGGCAATGAAAAATGTTTTATCGTCTGGCAACAGTGCGGCTTTAGTATTTGCAATGAGTGCGTTGGTCGAAAACAATATTAAATACTGGTTTTTACAGGAGAAAGACTAATGGTTTCACCAGAAAATGGAAAGAAAGATATGCTCCGAACTTATAATTTATAAAATTTTGTTATAATTGAAAAGCATATTGAATATTAATGCCGGCAGTCCCTAGATAGTTGCGTGTTTTAATATAGTGATAATACTCCGAATTCTACCGCGAAAAATCGAAGTATGGGAATTCACACCTTTTGAAAATTGCATAATTGTTAAAAAAGAGAAATGAAACATAGAAATTGAAAAAGAATTAATATTCGATTAAGTTTCCATTTTTCCTTCAACACTGCTTCATGTAGGAAGTGCGTATATTCTTGGCATAAATTGAAGTTTTATAAATAAATATCCATACATCAAACCAACTCAAGCCAAGGTAGATGAAATACAAGTTCAAGTAAATAAACTTAGACATACACGTATTTATAGCAATAACAAAAAGAAACGGAAACATGACATGTAAAACGGACTTGATTTGCCTTTTTAAGCTTAAAATCAAATTAAATGTACGACGTGTACAAAGAAACTCAGAACTTCAATTAAATAAAAGTAACAAGTAATACTTGAAATATTATTCATATACTTGTGTTAGTTTTGGGAAACTGCAACATTTTATAAATTATATTATTTTTAAATTATTTTTCAATTTCCAACAAATATGGAAGCACACTAGCTTCGAAATATAGTTTCTATGTACGGCTACTCTCGGGGAGCTATATTCTGTTTGAACTTAATATGACCACTTTTGCCATTTTTCTGCTCGTCATCTGATTTGTCCATCCATCCACATAAGAAGAATAGTTAAAATATCTGATTTATGTTGTTAACTTAACAACAAGCAAAGTGGATCTCGACTTTCGCCAAACTGCATCTAGATATGCAAAAGTACCCATGCATTTTTTTCAGTTTTTTTCAATCTAAACCAGATGTAAACTGAGACTTATATTAAAACAGATAAATTAATACAAATTTTGAATTAACATAAGATGTGAATACAATCTTATTTATAGTTGCTGCTGATCTCGCGATAAAAAGGCAATTGGCCCCGTGCTTTTTCTTTATTTTACTATCAAAGGCGTTGTATAGAAATCAAGTCTAAGCTCCTTTGTAACTATGTTTATAAAATCGAAATTTGCTATTATGTATACAAAGTACACTTTACATTTGTAGTTGATCAAAATTCGTCATTGTAGACCTGAACTTAGATGCGAATTACTAAAGATCTTTAAATAATTCTCTTCTTTTCTTCTCTCGAACTCCTCTCTTTGCTTCTCTTTGCCCTTAACTCTTGTTTTCTGTGTTTAACTTTCCTCTTCTTCTCTCTACTCTTCCTTTCTTTTTCCTCTTCTTTTTTCTATTTTCTTGAGCTTGCTTTTGTTCTTTTTTCTCTTTGGTTTTCTTGTTTTTTCGTTTCTATTACTTTCCTCCTCTTTTTGCTTTGTCTTTTTTCTCCATTTTTACATTCTTTTCTTTCTTCTTTTCTGGTCTTGTCTTCTTTTGGCCTCTCCTTATCTCTTCTTTTTATTTCTTTTCTTCATATTTATTTTCTTGTCATTCCTAATCTATTTCTATCTTTCCTAAGCTTCGGTTTTTGTTTTTTATTAGTAAACTAACACAAAGTTATGCAAATTTTTGTTTATTTATATTTTAAGGTTTTTCATTTTCTTCGCTACGGGTTCTGATTATTCGTAACAAATTTATTTATAATACAATGACACTTGCACAAAACAGCGCGAAGCAAAAAGGATATTACTATGCCTTGTTTTCTTAGCGTATTCTTTTCCTCACTTAAGCGTTATTATAATAAGTAGTCAAAGGTAAAATATAGTAATGCCTACAGCTAGACCGAATAATAAATCAGAAGGGAACGTAGAATAAAAACAAATAATATGAACAAAAAATTGTACACACTTTAAACGAATCTACTGATACTCGACACGTTCTGGTTTTCGTTTCCTTCCTTTTCCTCTTTTTTTTTAAATAATGTTTCAAACTAAAGGTGAAATAATGTTTCAAACTAAAGGTGACATGAGCGCAACGTGCTCTGAAAGCGTAAAATGTAAAGTTATTAAAGAGCAAAAGCATCATAAAAAATTGTTCAACAATATTTTCCAATTTTCCCATTTTTCGACTTATTTTGTCAATTTTTGAAGCAACCTTAGGACAACAGACTTAGTGAGCTTCAACTTATAGAAAGAGGAATTTCGAAGTCGTTTCCGTTATTCCAGTTAATGAAGTGTGCGTGCGCGTTATGGGACCTTTGATGAGTACTTTGATGCATTCAATCATGTGATAAACTTAGTATGCTGATCGCGAGTCACATAGCACAACACGTGTTACCATTGGTGGGCATTGGTTGTTTTTGTTGCCTTTAAAGTTACAAACACAAAAAAAGGAACACACGAAATATTTCTAAACTGTACTGAAAGCCCACACATCTCACTTTTTACTATTTTACACAAGGTTAGTAGAACACTTGTGGTTGATTATTAAAGAGTAAAGCACGTAAAAGAGAAGTTATTAAAAAAAAGAAGAATATTAATGAATAAATCCATATTATACACTTTAAAAAACACTACTTTTAAGAACTCATTAAAAATCGAAAGATTAAAAATAATTACTAAAATAGTGTTGATTGTCATACGAAGTAAGTAAACTACGGCGCTTTATCTGTACAAGCTTGTTCACACATCCGGAAATTTCAGACCAGTCAACATGCGTACACACGCTTACAAGTTTTTTAGGAATAATTTACATACCTACAACTCGAATCTCTTGTCGCTTACAAGTTAACCTAAAGCATATCGTCAAAAGCTGGACCAACATTTCATTGATATAAAAATATATGATTCTTATTGGAATATAATTAGGAAATACAACACCCAAAGCGTGCAATCAAAACTTTTTGCAAAAATCAAAGCGGAGGGAAAACGTTTCTATAGGAAATCGTTTCTAAATGTAGAGTTGTGAAGGATTTTAATTATTAAACGCAGTGTAAAATTCTACGATATAGACAAAATTATTCGCAGTTTCAATGGAAAAGAACATAAAAAACTATTCTGCATTATGACGATTATGGTGCAAGAATGTAAGCAATAGAAAAAAAACAAAACGTAACTATGAAGTGATTTAATTCTTATTGTGGTTCTATCGGTCTGCGTTTTCAGTTACAATTTGCTTAAGGAAACGAATACTGAACTAACAAAAAACATGTGCATTCAAACTATTATTAGAAATGGAATTTCACAAGGACTTCAAATAAAAACAAAACAAATCACTTAACGTGATTAGGCCGAACCTTGACTACCCAACATTTCGGTCCAAGTTGTTTATTATATCGAATGGTAAGTACAACTAGTTCGAGGATGCATATCGGCATTACAATGCGCTACATAAATATTGTTATCCACGCTACCGGTACAGGAAGGGAATTGAAGTCGCAAACTTAACCGGAACGGAAATACTACCGCATCCGATAAAATGAAGACATAGTATCTGCAAATAATGTTAATCTTGAAGTAGTGTTTAAATCTTTTAAAGAATAGAATTTTCCTACGTTAAACTAACATCATTCATTTTATATTACTTCTATAATACAACGATATCAACTTCAAAATTGAATTCGAACTCTTTAAAAATTTGCGGAATAGTAAAAGAGAATTGAAAAAGTTTTACAGAAAAAATAAAGAAATGTTTAGATTCAAAATACAAATATATACAAAATCACAACGAAATCTGATCGTCTGATTGAAAAATCTACCTCGAATTGCTTTCTTGCCCACTTTTGAATAACAAGTTTTCTTAAAGTTCAAGTGATAGTAACACAACACAAGCGGCAGGTAGACTTGACGTTACAAAATGGATGATAAATTTAGTCTATATGTTTGCGATCTGATAATTGGCAGAACATAGAGAGCTTTATTTTTAGCCTAGGGCTTAATAATGCAGAAAAAAAAATCGAAGCAACACATTTCCAAAAAAGAACGCAAAGTAGAAGATATTACATTATAATATAAGAAACAAAATGGCAATAAGTCATGATTAATGAGCATAAACAGACGCGAGTTATCTTTAGGGCCTTCGAGTTTCAGATTAATCTCTGACTAAATTTTATGAACGAATTTTAGATCACGTATTTTTTTTATTGTGGGGGTGGTTAGGCATTAAGTTTATTTTCAAACTCGGCCATAAACTTAACGTTCCAAGCGCAGGACGTATATAGATGAACAGACGTGCAAAATCAAACCGAGTCAGAATCTTATGTAAATTAGAAACATTCATAAACGTTTTTAATTTACGTCTCTAAAAAAAATTTCTTGTCATTACATAAGGAAGTGCAAATCTAATGTAGATTCATCCATAAGGATACAGAAAACTAATCGTTTGCTTGAAAAACGATTTAAGTGTGTTTGTGTTGAATAGAGATATTCTGTGGTTTCATACTCATCTCTTTAAAAGATGCGGACCCTATAAGATTCTAGTTTCCTCCTCTTGCTCGTCTTCCTTTTGCTGAAAGGTTGATTACATCAATACATAGTAAACCGAACAATCCAGAGTTTCGTAAAAGAAACAATCGCAGCCAACCATTAAAAAACCGTTTTACAATTTTTGCCTATTATTCTCGCAACCAATTTGGCCGAAAGCGAATGTTCCCTTTTACATATACCGAACCAATATCACACAAATTCTACACAATAAAAAGATAGGCTAAATATGTATTTGTTAAAAAAGAAGGCTCGATTTTTTCTAACCATTCCACTTATTAAGTTTAGTTAGATTATTTGGACTTAAATCGTTAGCTCTTTTGTTAAAGTTGTGGCAATGCAGGATTTCAATATTTTATTGATTATATAAAAATTATTTAGAAATAATTATTTTTTTCTCATAAATTTACTTAACTGCTTTACACCAGACAGGCTGGCTAGCATAGTAATATTAATTTGACAATTTTTTATAATTATTGATATACTTTTAATGCATTATATTGAAGTTTACTATTGAAAAAATAGAAATATAAAATATTTCCCTCTATTGCTTTAAACTTAATTTTACGCGTATTTCGCATTTCAATTAATAAATGCTGCCAAGTTTAAGTTCCGAAGAAAAAAAAGAAAAGAATTAAAAGCTTTCTTCATACGCCAGCTTTTCAGGTGCTTTTCGTTTCTCTTGCACGTTTTCTCTTTTACAAACTGGAACAAAAAAAGATATGCGCTTACTTTACTTACTTTGTTTTATTCAATTTTCAACTTGATTAAGCGGCTAGAACCAGTTGTTGTGTTAAGATGATTCGGTGTCGGTTACGCGCGAAAATTAATTTTTGCCAGACGTGTTAACAAGTGTTTAACGTTCTGTTGAATAACGATAAACAGTAAACTATGAATTTGTTTATGTGAAATGCGTGATGGCAATGCCTTGATAGAGAATCTAAGGAAATCAGAAGAACACTTAGAGCTCGTTACAAGAGGCAACAAGGATATAAAGAGGTAGAAAGTGAATGAATTTACGAATGATATCTAATAAATATGATGAAGAAACGAGGCTTAAACAAGAAACGGGTACTAAAACATGGCAGTTCTTAATGAATAGTAATACCGAGGAGTTCAGCTCACCGGAAATAAATTCAATGGGAACATATAATATATAAATTAATAGCGATAATGTTAAAAATCTGTATAGATGAAAATTAAAATTTTTTGAAAAAATTATTGCGAATAATATATATTTTGGATGAAGAAGATTTTCACATGTATTTATAAAAATTTTGAAATAAGAAAATAACCAAGTAAAAAAACTATAAAATAAATAGAAGAAGAAAAAAGTCTAAGAAATAAAGACATGCAGTAAATACATACATAAAAATAGAAAATAAACCAAAAATAAAGTGAAATAAAATAATAGAAACTAACATTAAAATAATGTAATAAAAAGTGAGAAAATTTAATTCGACTTTAGAGGAATCATGAACACATATCAGCTTGGACTTATATTTAAAAATGTTATGTCTTCAAAATTAAGAGCAGTTCGACTGATCGTTCAAATCTACGTTTGCATTGAACTTTTTAGAACAATCTTGAAAAATTCTTATACAAATTTCATTCATGCTGTTACACATCATAAATGATAGATGATATTGCTGTGCAATTCCCTTAGCTAAGTTAATCTTATTTAATCTTGAGCTCTTGGTTTAACTAAAAATTATGTTGTAGAGATTTCTAATGAGGATCAGAAGAACGACTAGGTAGACTGGCGTGTCTCAATTGGATATAAGGGCGCCTGCACTTTCTGGTTGTTATAAAGTATATGAGAGAACTGATACAGTTCCTTATAAAAAATGAGGAGCAACAAGGGAAAATAAGGGCTTACTTCAGAAAATAACAAATATCACATTAATTTATATTTGTCAAGCAGTTTCCCAATACATATTTTATCGAACTTGCTATTTCGCATAGCGTTTATGTCCAATATTATAAGCTATTATTAAATAAATTATACTTCATCATAAGCGACACTATTGAATTGCTACGCTATTAAGAAACGAATAAGAGATGCATACTTAAGTTAAATATATCACAATTCCGGCAATTCTTGTCAATTATTAATTATAAAAGGCTCTTTTGAACATTAAGAAGAATGAGTTCAGATCGACGTTGACTTTCCCTGATTTTCGCCTTTCGTTCAAGTGTTTTAGGTCTTTTATGTATTAAAGATTTATTGGGACACAGTTATTTTTTAAAAATATATGGAAGTAATAAGCGCACACAGTGTGCATGTGAAATTTTAACTTTCAATCTAAATATTTTAATTTAAAAAAAAAAAAATGAACATCCAGAAATAAATTTTCGAACTCTCGAACAGTTATTTTAAAAAATTATTACAACAGTTGCTGTACTTCTACAGTTTCCTCTACATACTGCTATATGGTAACCGCTTAATAAAATTAATTGCGGCTTACAATATTTAAACTATAAATTAAACTACAAAATTTAACAACACTTACACGTCATTTATTTATATAATGTGTTGTTTCATAAGTCATAGAAGAGAGCAAACAAAACAAGTAAGAAAATTATACACGGCTGCGGCAGAATCTTTTATACCCATTATTTTTTCACAAAAAAAAAAAAAAAAAAACAAAAAATGAAATTTCGACACTTCAAATTTCTTTGCTTTTGAAAATGCAAGTGTTTTCACTTTTTGTTGCGAGCATGCCTCTCCATCGATTTGGCTTATTTTCGATACCAACTTGAATAAAAGAATTTGCAATGTTTGTGCCGAAATTGAAGGGACCAGAAGAATGCTTACTATTGGCGAGGGTAGTTAAGAACAACATAATATTTACCTTATAGATCATTGCTTTCCTAAGAAAAACGCATTAGGTTTCTCGGGTTTACTGGTTGGAAGTGAATTACTTCTATATGTCACTAGACCCCTCCATTTTCGCCAACTATAACTATAACCTTTTGCGCAGCCCCGAAGCCTCTATTTCCACCTAGATCATCGGTCCACCTTGAAAAAATCCTTCCAAATATACCGTTCTGTGCAGGAAACTTTACTAATTAACCAAGTGTGCGACCCTGATTATACTCTTCACCACTTGTTTTATTTCAATTATTTTCGATAAGTTTTTGTAGAATCCAAGCTTGCTGCGAAGGTATTTTGTATGGCTGGGGTACATTATCGATTATGTATGGAACAGCCTCTTGAACAACGTTAGTGATGAACAAAACACAAATTATTTTATGTATAGAATGCGTATTCGCGCTATATCAAAACAAAAAGAATAGTACTAGGTTTTGGTGTGGCAACCAAGTATTAACGCAGTAACTGCTCCTCTACTCAAGTCTACATCTTATATTCATATGTTTGTTTGACGAAATCTGGCATCCGATTTTCTGATTAGAAAAAATGCGTGATGCTTACTTTCGCCATAAAGCAACACTAAAACGCAATCAGCTGATATCTATTTGCAAAACTCTATACATGTAGCTTGGCGAGACTGCACGTTGTTTTTGCCGAGCCTCCACAAGTTCAAACCAATTAATTGAAAGTCAACATGTTACTCTTTGCAAGTGTCGATGTTTTTCGAGTTTAAAGGAAGATAAGCAAACTAGTGAAAGTAGACAAGATATTATCTTACTTGAAAATATAATTTTTCCAGCGGCATTCTATTCCAAGGAGACCATTTTTTCCAAATATGTGGGCAATTCCACTTTCCCACTTCTTCACTAAAGTAAAAAAATGTTTACAGTAGGAAAGCCCACAACGAATTGATTTACCGAGCAGAAACAACAATTCTACGACCTTACGAAAGAATCTACTGTAACATCTTCACATAAAAAATTATTATTATTGCATATCGCCAATTGTTAATTAAAAAAATAATCGTAAAAAAAGTACTTATTGGTTACAAAGCAAAAAAAAAAAGAAATCATAACAAAAATAAAAAACATAAAAAAAATAATTACATCCGTTAATCATGTAATTTTTTCATCATATATTTTAATACCTGGTAATGTATTTCGCCTGTCTACACCACCACACACATTTATTATTGATGACTTGCGAGCTTTCTAGTGCCTTAGATATTTGTCTACCTCTACAACGATTTCAATTGAGTTGTAGTTTGTTTCTCTGATTTGTTTGATATCACGTTTAAGAACCGTGAGTGTAATGATGTGTTTTACGTGGAAGTTTAAGATTTCACGCAATTGAAAATGTCAAACACGTATCAGTAGCCTAATACATCTATATATTATCACTAAACTGTCAGTGAATGCTTTTATTGCTGTGTATTATGTGAATTTTCACATGTCAAGCGATTTTTATTTTCCATATATCAGTGAAAAAAGAAAAAAAAATTACCTCAAGTAAAAAAGCAAACTTATTGTAAATTGATGGCAGTTATCATAATTTGACAGAATATATTCTGGCTAATAAAGATGTATTTAATTATCGTATTTTTAATTAAATAAAAGAGAATTCGAAAGTTTTCATTAAAAATTTTATGAGATATTATTTGAATAAAAAGTTGCAAAGCACCCTTGCGTGAGCACCTTTTCAAATGGCTTCACGATTCTCTGCCGAGTTAACCTATCGCCCTATTGGCACGTGTCGGCAAATATGAACAAATTCTAAATATAATAACAATTCTAAATATAAACATAAAAAAAGATAAAACACGAGGCCAACGCAAACTTCGAAGTAATAACATGTGTATGTCGCAAAATAGCAATAATAATATGCAAGAAATAAAAAAATCCCACGAAAAATATTATTTATAATATATACACCGGGTAAGCCGAATTGCTTCGCTGTTCATTGTGTTTACTTATGATAACCTGTTTATATAAAAGCTTGTAACAGACCCTTAATATTATATCTTGGATATCTTCAACTTCCTTTATTCAACAGATGTAACATCGTAATCGATAGTTAACAATTTTACGATGAAAGTATTAGGTACTGAAATTTTAATGTTCATACTCACTAAAATGACAAGGGCTCTATTCATTATTCCGCTTGCGTAAAAAAACTTCATCTTGACGAAAGACACATACTGAGTTCGCTTAGCCCAGACAGCTGGATTTTAAAAAGACACCAGGCTTGAAATAGGAAGGCTACACTTTCCGTTGTAGCTCGATTTCGAAGACCGTATTCAAGCCATCACGAGATCCTATGACATAATAAACTAAAATCAGCCCAAAGAATATTTTGATATAATTAGGCTTTTCCTTTACTAAGGCCTACTTCTTATCAAACTTTATTTCTGAATAACCGAATTATTTCAATGGGTCTACAGTTAATTTTCAAGCTTGGTACACACACTCAACCAAAGTATTTGTGGTACGTCTTAATCTACAGAATATGTATATGTATACATATAAATGAGGTGTAGTTATGGGCAGAGATTTGATAAACGCCTATTATAAAGTAAAAATTATCTGATTTCTTTTCTCTTAATGAGAATTTCGCATAGAGCTCCCGATAGTTATGCCTTTTTAATGAACAGACAAGACTTATATTGCTACTGGACGCGGCCTTTATGTGAAAATGAGTGCCAAAACGAATATTTGAGAAAAAATTTAGATTGAAAGTCTAAAATTCCACACATGCACGTATAATTTGAACGCGCACGTACTGAATGTTTCGCAGTAAATCACTAATAATTTATTGTAGAAGGGAACTTAATCAATGATACTTTAACCATTAATATTTCTCTAGAGAATAAATGAATAGCTCTTTCTGTAGAGGTAACAGAAAAAAGGAAAATATTATAAAAATTAACACTAAAACGTGAGCAACATAATCGCTTAAAAATATTTTAAGAAAGCACTTGGGATATAGAGAAGAAGAACACAAAGATATTATTCTACACATTATTAAACAAAAACGTTTAATTTGGTGGTCATGCATGATTTGAGCGTAACGATTGTGGAAGAGCACACCAAACGTTTAAGTCGCAATTTGGCTTTAACACAAACCCGTCGACGCACCATAACCTTTGAAGAGCCGCCCGGACAGCAAAATACCCAAAACTCTTTGATGGTGAAATCTAATAAACCAAAAACAATTTGCTCTACTTTAACGACCGAGAAAGCTTTGAGACCAATAAAAAATCCTCAAAATTCTACAGTTACCACAACGACCGTGGCAGTGCCTTATAAAAATTTTCAAATTTGGACCGATTACGATAAGGATCAAAATCTTTTGCTGCATATAAAAGAGCGCAAAGAAGCGGCCGATCAAAAAGTTTATAGAAATATTTGATATTTGAATAATGAAAGAGAAAACGAGTGCAAGAAGAATGATAAAGTCTCCAAATTAATAATAGATTTAGATTGAAAATTTAAAAGTATTGCAAATTATGTAAGTACTAAAATTGAATCTCAACTTTGCTAATAGTTTTATATTTTTTATATGCCAAGCACTTTAACACTGTACGCTGAATTATGTAAAAGGTCATGTTTTCTTAGTATTTGTAACGTACATAAATTGTTATGATTGCCTTTTCCTTTGCGAGCAGTTCCACTTTTGCTTAACTACCTGAGGAAAAAAAGGATATTTCATTTAAAATTCATGGTTATTTATTATAATTTTTTTTTTTTTTTTTTTGTGGAAATATTTTTCCTCCTTTCTTCGAATAGGCGTTATGCAAATTTTGACCTCTTGGCTTGCAAATGACCAATTTTTGAATGAAGTAAATGTCTGTGACATATTACATGCCCTTTGAAATCGCTTTGTCTATTGGTACGACTTTCTATTTAGTTTATAGAAACACTTTCATGTGCAAAGTGTGGAGCACTAAAGCTATGCTAATAACATTTGAAGTACATTTAAATACGTATTATAAAGATTATGCATATGTGATATGTAATCAGTTTTATCGTAATGACTTTTTTTATCAAATAAACTCAAACAGAGAGATAAACTAATTTTGTACACAATAAAATAAACAATATTCTGCTTATTTATTTAAATAATCTCTTATCAAAATCGACAAAATGCGTGTTTTTATTCTGACTTCATAACCAGTATATTATCTTACATAGGTTGACATTCGATGTGAAATTATTTTTTTTTTTTTTTTTTTTTGTTTTCTTATTATTATTATCATTCGGATCATAACTACAACCTTTCCAAGATGCGCTGTTTATAATGAAAATAAGTCTTTGGCCTAAAAATACACCGTTGAAAGTTGTTCAAATATAAGTAACCTTTGTTTCTATCTGAATTGTTAGTAATTAAATGTTCCATATTTTATTAATATATATGACATTTTCAAACGAAGCTTCTCTCGTCACCCTACAATTTATTATAACTATTTTCTATTCTCTCATTCCTCTGACAATATAGACCGCCTTGGTTGCCTTAGCAAAGATGAAGTTGGCATTTTCAGCTATTGCCCATCATTTGGCTTTATCAAGTCCACGTACAAGTAGTTGCTATGACTTACGCAGAAATGATTCGATAAAATCATTCTTTCAATCTGAATAGTTCAAGATTCGGAACTATTTTTTAAGTTACTGTACTATTAGTTCTCACTTGATATTGAACCAGAGAATACAGTCCACAACTTACGAATTTCCATTCATAGCCTAGCATTAGTAGCAGTCCGCATCGTCTGATTTTCGATGAAGAACTTCTCATTTTCCATTCATTAAATTTCAATTAACAATTGCTATTGCCTTCTGTCTGGTAATTGACGACTCTTTATTTACGCGAATTCTACTAATATGTAATGACATTTTATTACTAGTTGCCAACTTGCTAGGTTTAACTACGTGTTTCAAGCAGGCACCTTCGATTTTCAATTGCAAATACAGAATATTCATTAAATCTCTACTTTATTAACAAACACATGTCAAGACGCATTTATGCAGTAGTTAAGATTCGTCATCTTGACTTTCCGGATTGTTACTCACACTTATATATCCTAAATCCCATCCCCTTTGGCGGTTCATTACAACTTCTGCTTTATTCCGAGCATTTTCAGTTGACACAACTTTATATTTTTAATGGACAACTTGCTATTTTCAACCGCAGAGCTTTCATTTCCAGTTAAGAACTTCCGGCTCATATTTGATGACTTCTGATTTGCTATTGATTGATGTCGAACAGCAGCTTCTGATTATGCCATACACCACTTGTAGTACAGGGTATATTGAAGTTATGCTTACATATATATAACCCGGAAGAACTTAGGATAAACTGATCTGTTATTATACTGATCTAATATTGAAAATGAATTAGATCGGATAATTTCCACCAGCCTCCACCACCTCCTTTATCACCTTGTTTTGAAGATCCACATCTTGGGTAACGGGTAAAGGTACACACGAAAATCAAATATAATTTTTTATATATATATCACAAAAATGAATGGATATCTATATTAGGCGAAGTAGTTTAGGATATTTAGTGGTCGACAATAATATTTTTATTTATTTGTTTTTAATTGACAACTTACGGCATTCTACTGACAATTTCTGATACTAGTTGATTAACCTATAATTTGTGGTTAGTTTCACATTTAATTCCGGTTTTTTCAGTTGTGGCGTAATCTTGCTCGAGTTTTTCTACTTTCAAAAATATAATGCAATATTATAATAACATCCTTCAATTATACGCACAAAGCAGTCAAGAAATATTCAAGATATTCCAAAAATATTATTCTTTTCATGCTGATCTTGACTAAGTTTCAAATCAAAAAGTGTGTTTATATAAATTTCCTTTGTTTGCTAGCTTTTAAAATGGGAAGCATTAATATCTCGGGTTAATTATGCAGTAATAGAAGAATAACTTGACTGTTACTGCTACTTTTTTTCACCCCCTTTTTTCCACACATGATCACTCTTCATCCCTTTACTACTTCGCACTACTGATAAGACCTCATCTATATATTTTTGTTTTTATTTATTTTTTTTTTGTGTATTTAAGGTTTAAATATTTATTGCTATTTTGCAAGTTTTCCACTTAAAAACAATGTACGAAAGCCTTATTGGGCTGTGGCCGAATGATGGATTCATCACATTATGCACCTTTTTTCTTTTCGTTGGTTCGATCGTACCAGTCCACGAGGGTAACTTTTATTTAAAATTACAAAATGATTTTCATGATTTTAAATTTTTTATAATTTTTTTTTAATGCTCTCCTCTAATTACAAAAAAATAAGATCTTAAGTGAAAATCTATTAAACTTTCTGTATCAAATTCGGCGACGTGCAAATCGCATGCAACGTATGGGACAAGGGATGAATTGTTGGGAGTGAACCAAATACGATTATAGTTTTGTACCAATCGCTTTTTTAATGTGCTTATCTGCGCGTTACAAACGGGACGACAAAGATATAACTTACACCCATTGCTGAAGGATGAGAGTAAAAATTAATTCAAAAACTGTTTAACATTTTTTTAGATAAAACAAACACAGCAGCAGATAAATGAACACAGGGTCATTGTTAAGGTTAGCCATGTAGAAACTTATTTTAATTGTTGTTTTTCGTAAATTGCTTACCTTTATAAATAGCCGGCATTCTAGAACGGGGATCTCTTGAGTACATATTAATATTTGTAATTATTTAGATATTTATGGTTTTAATTATTTCCAGAGTGTTAATAGGATTGTCAAGGAGCTTTTAAGAGAGTACATTAATCTAACAATTTACCGCGCATATGGAATAGCATTGGATTAATTTTTCAACCGAAATTGTATAAAAGAGGATACAAAATAAATAGAAAATAGCTTTAAAAAATTATATCGCTTCTTGCATATACTGTATTATTTTTTAACCTTTTTGAAATACGCTGTCTACCGGGCATACAGATATGAAGGCGGATTTTTGTATAGAAAATTCCATCGTTAGCTATACATTTTTCCTATCTGTCTGATAATTTGTGGATGCCACGTCAAAGAAACTGTTGCTCTTTTGAAGCAAACCACTCATTGAGCCTTTTTCGTACACATTCATAAGGATTGAGATGCTACTCAGCAAATTCGTATTCCATGGGTACAAACAAGGAGTTTTGCCTATGGATAGATGGATGCCTTGCATTCTTTGCACTCTTTGGTTCAAGTCGACTAAGTGTAAACTTTTAACTTTAACTTTAATGAACTTTAACAGACTTTAACAGATGGTAACACATCACTCGTGGGCGCCCTGCAAAAGCGATTCAGTGTCACAGTTAGAATGCGATGTCAAAAAGACTTTTTTGTATGTCGGTCGCGCGAAGAACCAAAGCAGTTGGCAAAAGTGCTTTACTTTCTTCTTTCTTTCTGTTTGAAACATGTTTCGTTTGTTAGAAAAAGTATTTTTAAGTTGGCATTACGACTACTTATTAGTGCTAGATGTGTAAACTACCAAAAAATCATAGCAGAGGAGATGTGGTTTTAGAACCGTCTATGTGCAAATTCCCATTTCATATATAAATGCTTACTATGTAGGCATTTTAGTCCGATTTCAGCTCCTTATTCTGTACACGAGTTGTTGTAGAGGCTATATTCAGTTTGCGGGGACGTATGTAACATCCACAAAGGCTTAATATAGACTCGTCTTTTACCGATCTAGTCAGAATCGTTTTCTGAAGCTTCTCTATCCATCTGTCCATTTGATGTGTGTCCATCTGATGTCTACCCATCTATTTTTTTGGCAACCTACGCGTCGTTATTTTTTGATATATTTTGATGAAATTTTATAGACCGACGTGCTTTGACTAAGAAGCGAACGCTATTGCAAATGGTTCAGATTGGTCCACCTTTCCACCTTTATGTATTAAATCCATATCGTATTTACTTGAAGTTTTATTTAAGTCTAGCACGTCAAACCGGAAGTTCTTTTGGCTTCTATGTTCCATTATTTTCTTTAGAGAACTCCTTTTTTTATTACTTGCGGCCATATCACCTTCCAATATTGATGTAGTTTTACTTATTTCACACAACTTATCTCGTTTTGCTTTTTCTAATGATCGACGAATTTTGTACTCATATTTCTAAAGCTATACAAACCTTTTGGCAGAACACCTTATGCGGTTTTCGAATAGTCTTCTTTACAAACTTTGCGGATATATCTTAGCAATCAGAAATGATGATCAGATCTTTCGCTAACGTACGCAAATCCACTAGTTTCACTGATTCAGCGAGTGAATCAGCGGGAATTTATTCAAATGTCTACAAACCATGTTTATATATTATTTTCACCGTCCTCGATTTGGACCAGGATGAGCAAAAAATTATAGTGAACCGAGTTTCAAATTCTTTATAATTTTATTAACTAAAATAAAAAGCTTCAATAATCTGTAATAGATTTTGTTTAAATATTTGCTCTAATTTTGTTGTTTCTTTTTTAATTCAAATTCTTAAACTTGTAAACCCGTAGTCAGCTCTGACCGAACGCTTTGTACTTTGTCTTGAAAAAAGAAAAAACACTTAAAGGGAAAAATTGAAATTTGCCGTTGCGTGTACTGCAGTTTGTGAGCAATGAGCAAGGAAGCAAACTTTTTTTTTTGATTTTGAAAACAAAGGCGTCCTCGGATTAACGTTTTTCGAACGATTCGTCCCACTTTCGTATACAAACCTGCCAAATTTGAAGCGGCTATCTTAATTTCAGCGATCGGGATAGTACATGTCGCAGACAGATGAAGAGCAAACGGTAATGGCTACATCGATCCACAATTTCCTAATAAGTGAAGTATTTTCGATCTCTAAAGCTTCCTTCTGACTGCTGCAAGGTCTCAGTTTCCTTTGTGGCTAATTTCTAATTATCAAAATGTAGATTAGATCAATGAATTAATTGTAATCTCTTATATCATCATTTTTAGAGCATTCCTGGAAATATTTTTTCTAAATATTAGATCAATATATATATGTTAAGGTTGTTCGTTTATTATACTTCATGCCATTTACTGCGGTCTACACTAATGATAATAGCGTCGAGTTTCTGACGTTGGTCAGGTTTCTGCTTTCAACGCATTTCCATTCTCAATGAACACTATTTTATCAAATCAAAATTTTACGTTCATCAAAAATTTGTGTGCTTTATTAGATTTCTGGCGCATATTTTTTCATCAGAATAGCTAATTTAGTGGCTCTCTTTAAATTCTTTAAATTCAGTTACAAAAGTATGAAATATTTATCTAAAGATACCCTTTGAAAGTTCGTGAAACATTGCAAAATAATCTCTTTATAAGTACAGAGTCAAACGAACCAACTTCCCAAAACAAACAAACGACATTATGGTATTGTGACCGAAAGGTAGTAGGTCGCTGGCTCGTTTACACGATCGGCTTGCCGTTATTCTGTATAAGTTTCATCAAACATGACGTCAGCGCTAAATTTCATTCCAATGTCCTTAGAGGTTAATAAGATATGCTTGTTTACTTTCATCATGCATTTGCCCTTCAAATGCAGTGAACTCCATATCGTCTGGGATGCTTTTTGAAATTCGAAGAAAGCCTGTGAACGAAGTCATTAAGATTGAGAGAGTAGGGAGATGGTAACACAATGTAATTTAAGTTGGTGCTGAATTAAAGCGGACTAAGATCACGCAAAAAGCAAGATTTATTTGCTAGCAATTCTGGCAAATAGCGTCAACCGAACAACGCATAACGTTCAAAAGATATCCCTTATTAATATATTGACCCGATGGAAGACACCGTATCATAAACGAAGAAGACCCAATCTTGTAATTATGAAAATGGTGATGTACGCGAGTGAACAGATTTTCGCTCTATCTTTCAATCGAACAGGATACATAAGCTAGCAGCGTATACAAAAAGACATGGACCTAGTCGAGTATAACATAACTCCCCTCTTTGATTTTCTATTTTATTTTCCATTTTATTTTATATAGGAGTACATTCATTTTGTCACAACGTTTGCAACATCCTGTAGAATATAAAAGGCATAAAGTGTGAAAATGTAAAGTATCGGTATCAAATTCTTGATCGATTTATGCAGCTCAGTTTGTCCGCCTATGTAATGCATGCGTTAAACATTTGGAAAAGTGAAAGTATCGCTTTTAAATTTAGCGGACATATCGCAGGTTGCTGCACGCGGATTGGTATTCAAAATGAGCCAATCAAGCTAAAGTACACGCCTACCCAACGTTATACAACAAAGAATTTTTTTTTTTGTATTTTTTGTTAAGAAAAAGTTGGTGGATACGGAACATTCAGTCAAATAATATTCTTATTTGTTTTTCTTATCACTATGTATTTTTCAGTACAACCAATATTTCCTCTAAATTTTGTTTGCCTTACAATAGTGCAGACTTTGTAATAGTTTGCGACATTGCGATTTGTAAGATTATAAATTTTCAGCAGTTCTTCAATCGTTTCTCGCTGTATTCATGACACTAGCTCACACATATTTATCCTTCAACTATTCTATATCGCTTGCATAACCCTAGAAACATGCACAACATATAAAGAAAATGTAAATATTTGTTCTTTACTTTCATTCGCTTTCTTTACTTGCTTAAAGTTTACTCTTTACTTTCGTTAGCAACTTTTACGAAATAGATATGCAAATGTTTACACACAATTTTCGCGATCCATATTTCGAAAATTTAGTTTATCTTCTTTCTATATAAACAAAATATGTCATGAAGGGATTTGGCTTTCACAAATGTTTTGCTATGAATAAGGGCACATAGAACGCCAAAACTTTGTGAGGTGTGCTATGACACAATATACGAACATAGCAACATACGACCTGGTTTTTAAAGGTTCTACTTCTTGCTTTATTTTCTACGTTTATTGGGCACAATAAATAGTGCAATTGCTTCCCTCTATAAGCGGAATTGATTGGTGGAGTGCTTTGTGTACTTCTAGTGATTCGAGGTGAATCACCAAGGCTTTTGCTCTACCTCGTCGCTGAGAATTATTCCTCGCCTAGATACCCCGACCTCGCAGTCAATAAGTATTACTTGAAAAAACAATTCACTGTAATTAGTTCCTTTAAAAGTTGAAATGGCACCTTTTTTCTAATATTTTTTTTTAAATATTTGTTCAAGTCTACAACATTTTTACACTGCCGCGAAAATTAAGCGAACTTCAGATATATTCAACAATTTAATCTAAAAATTTTCGACAAAATTATTAATTTTTAATTTTTATATTTACTCTTGCAGATGTCACCATTTCTAGTATTTTAAAGCTTTTTTAACTTAATCCCTCGCCTTCCTCACTTTTACATTACGCATAGCTATGAAGTCACCAACAAAAGAATCGCTTACAGAAGGTATTGTAAGACACACAAACTCTTTATTGGAAGAATGCAATCAACCTGGAATAGAAGTTCAACAGACGAAAGATGAAGAGACGCAGATACCCAAAATTAATGCGACATCTCAAAACAGTTTTGAAGACACTACTACTTTGTTAGAAAAAGCAACTACGACAAAACCTACTAATTTAGTTCTATCACGCAGTCAAGACGATGATTATATTGAGGACGCAATAAAAGAACAATATGATAGAGTCTCACCAATTTATTATTATTCCTCGACACGCGGTCCTTTAAGTTCAACGGGAGCAACGCGAGCGAATAAATTTCGTTCACGATTTCATAAAAGTCACACATGTGGTAGTTTATTTGCTAAATGCAATTGTGACATCAGTAATGACACCCCGCTGGCAACAGCAATAGAATACGCTGAACGAAAAAATAGCTCACGTGCTCCATCAATTGAAAATGACGCTGGCAGCGGTCTTTATATCTTAAATACAACAGCAACAACAACAACGAAAGCTACTGTGCACAAACAACCGCAGCATTCATATCATCTGTCGATGTCACCGTCTTCAAACACCGAACTTTCGTTAGCATCGGCAACATCAGCTTCAGACAAATGCTTTAGTTCGGGCTTTCATTCATTCTCTAGCCAAACCTCATCGGCGACATCAGCTTATCTGTCGCGAGATGAGAGCTTAAACACTAGTTTCGATGGAGGTAAAAGTGACAACAACAACTTTTGTAAAAATTCTCAATTACTCTCACCTACTGATAAATCAGTGACAGATAGCGCCAAAAGTACAACCGTCATTGCTGTTAAGACCGCTGATTGTGGCAGTCATAATACGCAAATAACTAAATCGACAGTTTCTACAGAGCAGGATGCTCTTAGTTTAACACAACAATCCCATAAACAAACGGTTCCACGGATCTCATCACCTTGTTTAGCTGAAACTAAATTCCTGATCTCACCCAAACAACGTAAATCAGAAATTTGCCATAAACAACTAAATAAAAAACTATTTCAGTCTTATTCTCACCCCGATACAAGTTTCATATTTACCGATGAAAATAAACATCCTCCGCGAGAATCATTAGTGCAACAGCAAAACGTAGATCAGATTATCACTACACGGGGTGGTAAGGTTGAAATTAAGCAACCAAAGCGTTCATCATCACCTAACATAGGGCAGGTACTGGATGTAGCGGTACATCCGGACATATTAGTGAAAATCTCTCCCAAACATTCCCCATTGAGTGACAGTAGACGACAGCATTCACCTTTAATTTCGAGATCAACACAGCAAAGGCGCCGCCTTTTGCAAAGATCACATGAAATTGATTCCGGCGGTTCTACTTCGGAATCAGAGAAATCCGTGGATATTAAATCTCCGACAGAAGATCAGAAAATTTCTCCTACTAAAGACGAGGCAGATTTTCATGCTGCCCACAAATATTTCGCTGAAAGCGGTATTCTGGGACCTTTGAATACCACATCCAAAAATTTACTGAAAAAAACTTCAAAAATTCTACAGGAATCAAATGTTATCGAACAAGTGAGTGCAAACTGTAGGTATAAGTCTACAACTCTTTCTTTTTATGTTACGAAAGAACATACGCCTACAAAGGCGATAAATTTTTTACCTTAATAAAGGATATAAAAAATTCTGATTTTATTCATTTTATAGTTACGCAAAACTTCTATGATTTTACGGGCAAACACTCACAACAGTATCAGCAGAACTACAGCTGATTCGCAACGAAGTGAAGGCATCGTTCAAGATCCTTGCACATCAGCACCTTCACTGATTACTACCACCACATATCCAACAACAACTGTACCAATATCTCCGAGCAATCTGTCTGCAAGCGATACATATAACTTTCCGACAGCAAAAAGCTGTACGTTAAAATTGCAAACTAGTGCAAATATAACGACCGCGACGGAAACTGTCGCATCGTCGTCTGCATCACTTTTGGAATCTGCTGTAACGGAAACATCACCACAATCACCGCATACCATGGCCACCACCTGTGGTTTCAGTCCAAATTTAACCACTCAAAGCTGCATACCCATTGACGACAAAGACACCCAAATCAAGAGTTTGTTAGGGGAAATTGTCTCGTTGAAGGATGTCATCAAATCACGGGATTCTGAAATTGTGAAACTCCGACGAGAAATTCATAAATTAAAGGTGAGTTACGAAATATAGTTAAGCAAATAACAAACGAATACAATGAAATATCTTTTTTTTCGCGAGTATAATATTGCTTTAGTTTAGTTTATTTTTGTCACTTCTTTTTTTCTTTTTTTGTTACTTTAATTCTTTATAAATATTTAATTAAATATTTTACACTTTTGAGCTCCGCATATTTTGTGTTAATTTCTGTTATGTGAAATAATAGCAAAATGTACGTATATACGTATTTCAATTGTTTATACCCTATAGAAGGGTTACACGCAGAGAGTGAGAAAAGCAGAAAAACAACAAAACGGAACAAATAAAAACAGTACGCTTGTCTTGAATCTTGGATACCCACCATCTCGCGTAAATTAGCAAGGACTGTAAAAGCTTTTCTTCGTTGTCGTTATGTGAGAGCGCCAAGGCAAACTAATGTCCACTTTATTTTTTATTTTTTTAAAAGGAATACAATATTTAAATATAAATATGCTTTTATCAAAGTGGGTCTCCTTATTTAGGTCAAAGATTCTTTAACATTTTTTCTTGTTTTTTATAAATATATAATAAGGCTTGTTAATGTCCTTAAATAGGTTTCAGCTTCCGCAAAGATCCCATTGTTCGATTCAAAGCTCTTTCCTGGAGCATCATTTTGAGAATTGCACCCAGGCGATAGTACCTGGGGACCAGAACCGATGATAACCACCGACGTATGCGTTGTCACATTGCGAGGGTACGCTGTACCCTTTCGGTAAACAGCTTTCCACGTCCAAATTTGTATGCAAAATAACGAATACGCTGCCCTTTCATATGTATTCTATTTTTTGCAAAATCACTTATCAATTATCGAGACCAATTTTCAAGATCTTTTTTATGTCTTTTGCAGCAATAATCTCCTTTGGGCGTGAATTGCGTCCAACATCATTTTCTTCTTCTTTTAAAATCAGCAAACCCCCGACAAATTCGTAACGAAGAAGGGCAACCGTAACATTTTTCAAGACAACTTCAAGTTCAAAGGGCATGGTTTAATCAACTATCGAGCCTCGGATTTTCCATTTCTTTCAAAGTTACAAATACAGCCTTACTGAGAAAGCAACATGTCATGAGATACAATTTTTCGTTAGAGATGACATTTATATATCAGCGTCAAGAATTGTTCATCGATTTGTTACATGTTCGTGAATAAGGTCAATTTTGAAGTCCAGCCTTTGTAGCTGAACTAATGAAATACGCGCCAATTTTGACCATTTTATCTGAATATTTGTCCATATGCGAGTTATGGTAATAGGCAAACAGAGTCTATATACAATTTTAGGATTTGTAGTATATACTTCGAAATATTACTAGATTGACAGACTTCCACGTTCTTCTTGTGTATGCAAAAGCTTTATGCAAATACTATGAGGAAATAGGTAAAAGTAATTACAAATTCTAACGATTGAGATTCAGTTCATGACAACCTATTAGAAATATTTTCTAAATAAAGGCGTCTGACAATTCAAGCGAATGTGTAAAATCAGAATATTATTTTTTCGTGTGTAAATTGAACAGGTGTGACATTTAACACAACTAACTTTATGTTTTCAAAATTGTACGGATTATAACTTACAAATTTGTTGCTTAGACGGGAGCGTCAAGTCCATTTGGCACTTGCTCTGTGATCATTGAAGAGAGTCCGAACCGATTTTCACCTTTCTTTAACACGAGCGTCTAATTCGTGGATGTTCTAATATTATATAAACGACCACGACTAAGTCAACTTGCAATTTCATTCTAATGCATATTCTGAATACATTCTTATCTTTCGGCGAAATGTATATATGTATATATTTTCTTAATCCCCATGAAATCTCCGTTTGAATAGTGATTAGAAAAGGCGGTTGATAGATTAATAATCAGAACGATTTGAAAGAAAAAGTATTACAAAATATATTAGCATCTATTTATATACAACGCTATACACGTTGACATAGTTGAACTTTTTCGGCGACGTCATACTGTGATTGATTTAGGAATAAATGTATGTAATAGAGATACTGTGCCTCTACCATGTATGTATAAACATTTTAGATGATATGGAACGGTTTTAAAAAAGACTCCTTTCTCAACACAAAGTTTATTGCTTTAACATATTCAATAGATGAATAAATTCTTCCTTGAATCGTAAGAATATATTTATTTATTTTTGTTTTCACTCACTCTTCTTTCTTGCCTTATCCGTTTTGATAGGAGTAGGTCTTAGCAACTGTTTGATCTGCGGAATTATCTTCCTTATGCATACGTACCCGATTGGAATAAATCACAATTTCGTTTTTCACCTGTTTCTCTGTCTGACTGTCTATTATGAGAATTACAGCTTGGTTTAGAACGTCGAATGGGAAGTTATATTCTATTTTCTCCTATCTATGATCAAAGGCCTGCCTTTTTGCTGGCCGACTTTCGTATAAAACGAAAGATAGAAGAACTATTTTACTAAGTTATTCTGTTTGTTTCTCAGATGTTAGAGGAACTTGATTCAATTATATATATATATATAGATTCAGTACGTAGTACTATTTTGAACATGTGGAGATTGGCTTTGTGTTACGTTATGATAGAACATTTAAGAACGTTATGCTCAGACAAGGCCGGCTATTAGATACCCTACACTACTTCGTCTAATGCAGTTATTTATTCGTTTTGGTAATAATACGCAAAAAATGACACATTAAAAGCATTGCATGGCGTAAATTAACGAAACCTAAATTACTTCCCACCAATTTTCTTATTTTTCAGTGTCCGTCATAAAACACCAGAAACTAGACATTGCGTCATTATAGGGGTTTGCTTTTCATGATAACCCTTACCTTGCCTAGAAAATAAACGTGTATGATCCACATTCCGTATCATTAAGTTTTTTGCTAAATTGCTACTCTGGGCCAATTTTCATCATAAAATATTAAAAATTAAACCTTTTTCTGAAGGGCTTGCTATTCAGGTGGAATCTTATACGGAGCAAAGTCCAACAAATAGATCCCTATGTTTCAAATTACATTTAATACTTATGTCAAATTATTAGCATGAACAAATTTTCATCATGAAACATTAACAAATAAGTATGAAAACTTTAGAGCGGCTGGGGCAATTTTTGAACCTCCCTCATATAATAAAAACGGAAGTTCTTACGAGAAAAAGGTATAATTTTCAACGTTTCATGATTAAAATTATATCATAATAGTAATTTAACATAAAAAAATTAAGTGTTCCAAAGTTGGATCATCTCGGCCTATTTTTTGGATCCTACCCTAATAACGATTTTCACGAAAATTGATCCTTTGTACAGCAGAAAAATCTAAGTTGTAATATGTGGTGATCGAAATATTATAGTTGTTGCATACAAAAATGAACTCTACAAAACGTAGACCAGCTACGCCTATTTTTGGATCCTGCCCTATCCAAGAATTAAACTTGCACTGCATTAGGTTGGGTTTTGGACCCGTTAAATACGCTCTAGAAAAATTTATATATATAATTTTTGTCTTCTATAATAAAAATAAGAATTGTGTAAGACAATGTGGTGCAGGGTATTTAATTGTCGGCCTTGCCCGACTATAATGTTCTTACTTGTTTTCTGTATTGATCGGTATTATAAAAGATGGATCGGCACGAACTTAATACATACGATTTATGCTGCAGGGTATAAAAATATGAAATCCTTGTTAATGAGAAAAAGTTTTTTTTTATTTCCCACTAGTCGTTAGGGACATACCGGCGCCATAATCATTCTGCAAATTGACACATTCATTAAAAATATTTGAACGAACATTAAGTGTATATTGATGAATGGTAAAATTAGTACAACGCTTTGTTGATGGCTGCAAAAATTACCGTTATTGCAAAACCAGTTTCCTACAGTCTTGCTCCCTCTCTTCATATATACCACATAACAATATGTATATTGTTCATACTGTTTTTTAAACTTATTTCTTTGCTCTCGTCTCATATCTCTCTCTCTCTCTTTCTCTCTCTCTCTCTCTCTCTCTTTCTCTCTATCTCTCTCTATCTCCGTCTCTCTATCTCTATATCTGTTAACTTGCTATAACTTATTTATAATTACAATTAAAAGCTAGAACAGACAGGTCTGAACAGGTCCTATAAAGAACCCGAGGTAAATAAATATTTGTAAACTAAGTTAATAAAAAATATTTTAAATAAATTCGTTTTTGAATTTCTTCTTGTATGATAAATGCGCGCATAATTTTCTTAGATTATAATCACTCCAGATTGCACTGAATATAAAACAAGTGCATTATCTACCGGCAGCCACCATGGGTTTCCTAATGAAAGTTCGTAAGATTCAATTAATTTTTTTTAGAAAACATACTTTAATGAAATTTGGTTTGACTAATAAAAGGTTATTCTATTCACTCAATTCATTTTCTTTAAAATTGGAATTAAAAAAAAATATTTATATGTACTTGAAAAAATAGCTTAAGTATAATATATAAAGTTAATTGCAGTGTATATATGTGTAAGCTTAGCACTACTCATGCATAATTAATGCCAATCCATTACCTTTGTTTTTACAAATTTACTAATGTTTGTATTTTTTGTGAATTTATTTTCTCTATTTCACCCCTTCATAGAGTGTTTTACAACAGACTACGAATCACCTGACGATAGCCAATGATGAATTATTGCAACCATCTTCACCACCTGCGCATATTCTGAATCATTGTCTTATGACTCAAGCGAAGAACGTCTTCGCCAAATTATGCAAAGATTGTAAAAAATTTGTTGAACATTCCTCCATTGACAGCAATCCATCACTTGATAATTTCAATTCCCAGTTAACATCCGTAGATAAGGATGAGCGAACTTCCGTAGATATCGCCTTAAAGCATACCAATCTCACAGCTTTGAATAGTTTTATATCGGCAGAGAATGAGCTAAAAAAAAATAATTCCTCTAATGATCTCACCAACTATCAGATGAAGACAAAAATATCTTGCATTCCTTCACAAATTCAGCAACCATTGTTGCTCAAAAAACAAGGAGTTTCCGGAGAAAGCTTAGAAACCTCTATGCAACAGAACATGAATAATACACCGATACCTAAATACGAGAAAGATTACAGCAGTAAACAATTAATTAAAGGCGCTATAATGGACAATGATTTCCTTAAGAATATAGATGCTTCTCAAGTCAAGGAATTGGTGGATTCAATGTATTCACTCACTATAAACGAAGGCCAATTCGTCATACGCGAAGGTGACGTGGGTGCCCATTTATATGTGTCGGCTGAAGGGGAATTCGAGGTAGAGAAAAATGGGAAAATTTTAGGTATCATGGGACCAGGAAAGGCTTTTGGAGAATTGGCCATACTATACAATTGCACACGTACTGCTTCTGTACGCGTACTGTCCAATGCTCGTGTTTGGGTTTTGGATCGACGTGTATTTCAACAAATTATGATGAGAACTGGCATGCAACGTATCGAAAACAGCGTTAATTTTTTGAAATCCGTTCCTCTCCTAAAAAATCTAAGTGAAGAACTTTTGACCAAAATAGCCGATGTTTTAGAAGTGGTAAATATATAAAATTTATATTCACTGTTAATTAAATTTTAGTTGATTCATTTTCTTTTTTAGGAGTTCTATCCTTCCGGTACTTATATTATACGTCAAGGTGCTAGTGGTGATACGTTCTTTTTAATATCCCAGGGTATGGTTAAAGTAACTCAGAAATTATCGGGAACACTAGAAGAAAAGGAAATTCGTATTTTAAAAAGTGGCGATTACTTCGGCGAAAAGGCTTTAATAAACGAAGACAAACGTACGGCCAACATTATTGCTTTAGAACCAGGTGTAGAATGTTTAACTTTAGACCGTGATTCGTTTAAGCATCTAATAGGAGATCTTTCTGAACTAAAACAAAAGAATTATGGTGATGAAAATCGGGTCTTGGCTATGCGCTATGCTGAACGGACCAAAGAGATCTGCAGAGCGAATGCTAAGCAAGGTAAACTACAAACAACGCTTTATCAGTTTTTTGAATGAAAGTATTAGGTACTGAGTCAAACTATAGAAAATGTGCACATCGTCGTGCGCACATCGTATCTTTTAAAAAGCAAGTTTTCGAATGATGTAAGTTTGATGCAGGAAGCGAGGAATGAACGTCGCTTTAGAGCAAAAATATTGGCTTTATTTTAGCCTGTAATTAAAATGAATTCACAATCGCCATTTTTCTAAAGCACGTTTCCCCATCCCAATATAAAAACGCTGCTGACCCACAAAATGTTTTATCTCTTAACTTTTTTATATCCTAACTTCTTGATTCGTTCCCTACGATGTATTTCATTTCTTTATGACGTGCGAAAGGACGTGAATATGTTTTTCTTCCCTGCTATAAGGATGAATCTGATATTGCATCATGTGACGTAATACCACTGCTTTCTTATGTGAAAATAATAGCTTTAGGCTTTATACTATACTGTGCGTTATTCCGTTAACGAACAAAGACATCGTTGTTTAAGCTCGCGGTACTTAACATTTCCAGCGTTGGATTGTAGTGCGCTATACTCCTCGCCTCCTTTACTAAGCATTACCTGTTACTACATGAGAAAATAATTATCTGCTCTTCGATTCGTACGAATATACCCACATATTTGTCCTTGCATGGCTACAATCTTGTGAAACTTTTTCTGGCAAACGTTTGATTCAACTAAAAAAACAACTCATAACCCTAGTGTATTAAATTCGTATAAACTACAAACCGACAAAAACGAAATCTTTTTGCTTAAAGCAAACTTTAGGACGAAATGGTTGATGTTATATAAGAGCACATGAATATCAGTGAATGAAAAGTACTGGTCCAAACAAATATAGATTCGCAACTTACGTCAAAGTTTTGTTGTCTTCATCACTTTGGTATTGTATACCACAACGGTTGTTGTGATAATTATGTAAACAATAGGATAGCAGTATTTGCTTTTACGAAGCAGTATAGTAAAAGAATACACCAATTGCGACTCGCACTAAGAAATTAAAATACGGTTGCCTCGAATATTGTGTTGGATTGTGAATCGTAGCGGACCTACATGCAACCTAAATGCAAAGATTATAATAGCAAAACGAGTGCAGTTGTGCAAAGTACCAAACGATATTCAATCGACTATTTTAAATAAGTAGTAGATACCGGATTACTAACTAAACACAAATAAATTTTATTTTATTTAGAGTTCCCGAACTTAAAATTAAGTGATTTGGAAATCATTGCCACTTTAGGTATTGGTGGTTTTGGACGTGTTGAACTGGTTAAAGCTTGTCAACAGGATCGAGTCGACATTTTCGCTTTAAAATGCCTCAAAAAGCGTCACATCGTGGATACAAAACAAGAGGAGCACGTATTCAGTGAGCGGACTATAATGATGAGTTGCAATTGTCCGTTCATATGCCGGCTCTATCGAACCTTTCGTAATGAGAAATATGTGTATATGCTATTGGAAGCTTGCATGGGTGGTGAAATTTGGACATTGCTTAGAGATCGTGGATCATTCAATGAAAATGCAACGCAATTTATTATCGGTTGCGTTCTACAAGCTTTTGAGTATTTGCATGCTAGAGGAATAGTCTATAGAGATTTGAAGCCAGAAAACTTAATGTTGAATGAAAATGGTTACGTTAAGCTGGTAAGATATATCGAAAATTAAGCGAAGGACATCTTACGTAATCGAAAATTGAAAATATTTCAGGTGGATTTTGGTTTCGCTAAATTTATAGGTAGCAGTAATAAAACGTGGACTTTTTGTGGTACACCTGAATATGTGGCTCCAGAAATCATACTGAATAAAGGTCATGATCTGTCTGTCGATTATTGGGCTTTGGGTATCCTAATACACGAATTGCTAAACGGAACGTAAGCTCTCTATCCTCGATAAAGTAAAAAAGATTGTGATTGTAATGCATTTTGCTTTTATTGTCTATTAATAGTCCGCCTTTTACCTCTAACGATCCCATGAAAACTTATAATATCATTTTGAAGGGCATTGATATGATTGATTTTCCTAAGCATATGTCGCGAGCAGCCGTTCAGCTTATTAAAAAGCTTTGTCGCGATTCCCCTGTCGAAAGACTGGGATATCAAAAAGGAGGCATACAAGATATCAAGAAACATAAGTAAGAACTTGAACACATTTTATGCGGTAATTTATTAAATATTTTTTTTGATCAGATGGTTTTTAGGTTTCGATTGGGATGGTTTGCAGAATCAGTTGCTTATACCGCCATTTTTGCGACCCGTAGCCTCCCCAACAGACACCAGCTACTTTGATAAATTCTCTATTGATGATTATGAACCACCTGATGAGCTTTCTGGTTGGGATGCCGGATTCTAAAAATGTTACGTACACTTTTCTTCATCTTACTTAGTTGTATTATTATAGAGTAATTAATAGGTGCTTGTTTGTTAATCTTAAGTAAAAATTTTGGAACCAAACTTCTATACCTATGGGTGAAACTGTGTGCCTTCTGTGTAGCTTTTATTCAAATGAAATTTTAAGAAACTAATTTTTGTCATTAAGTTTTAATATATCTAAAAATGTTAAAAATATCAAAATAATAAAAGATTACTGTAAGTATTATTTAGATGTCTCGTTTGTTTGCTTGTTTTCTTCTCTTTTGCAATTTTCAGTTAGTCCTTAAAAATTATTTGCGTTTTACTACGAAAGTACCGCCCACGAAGAAGAGGTCCAAAGAAAACATATTAGCGAAAAGAGCGTATTTGGTCACTTTTACACTGTCAGCAGTAATTATTTATGGGCGTGAAGTTAGCCCACCGTGCGTAGCGCAAAATTTTGTCCCTGTTAACAGGTAAGGTAAGTTAATACTTGGTACGCGTCTTTGCTAAGATAATTGATAATAAAACAACAAGACGATTATAAGCACTAAACAAAAAAAGAAACGTAAGTGAATTAATAAAAATCCTACTTGAGGCCATGAAAAATGCACAATAAATTTGTTGTTACTGTTTATCGTAAAGTGTACATTTAAACATGCAGAAAAATTAGAACGTACAAGCCACGTCATAAAAAATTTTAGACCCTTAATGCAATTCCAGTGTTTTGACATCTCCTAAAACTATCGGACTACGAGATCACGATTTATCACCGCCAACGTTCCCCATACATGTCCTTCCCACGTATCTACATTAATCATAAAAGATTTTAAAGAATTAAGGCAATTCCAAATTTTTGTTTGTTCTGATTGTTTAGCCTGCTTTACGACATATCAAAACTTTGGAGCAGCGACATATGTCGGACACACATTTTTAACTTCGATTTGAACATCGCACTCGTTCAGTATTGTTACTGCAATTGTGCTCGATAGTTAATAGCGGTCACTTAGCTTTTACGACTTATGATCATAATTCTTTTATATACCCATGCTTCCTAATATTATTATTAATTTACCCAGAGAAATAAATTCTAAAACTAAAGTCTTAAAGCGCTAGCATCCAAGGCCATCAGCTTTATTAAAAACTCTATCGCACTTGAAATTCGAACACACAAGCAGTGAGTTGAGCCGAGAATCTTTGCCTTCGGCCACTCCACGGATATTTTTTTTTTATGCCCACCACAGAAGAATGGGGATGGGAGTGTACTCATTTCATTTTTTTTTCATAATGTATCTAACACCCAAAAGGAAGCTCCATAGGTACTATACAGTATATACATCCTTGATCAGCATGAAATTCTGAATTAATTAATTAATTTAATAATTAGTCTAATTCTGAATTAATCAGCCCGTCCGTGTGTCTATGTGGTGTTTGTTGTTGGCACTCTCCTGACCGCAAAAATGAAAATATCGAATTTAAATTTATTAGAAAATTGAAAGGTTTTGCAAGCAGATTGGTACTGAAAATGGGCCAAATTGATCAGAGCAGTCGAGTCTAAATTGAATGCAACTTATTTCAACTAATTTCCCTAATTTGCTTTACGAAACATTCTATTTATGTAGTAAAATGGAAAAAATCAACCATGCCCACAGAAAGTTACAAGTGATTAAATTATCTTTTTTCCACTTTTTAGAGGTTTTGTGCTCATTAATCATAAGGTAAACAAGACCCAATGCTTAAAACTATTTTGCACATTTCTCAAATAAAGACATATTATCTGCTTAAACGAGCTTTAATTCTAAAATAAATATGGTGGACATCACGATCTGCTGGATTAATTTTTTCTTAGCCATACCAGCAATATGGGTACCAAATAAAAGGACTTGGACAGCTATGGAATATGAAAAGCTAATTGTGTTAATTCTAATTTAATTGTGGTGGTCGCCACGACATGGAGAAGAAAATTTTTCTGAAAAATACCGTCCATATGGGTATCATATAAAAAAGGCTTCGAGAGTAGAATGCGAAAAGCTAAGTGTGCTTATTTATTTATTTATTCTACTTATACAGGAAACTCAACTAAAACAAATGACAGTCGAGTTCAATTGACTCTTAAAGTAAAAATTAAATTAATTAATAAGTATAATAAAACAAATAAGAAGGAAAAAAGAAAAAGGCATGTACACAATTAGCACAGAGCCACACTCACAACCGGTACAGGACCAAATTGCAAATGGACCCCTCGCAAATGAAAGCTATCGCAAACATGCATAAGCTTATTAATTCTAAATTAACTACGGTGGACGTCACGATGGTGGTAGATTAATATTCCTTACCAATACCTTTTGGTGAAGTAAAAGATGAAACATAAATATTTTATCCTGTTCACTTGTTTATGACGATTAGCAAAAGCAAGGAACGCTAACGATTTCATTAGTGGCGGTAATACAAAATTCGGTTCCAGCCGATTATAACTCTTTTACTTCTTTGTAATAAAAAATGAAATGTTTGTGTTTTATAAATATATTATACGGATTTCATTATTACTCCTTTTGCAAGGTTTTTTGGGAAGATACAACAAATGTTTTTTTTATTTTAATATTTGTTTTATTGCCTTTTCTTACTTCGATAACCCAACTCATTTTTACGCGATCTCTTTTTACACGATCTCGAAGTAGCACGACTCATCAATATAATAGAACACACTTCTACTTCTTTCTAATATTGACAGTATCTTACAAAATTTCACAAATATAGCGATAAAATACAATCGAGGGATTTACTGCAATGAGAAATGAGAGGGTTCCTATTCACACATGTGTTAGTGACTTGCTCTAATGTTACTTGTGCATTAATAACGAAAGAAGTTCTTCATCTCTCATACACACAAATGACAGTTTTGTCAGGCATACCCGACATATCTACTGAGTTCATAATAAACGTGCACCCTTGTTTTCGCGTAGCAATGAGTAGTTCTGAATTTGATTTTTATTCCCAATTTCAATTCCATTTTTCATGTGTTGTATGTACTAATGGATTGAATTTTTAGTGTGCACCAATTGTAATTTCTTTTTTGTAAAAAAAATGAATGGTTTTTGTTGCATAAATATGTCATGGGGATTTCATTATTATCTTTTATTATCTTATTTGAAAAAATATAGCATTTTTCCTCTTACTCGCTTTTTTAAAGTTGTGGAGTATATCATCAAATTTATCATACATCACATGTATTTTTTGGACGATTTCTTTGCGCGAAATTTCAAGGAGCGCATCTACGGGGTAAAAAAAAGAGAGGGTGTTCATTCCACACATTTGTCTCGGTTACTCTTTTATACCATCGTACGTGTTATACAACAGAACGCCGGGCCGTGCGGCCGAACGCACATGAAATCTTTGCTCGCTTATCAAGCTTCGACATTCAAATAGAATGCATTCAAAACAATTAGTATGCAAGCATATAAATTTTCAGGCATATCAAGTTGCTTAACGTTTTACTATGACACTAAATATATAGCTTTTGGCTAGCTAGCTTTCGCTTCGATGAGAAAAGTTGAAAGTCATTTCACCGTGCACACTGTTCCACTTTCGTCTGTCGATATATACTTCGAAAAAATAAGTAGAATATAAGGAGAAAAGTTGACGACAATTGGTGTTTTTTTAAACAAGTAAATATGAGAATATTCACATTTTTTATTCCAAGTTTTAAAGTTATTTTTCAATTTTAGGTTTAGCCTGTATTGGTTTAAAGGATACCCAAAAATTGAATATTAAAGATTATAAGACAAAAGAGAGAGGAAAGACGCAGTTGCTCGGTCGTCGTCGAGGAGATTTAATCGTAACGCGTTATTCTCTCATAAACCGAATCTGGTCATACAATTATTCTTTTACACACTAAATTATTAGATGTTTGTAAAAATGTTGATCACTTTTTCACTTGAAAAAGGCATTTATTGTGGGAAATTGGTACACTACACATTAATCAAAATCAACATTTCCAACATTTTCTACAATATTTTTGGCGATATCAAGTCGAAAGGATTGGTTTGGTAGCGATCCACCCATTGGCCCATTTTCGCACTTCTTCAAATTTGCGGACCCGCGTGTCAGCAAAGCCATGCTGCACCGATCTGCGCAAGACGCCATGCCTCAGCGTGGCAGAACTTCCCATTCGAACTGCAACAGTGTATCCTGGACAACTCTTGCAAGAAGTATACTGGGGTAAAGATTCTCCTGTTCGCAAAAATGAAAATGTCGCCAACAAACTTGCATCACGCTTGTAAGGCAACAAAATCTCAGAAAAACTTTGCTGTCGAAGTTTTTGCTCGTTACTCATAAGCTACAATAGATACACAACAAAAATTTCTACACTTATTCTACAAAGTAGAAAAAATCATGCCTACCCAATACGATTGAGTGTGATTTTCTTTCTCAATTATGTATGTATATACTGTGAGGTTAAAAGTAGCCGCTTGATTAGTATCAAAAATAAACTACCCGGTTTGCCAGGAACTCCATAAGAAATTTATGTTTCTGGGGAAAGTTTTCATTTCCCTACGAGATTTACTTACGCAGCGTTATAAGGGAGAAAATCTAAAGTAAGTAGCTACTCGGAAGTTGTATAAGTGCGAGCGTTTAAGAGAAATCAACCCAAAATTTGCTTCACACTCTAGAAAAACTGATGTTCAAGAAGGAGGGAAAACAAAAACGGTCGGTACCTCGGCTAGGACGGTTTTCTCACCTGGGCGTGGTTGTCGTTAATGAGATGCCTGCATTCTCGCTTGTAGCGGTTCGCCGGCACGTTGTATCGCCGACGAGAGGGACTTTAAGAGCTGAGCGATGCGTTGGCTCAACCGTTACTTGTTACCGTAGGGATTTGGAGTACCCTGAGCTATCTTAGGAACTCGAAACGCGGATTGTAACACCTCTTGAGCTCCCGCGGAATATTCGATGCTCCTAATAGGGAGAGATGGTTGGTCGCTCTTGGTGCTCATTGGATTAGAGGTCTCGTCGACCACGTTTTAATTTAAAATTCTGTGACGACGTAGATGATACGCGAATCCAAATCCCCAGTTTTAGACTTTATTAGTATGGAGGAACGTCGAGTGGAGTTTTGGCCCGCTACAAAAAGGATCTTTTTTTTTTGCTGTTCGCAAACGGAACGTCGGCTGCACGCTTGCCCGCTCCGGCCACACATCCGCATACATATACACATCTTAATGAACAAACGAAGAAGGATTCATTGAAGGGCATATATTATTTGTGACTCTGATAAAAAAAAAGAAAAAAAAAAAGAAAAAAACTAAGAAACACGATCGTGCATACGCATGTCTACGCAAATTTCCTCGAAGAAAAAATAAAGTGCACTCTAGGAGATGCGACTATTTCACCACATCGCATTTCAGAACACTTACATGTCTTACAATCTTTCCTCATTTGTATTTTTATTTTTCTGATAACTACAGCCATTACGGTGGGACTATGAGCAGCAATCTATAAAAATAAATTATAAAGTGAATTTTGCTTAGGTTCTTCAAACTCGTGATTTGAAACAGAACTACATGATCAATACAACAAAAGACACATATAATTATTCTAAAAATCTCATAATTTTTTTAAATATTTTTAATAGACCTTTCTGGACACTCTTACCGACGCCTGGAAAACATGAGGACAAGGGTATACAAAGATAGATGAGTTATCAATTGACACAGCCTACAAAATAGTCGGATGTAAAGCAAAAGCAACACAATATGAAGAAAAAATTGTCCTTTATTTGGAATCACCAGAGAGAAAGTTACTGTGGATATTTCTTTCGAAGCGTCTTAGTCAAGTATTTCCATCCAAGAATCCGTATAAAAAGTTAAAGGAAAATAATATTAAACATATTATCTTTCGGGGAAGAGATAAATCTATAGCTAATGCTCATATTTTTGAGTTTATTCCAAATGAAAATAAAGAATTTGATATCTAAAATGAAATTTTGATTTATTTTATTAAAAATTCTTCTTCATATAGTTTGAGTTATTTCTTATCATTAAAGCTGTAACTAGTTTTACTAAATTGTTTGAGATAACCATTTAAACTTTCTCGTTGACTCTTATATAAGCTATAAAGCAAGACGTAATGTCCGCAAGTGCCTGAAAAGTATCCCTGGAGTTGCTGTTTATTACATTAATACGTGTCGCAGTTTCTTTTTAAAAAATTACAGAATTCTTTCTTCAATGGTCGTCGACTATATGACTCGCAGTATTCCGCTCCTAACTTGAAATTAAAGTAAAAGGCCAATGCTCTCCTGGCTGATTAAAGTAGTTTGTACTTGCTGTTATAATAGCAGGTTTAGAGCTCACTTTCCGTGGTAAATTATTAGCTGGGAAAACACCTTGAAAATAGTTCCTTGTAGATTGTCTTAAGTGCTTGATCTATTTGTGTCGTATCCATTTTAAAGCGTACTTTTCACGTTTCTGTTTCTATCAATCTCTAACATCGAATCATAGTCGCAGTAAACTATGCAAGTTACAGCTGCTGTTAATGTCCGAGCGAATTTGCCTTCAATACGTATGTTTGCTTGCCTTAAAATATTAGCACACAAATCGTTGTTGCAATGATTAGCGGAGAGGTTAAGCGCTAGCATAAAGCACCTATCATCAAAAAGTTTCTTGTTTACATGAAGACCATGAGAACTTGGAAGGATCCGTTGTTCGATCGCCTGAATAAACGCTATTGTAAACCATACAAAAAGCTAAATATGTTGGAAGTTCTCCTATGACAACATTATCTAATGATGGGGTATGGCTTCCAGCATGCAGAGTGAATGTTCAAACTTCTACTTTGTTATATTGATAGAAAGCTGCTTTCGTTTGTGATATTTTATGATGAGCAACCAGTTTAATAATTATGCGATTCATAAACAATTGAGCTTCCAATATCTCAAGCTGCGTTTCCTTGACAGGAGTTTGCATTATATAAAATGATGATTTTTCCAAATTAAGTACAATGCGCAAATCAACATTATTTAGCAGGAGTTTAGGTTGATTAAAAATATCTCCATTCAGGTTTCCGAACACTTTAACTTTGTTACTCTTATCAAACAATTCGATTAATTTTTTTTTGGCATCATGAAACATTTCACCGGTATAGTAATCTGGATACCAGGTGTAATGGAATGGATACCATCCAGAACATGATAAATGAGCTCGACATGCATCAGTGCCATAATTAAGTAGAGCTTGTGTGTGTGATCTGTAGTGGTAATTGTTGTCACTTTGCGAAACCAATACGTTATTTAAATATGCGGATACGCTTCGAAACATGGAATGCAGAAGATTATTTACAACGCTACACTTATCGTCGGTAACATCAGATTCTTCAATTCGTAATCGTCGGTAACATCTTTATTCTTCAATTGAACAACCACTTTAAATAAACGCTGCAAAGATCTCGATATGTATCGAAATTAACAAGAGACAGAAATTCTATGGTGTTAGGGTTGTCTCAGGATTGAATGGGGATTATACGAGACTTCTTCTGTACTTAGAATCCTACTTTGTATAGGATGAGGTGCAAATAAATCTAATTCGCTTTTCATGCATTCTATGTGAGTGCTCATAGCTTCTAAGCAAATATGTCTTTTACTTTGTTACGTAAATTGAATTTTTTCGTGCATTTCTCGTCAGATCTCTTTTGTGACTGACGTCGTTTCCTTTTGATGCGACGTCTTATACTTCTTTTGCCAGAACCTTTTTGCAATTTAGATAATGTCTTGTTGATTGCTGTTTCTGTTATATTACTTAAAGCCTTTCTGCTTTGCTCTGCCAACATGTGTCTAAGTGGTTTGCGACCGAAATCATTGAGAATAGATTTGCCTGTATCCATACCTTAGTCTTTAATCGCATTCAAACCTGATAGAAACAACGGTTTCAAATTTCTAAAAAAGGACGCGAAAAATGAACCAATACCGCACCCATGTTGTACGACTTGTGGTGACACATATAATGATCCTATGTGACTTATTCCAATTCCGGTTTGATTAGAGTAATATGAAG
>KK499782.1:2104253-2327979 GCA_000688715.1 Glossina pallidipes
CTTAGTTTTAAGTTGGCTTCTAAGCCGAGTGTTATATGGAGAAATGCGTTTTTGAATTCTCGGTTTTATATTAAGTTTCGCAGGTTTTCCGCTTACTTGGTGTGGTGTTACTTCTTTATTTCTGTTTGAGAATTTTTTAGACATCATCTTTTGAAATGCGATCATCTAAGTCACTTTGCAATTTTTCTCTACTATTTTTGAATGTGCCGTCATCGCTCGCGTTTTGGAGGAGGATTTCAGGTTTTCAATGTTAACTTTCCCATCTTCTACATCACTTTTAGAAAGCGCCATTTCAGGTATATGGTCAAAGTTTTGCTTAATTATTTTTAATTTTCTTCTAATATAAGTATTTAACTCCTGCTTAATTTTGGTCCATTTGTTATATTCTGGAAGGGAGACATTGTTGAAATATGGTAACAACTTTCTATTAATAAATTCCGCTGAATATTTGTCGTCCATCATCGCGTCGTATGCACTTGGGTACAACAAAATTACTTTATTTAGCTTCGGCTTAAATTTATTGAACGTTGTCTAACAATTTTCCGATAAAGCCGCTTAATAATGATGCTAAGATTGTAGGTAAGAAGCCACCACCTTTTTGCACAAGAACCTTTCTTTTACACTTTATGGTCGGGTTTGGTGTCGAGATGAATCCGATATACTCTTATACTTTTTTAAAACCTTCAAATCTTTATTTTTTAGTTTAGTGTTTCCAGTTATTGTGTTAAAGATAATCTCAGTCAACGTTTTAATTAATTCATCATCAGCACAGTTGAGTACAGCTTTTCTTAATTTGCTATTATTGGTTTTGAGGGAGGTTTGCTATATGAGGTTTTTTAAGACCATTTTCTCCGGTGTCACAGAAGGAATAGCAAAAATTCGGATTAAATATGTTCGGTCTGTATCTTAATAAATCAGTTACGCTTTGTGTAAGGTCGATTAATAAATAACCGTGACGTTTGCTAGTCACATCTTTATATATTCTCATAAGTTCAGATGAATTTTCAGGATGAATTTGCTTTGCTAAATGTTGAAACTGTAGGATATCTCTAGGATTTTTAAAAACAAATATATTTTTTGAATGCAATGAAATATCCCTTGTGTGCGACGATTTGTGAGATATATTTTGTGTTACTTCACAAGCCGCTTTGTTGAAAGCGCCCACCATTAAGTCATCGAGTACGACGATAGTTGGTTGGTTGAGAACATTTTCCAAATTCTCTGGTATTCCGTCATTATATTCAATATTCGCAACATTATTTATATCAAGTTTCGCATTTTCTTCACCATAACACCAAATTAATCGATCAATTTTCACATTAATCAAGGAATCCTTGTTGTAAATAAGATTTTTCAAAAATGTTGTTTTGCCTGACCCTCATGGTCCACTAATAAGCATAGTAAATGAATGGTAAAACCGATAAAACATGTTGCCTTGTTAATTATAAAGCAGAGAATAAACTAGGGCTTCATAGAATGCGTGATTTTATAAATATTTATTTATTTAATCTTAAGTAATAACTTCAATGGCGCTTAATCTTTTTTTCAAGATAAATAAAAAGTTTATATAAATTGTTGAGAGCACATCTAAATTTAAAATCCTTTGGATGATGTGGGCAGTTAGTAAAATAATTAGATAGTTTTCTCAACAATGTTTGGCTGTCCACGAATACCACTTTCGATTTTAAATATTTTTTAAGAAATTCTTGTTTTTCTCTTCCCACGACTAAAACATACTCATAATTATTCAAAGGAGATAGTATGTCACCTAAGCAGGAATAGTCTGTAGCGCCATCCCACCACTTTAAACCATGAATAAATTTAGCACAAAAATAATTTTGATCCTTAGTCTTATCTTTTAATTCCTTTTCATCGAACGGTGGTCTAAATAAAAAGTAGTTAGCTACAACAGAACTTGCACTCATATATGCTAGCTCTTTAATAAAAATTTGTTTCTGATTTCCATGACAATACTGGAAATCAACAAGAGCGAACGTACTTTTAGTTACGCTGGACATAGTTTGATGAGTTACTGATAAATACTGAGCTGATTTTATATAATCTTTGAGTTTATATTCTGAAAGAACTCACATTACTTTCAGTACTAGTTGTGTCGTCTCAATAAATGGATCACATATCGACAAGTGTTCAGAAAACTCCGCGTTTACCAAAAAGAAATTAAGACCATCAATTAGTATGTGGTTTGGAATATTGCGTCGGCTTGAAAACTAAAATCAAATGTGGTTTCTCACCCTCAAGAATCTTTAAACCACTTTTATGGCTGCAAAATAATAAATATAATTTTATTGGTTTCACCCGCGACCAATGGACTCATTTAATGGCTTACAAAGAATACATACAACTAAGATTGGGTCAAATAGACTTTATAGAACCTGAGAGAATTCTAGATCATCCGACAACATTGTGTGTAATTTTAAATATAACCGAGATGGACAATGTCTTTTGGTTATTAATCGAAAAGGGCATAGAATAAAAGTTAATGCTGAAACGTGGAGCTTAATAACCCGCGTTGGAATTTTTTATCAACATTCCTATGCTGGAATACTATATTACAAAAGCAAATATCGTTCTTTTATTACCATCATTTTTTACCAAAATGCGTGGAATGGAATAAGACTGATGTTCAATTCGCTGATATATCCATATCTGTCGACCCTAATATTGAGACCGATTTGTGAAGAGTATGTTTTGAGTTTTCTAGGAAGATGTCCAACAAGGTTAGGCAGGATATTAAGATTCATAAGCTACATTTGAGAATGATAAAAAAATAAATGTATAAAAATGAGTAAAACTCAAGTTGTTAATCAGATTCACAAACCAGCCAGAGATAATTATGTTTGAAGGCGATTCATTCAGAAAGGAATTAATGATACATAGCAAATAGATTTAGTTGAGTTAATTCCATTTCACAAGCTAAATACTTTTTGATTGGGATTAATGTATTTTCTAAATATGCTTTCGCGCAACCTGTAAAATCCAAAAGTTCTTCAGACATAGTTAAAGCTATGAAATAGGAATTGGAAAGAAGAAATACATCTCCAAGAAATATTCAGACTGATCAGGGAAAGGAATTTTTCAATAAAGACTTTAAAGGTTTGATGAAATGTTATCAAATTAACCATTAGCACACATACACTAATATGAAAGCCTGCATATGTGAAAGATTTAATAGAACATTAAAAAGCTTAATGTGGAAAATGTTTAGTATGAATGGTAATTACAAATGGATAAACAACCTGCAAACATTACTAGCCAAATACAATAATGCGTATCAAAGAATAATAAAAATGAAACCAAGCGAAGTCAATAAACACAACGAGAAGCAGATATTACAAACTGTATGTAATTTCCCTAAAACGTTTCCAAGACCAAAGTTTAAAGTTGGCGATTATGTTAGAATTGGCAAATTTAAAGGAGTATTTTTTAAAGACTATGAACCAAACTGGACCACCGAAGTATTTCAGATCAGTAAAATAAAAATTACGAATCCTGTTACTTACATTCTGAAGGACTATATGGAAATGAAATATTAGGATCACTTTATGAATACAAAATGCAAAAAGTTCGTGACAAAAATGCCTATTTAGTGGAAAAGATATTGAAAAAGCAGGGAAACAAATTATTTGTGAAGTGGCTAGGGTTTGATCAAACTCATAATTCATGGGTTAATAAAACTCAACTACGTCGACAAATATGTATAAGACCAATCAAAAATGTTTGCTATTATTATTATTATCAAAATCTAAATAAAATGGAAACCCAAAAAATAGCATTGCGTATTAATTTCTACATTTATTCTTGCTTACATATTAATTACATATTTCTGTTATTTACTTTATAATTATTTTACGTTTATTCATATATATTGATTACCTATTTTGTAATTTCCCCACACTAGTGTGGAAATTGGATCATCTAAGACACATCGCTTATCATCTAAGTATATAACACTATTTTTTGCAGATCTCTATATACAGTCTGTGAAATCTGCTTCTTATTAATCTCTGTTCACCATAAAAAGATTTTTTCTTTATAATACAGTGTTTACAATCACTGTATTTTAATTTGTCGGTTGCACCTTTTATTATCTCTTTAACTTTTCACTTCTTTTTCTTTATTGTTCCCATCATTAACTATGTATGCATACGCTTTGGCTTTTAAACCTGAAAACTTTGTCATGATTCTCCCGGCATTCTCATCTTTCATCAAACCTAATACTTTTTTGTTATTAGGAATTATATTACGTATATTGCCGGGTAGGTAATTTGATGTGTCGAATTTATTGGGGTTATTTTTAATAATGTCATATATATTACCATCAGATTCTAATATAAATGAATCTGTATCCATATATATATAATCTTTATTGTTTCACTCTGGTTAACTAAACAGTTATAATAAAAGTCATACATCAACCACTTAGAGAGTTCTAACACAGTTACCCCACGTATATTGCTTTATCGTGAATAACTTCAAATTTACTTAGCTCGACTCCATATAACCCATTATCGAATATTCCGATACCTTTAAAGTTAGGTTTCGCTATGAGAGCTCTGTATCCTTCAGAGTTCCTTCTGCTTCCATAACTATTAACTAAGCAAACGCTCCGATGATTTTCAACATTTTCCATGGTTTTCCCATACACAGCATTATTCATCACCTTATAGAAGTTCTTCTCGAGTTCATTGTTGGCTTCTATTGTTTCCTTCTATTGGTGTTTAAACGAATGTAGCGCTGTAACCAACGCCTTTGACTAAATTCTAGTATTCTATGAATACATTTTAACTGCAACCCATGTTGCAAGCACAGGAGCAGATTTTTTAAATGAATCTTATAATTAATCTTCTGAGCTAAATCTGCTGTGAGTTTTTTATACTTTCCAGTAGGAGGAATTTCGTTGTCTGCACAGAAAGATAGGCAATCATGTTTATCATAAATATCAGACGGATAATTTAGGCCAACTTCCAAAATGTAACTATTACTCCCATCGATATCAATGGAGTAAATATCGAAATCTTTTAGTTCATTTTCGCTTAGAAATTGGAAGTGTGCATATGGAAGCTTTTGAGACATGGCCCAACCGTACAAATTGTTTGCATCCATATAGGCCAAATAGTTTTCTGACTTGCTTTTACCATAATTTTCAGTAAACTTCGGGTGCACTGAGCAATGCCACCTCGAATACCAGTTTTTAAAAACAGATTCAGAATTTCAGAATGCACAATTAGTTCCATTTCAACTTTAGTGTATTTCAGCACTGCATTCTAAGAAAGGGATGGTGCTGTAAAATAATTGCATGGATCTAGTTTATATATTTCTAAACATAAGATGCTGAAATTTTCGAAAACGTCGTTAGTTAGTATTAATACATCGCTTTCGAGATATAGAACCATATACTCTTTAAGGGTTTGACACTTGAACGCGTCCCACACCTTCTGCGCGAAATTGTAGTCAGCCTCACTACATTCGCGATCAGACAAATAATTATAGAAGCACTCTCGGCTTGGTAAAATTGGATCATCAAGCTTCTTGATGTCACTTACATAATCGTACGGAAAGACACCCTTACGACTCATTAACGCAAATTTTTCCGGATTCTTAAATGCTTTCTTTAACACTTTAAACTGACTGGGCTGCAAATATTTGGCCAATTTCTCTAAACTAGAGTTTAAAAATCGATTGGAATCCACAAAATTCGTTAAATATTTTATCTTATTCCCTTCCATTACTCTCTTCGTAATTGATATGTACAAATCTTTGTTACAAAGTGTAACCGACAAATTAAATTCTAACTTTGTGATAAATGGGTGAATATCATACCTACTTAAATTATGAAAGACAATAGGAAAGTAGGGTATCCTAAAATGAAAATATTTCCTACATTCCCTATGAGTGAACCCCACAAATTCCCCTGTAAAATAACTATAGTACTTAGCTTTATATCCCAAAATTATTTTCTCACAGGCGTAGCATTCAGTGTTTTCTATCTGTGTTGGCTGTTCATCTTGCAATAGTTGTTTAGGACTTGCGGAATTCTTCCAGTGCAACTAATAGAGGTCATCCATTTTCCTCTGCATATGATTAATTCAGCTTTGCAGGTTTCTACTAATAAAAATAAGATATAAATAAACAAATTCAATTAGTTACTTACATGAAAAACAAAAAAATTCCTTATATACTCACCAAAAAAAGTATACTGTTCATCACACTCTTCGCTATACACATGTTTAACATAATAAGAGACTGCGCACGCTTCATGCTGAAGTCTTTGTTATTCTGCTCAAACCGTTTAATGTCGCAGTTGGTTATCGGAAATTTCAATCCAGATCCGAATATTTCGAAATTTAATGACAATTTCGCGAATACTTCCGATTTTATAATAGCTCGTGTGGGCTAATCCCCGTAATTCTTCTCTCAACGGTTTGTCGAACGTGTAAGCCATAGCCGCTAATACGCACCATGTAAAACAGTAGACATCAGTATTTGGCAATGGTATAAATGAACGCACAGGAATGGACTCCAACTTGCAAATAGTTAATTCGCAGAATTTAAATTCTGCTATCGCCCAACCGCTATCTCGTTCCTGGTATTCTTCCGGTGCTCTTTTATCCTCGATAAAAAGCTCGTCGATATTATTGTCGACTTCACTGTTTTCTCTCGCAGCAACGAATTTCGTTGAGAAGAGTTTCATTGTTATCACCATTTCTGTTTTGAATTTGCTCATGTACATATATATGCGGATATCATCTAAAAATTTGTTTATTAATATCTCATCCCTCGAGTTGCTGACGATTTTGTATTGAATCACATTTTCCGATGTCGATGGAGATGTGATGAATATATTTTCTTTTAAGAGCACAGCTGCCTTTCCTTTGTCTTTGTTGGTCCTCAAATGGTTTTTGTACTTTCTCTGCATCACAAAAACCTGGCAGGACTCGCAATACACCTCAGTGGCAGGAACTTTCTTCTTAATACTAACTTCAAAAACTCCTTTACGCTTACCGGGGTTGCTTGTGGACTGTTCGGCGTTTATACCGGAAGTAGTAGGCTGGTTTTCTTTAAATGCTGTTTCACACCCTGCTACGAACTCTTTACATAAATGGGTATGGAACAACTCGTGTTCAGTTAGAATCACACCACAGAAATTACACCTTGCCGGACGTCAATTGTTCCTTCGTTCAAAGAATCAGCCTTCTGCAAGATGACAAACTCTTGCAAATTCCGCGCACTGGTGGTCCAGTAAATTCTGAACTGTCTCATGGCAAGAAGTACACTTATGTTTGTTAGATTTCATTTTCAATTTTTTTGTTTTTTATTTTAAGTAATTCAGCTCTGACTAACCGATTTGGTAGTTTTAGTATTTTTGAAAATAACTAAATAGAAAACTCTGCTTATATAGGATAGAAATGTTGGTGAACTTACCTGCAAGCGTTATCTGTAAAATTCCATATGTCTTTTATTTTTCTCTATAAGTACTTTTAAGTGGGATCATAAATACTATTTGACCTTTTTTCTATCGTTTATAATGCACCATAACACTAGTTCTTTTTCCTTTCTCAGCGGGGTATTTATACGAATGGAAATAGTAATAATAAAAAATATAAATGAGGAAGGATCATAAGACGTGTAAGTGTTCTGATATGCGATATGGTGAAATAGTCGCATCACCCAGAGTGCAATTTATTTTTTTCTTCGTGTAGACATGCGTATGCACGATCGTGCTTCCTAGTTTTATTTTATTTTATTTTTTTTTTATCAGAATCATAAATAATGTATGTCCTTCAAGGAATTCTTCTTTGTTTGTTCATTAAGATGTGTATATGTATGCGGTCGTGTGGCCGGAGCGGGCGAGCGTGCAGCCGACGTTCCCCCATGTACGTATTACTGTCCGGAAAGGCGAAAATATTGCGGACAGCAAAAAAAAAGGTCCTTTTTATTGATCAAAATTCGCGTCGATGTTGTCCCATATATATCCCTCTCTTACTCCGGGTTAATCACAGCTATTGACGCTGATGAATTCGCCTCACTGGTCATATCCAGCTGGCTGTTAAGAATGAATACGGCCATGGCCCGTGTCACATGTTCCGACTGTTAACACTCCTCATCAATATAAGAGAATAAGCTCGCGCTCGCCACTGCTCTTTAAGGAAAATCGTTGAAAGATATGAACTAAAATGGATAGCAGTAGTGTTGATTGCGGTACGTTGTGGTAGGATGAATTTATAAGTTTTGAGATTTGTGTTCAGGATGTGTCTACCGGAGGAACGTTTCGAATTTGTAATATTTGGTATTTGATCTGGGCGTGGTCATTGTGTAACCATTTTATTTGAAAGTGTCCGTGAAGTTGTATTATTCTGGCCCAGACTAGTGATGCTAGACTCTTGTCTCGGAGTCAATCGCCCCTGTAGTTTGTCTCCCAACAACAATCAATGATTCTTACCCTGCGACGACCACATGCCCAACAGTATAAAGTTCGTTCGATCGGCCTGTAATATTAATCTTCTTCGCATTGGGCACACCGTCGGCACGCTGTTGATGTGATAATTGGTCTTCTTGGGGGACCATGTTAACAGGCTTGTTGCGTCGTCGAATAACTTGTTGGACATGAAATTTGTTGGAATTGAATTCATGTCATCGACCAGTTCCATTAGTTCAGCTAGGTTCCTGAAATCACGGCGCCACATATACCAGAGACAGTCTGGCTACGCATTCGTAGAGATGCATTGTCGTCAACCCGTTCGAGAAAAACCAATGGTTTACGGTTTCCCTCATCTCCGGACTACTTTGATGACTAACCTTGGAGCGCCAGCACTAGTTAGAACTCGGCTAACGTTGACTGTTGGGATTGCTATCTCGATATTATGATTGGGATCGTTATGTTAGATTAACGAGTTTGGGTGTTACGTAGATACTGGTGGGCGATTGGTATTTTGAATATCTACGGCTAACGGTATTTGTTGCGCCGTGACACTGGATAGTAGTAGTTGGGTAAACAAATTCATTTCTACATTTTCTGATGTTGTCTTGAGCTTAGGGGCTGGTGAGGGCATTCGGTTTTTCGTGAGCGTCTCGTATTCCGTTTGTAACTCCATTGTAACGCCAACTGTTAGCAAACTCCCTTAAACAAGCTTGGAGTTAGTCTCGTCGCAAGAAATTGGCCAGGAATGCGTAATCATTTTATTCAGACAAAGCTTGCGGAAGGATTTTTCTTTCTTATCTAAAAAAATTAAAAATGATATTAATAGACTTCTCAGAATGATTCTTTATTTATTTGCTAATATCGCCATATATCAATGTTAGTATTTATTATTATCATTTGTAAATCCAAGATATCGCAGTTTAATTTATCTCTTAAACTAGTATTAGAAGTTGAGGTCTCAATCAACAGATGCCGAAAGAATTTTGGACACGCCATATATTTTTAATTTTAACTCGGTCAAAATTTGTCAACTTGCCTTTTCTGTTACGTGTCTTTATCAGTTGTATCTGTGCACTGCTCGGAAAAATTATAATTTTTTACTAGGTCTAGAAATAGTAAATCTTATCTACGAACAAATATTTCACGGTATGTTACAATAAGATATCAAGAGTCTACTTAGGACATGTGATTGTATAACTTTCCATATCGTGAACAACACTAAAGAACGTAATATGAAATGAGGTGTTATTTAGACCTACAGTCGGGTTTGGTTCGTTCTTCTTCTTTTCCAAACATTCGGAAGAACTAAGAAGCGAGTAGAAACACAAAATTCTGAAAAACGCGGGAAGGAACGATAATAAAACAACAATTTATTTATTATTAATATTTTTAATACGCGTTTTGTCTTTTTTTTCTTTTCCTTTTTTTTGATATTAATAGGAACCCATTTTTCCAATTAAAATCACTTTTCTTTTAAAACCACTATTAAATTTTTTTCGACCGATTACTAAATTTTAATACACAAAAAATGTAAAAATGGTACATGACTTGTGACCGAATTCTCGAGAGTTACTTGTTTATGGTAAAATTTTTGTGTGTTCGCTTGACAACCACCACGAGTAGAAAACTCTCGCTGTATACTTTACGAAACATCTTTTTCTCTTTTTCTTTTGCATATAATTGAAAGCTGCCCTTGAAGCTTTGCATGACACTTTCAGTAATTAACATTTCTACACGGATTTGGGAAAAAATAGAAAAGTTGTGAAGAGGTAATTTTAAGGACGCACATCGAATATAGAGATAAAACTATTACCTGGTTTTATTCCTTACCACAAGTTATCGACTGCTGCTCGGTGAGTATAATCCTTCGCTCGGATAATCCAATCTCTCAGCAATGCTTCCTTGCTTCCTTAGTGGTTCCTAAAGATCGAAATTCACTGATTGATGTCGATCTGGTCACTGGTATCGATGCAATCCCGCCTGTTCACAAGGCATATAAACTGGGTCACTTACTTTCTCGATTCTTTCACAAGTTGATAACGTGATTCACGATAATAAACACTAAAACGTCCCTGCTGAGGCACCAATTGTAAGGTAATCATCTGCCATCTGTGTAGTGCCTGGGATAAACTCGCCGATTTTATAGGAACCCTACAAGAAATTTATTTTTTGTCGCGACGTTTTGTTTCTTTGCACTGTATTTTACTCACGCTCGGCCAGAGGGGAAGAAAATCTCAGTTATCTCCATATTCAGGAGTTATGGTGAATTCTCCCATAGTCAACTCAGAAGTTTTATGTGCGATTCATGTTTTAAAAGAAAAAGGAATTAAATTATTATCACTGTCTAGAAACACATGGTTTCTCGATCGAAAAGAGAAAGACAAAATGCAAACGGTCGGCTCTTCGACTCCCATGGTCCCACGTGAAAGTCACCTGACTCCTATTTCCTTCAAGGTTGTCGTTTGCCAACCTTACCGTACCTCTGTTTCTGATCAGGGTTCCTCAAAACAGTCGTTTGTCATGCCTTAACAAAAACACTTAACAAAATTATTAATTCACTACTAGTCTTACCTAACACTCCCCTCACCGAGAAAGGATATATGAGGTCAAAACGAGGCACACTTTGACTCCTCCTTCGCTCAGCTGCAAAATGAAATTAGCTTAATTAAGCAACACTTAATATTAAAGTCTTACATTTTGAGACTATAGCAAAAAAAATGTGTCAGCGTCCGCAACAACAACGGCAACTGCAAAGTCGAAAATAAACAGTTAGCAGTATTTTTAGGATTAAAGTACCACAAGCCGATTTAACTATCCTCTATTAGATATGTAAATAAATACCGTGTGTCGAAATTAATTGCTTTATAAAATATAACTTACGAATTTTTTCTCCCGAAATTTTAGGTCTAAATAACTTTAACATTGTGGCTATGAAAATATAGAGACAGTGATGCTATTTACTGCGTTTTTTTATTATTCTGGATTCAACTAGAAAGTAAATGACGCTGAAGCTACGGAGTGATTAGGTGACCTTGAAAACAATTGGGTTGCGATTTGAGAGACGTCATGCAACAAATTCAAAATCATGAAAATTCGCGTAGTCTCCAGCAAAAGCCACGCAAAAAGCGGTCTGCAACATGGGCTAAGAAGAGCTCTTGGGGTCAGCTTCCGAATCCCATTGTCGAGTTAACTCGATAGCGAATTTCTATTTTAAGTTCATGGTTCTTCCTATCGAGCTACTGTTAACGAGAATTGGATGGATGGCACTCCATGACGTATGACTGTTTGCTCGATATCGAACGCAAAATGTCACATTTGAGCTCGAAAGCGAAGTAACTATCGAGCTTCTTGTTCGAAGGAAAAATAAAGTAAAACTCCGCTATAAAAGCACATATTTCACAAAATTAATCGACATAGAAAGATGGCGCCGTATTCTCCAGACCTGTGCCTTTCTGACCGTCTTTGCAATGTCCTGGTCGCCAAATGAAGTTATCTGCTTCAATTTAATAAAAACATTGCGAGTTCTCGCACGCAGGGTAGTATTGAAAACGAATTAATTCGATGGAAGACCTAGTTCATAATATAACGTAACCTGAGGCCGCTTTTCTTCAAAAATCGAAAAAACAATTTGTATTTTTTATCTTACAATTTATAATTTTTAAATTAGTTACTTCTCAGAAGATATAATAAGCCAGTGTGCTTCTTTTATGTCTGACTGGTATTGATGGCCGCAGCGTTTTATGTATTGATTATTGATGGCCTGAAATCAATAAAAATTTATTCCTGTTACTATTTATTTCGATATTACATACATCTAAGGAACCAGAATAGCTAAAAATAGGCGAAAAATTTATATTATATTGCCACGAATCTTCGAAACATTCTGCCGCTGCCTCAAACTAATACACTAAGTGTGCCAGTTAGTCGATTGGTCCCACTTTTACTCCGAATGTGGCAAGCTTTTGCAATTAACTTACTAGTCTTCAAATATATTTTCTCCAAGCCTTAGATTAACATCTATTATTAAATGTAAGTTACAATTGTTCACATAGTGTAGTCCAGCTTGTGGTTATATTACAAATCTCTCTTTTCAGACAAACATATAGAGAAAAGGACGGGTAAAACGAAAAATATGGCTACAGCTAAGGTAGGATAAGGTTAAAAGCTGATCAAGAATAAATACTGCGGGTCGCAGTATATAATGGGAATTATGAAAAATGTGTTTGAAGGCTCTTATTCGGTATTTTAATGGAATCTTTTTTTCTAAGACGCTTTCTAGGTTAAGATTGGACAAGTTGTAATTTCAGTCACGAAACAAAAACAACTGAACTGAACCAAAGGTATTCTCTCAGAAATTTCTTGAATTAAACGTCATTGTTATTAATATTTTATAATATCATAATATTTTGCTGCTTAGTAAAAACTTTTTTGTAGCTTTTATTTAAATACAAAGTTTTGAAGAAATAAACTTAATCGGGAATCGGAAACTTACAAAATAATGAAAATCTTTTTGTAATGTATTTTTCACTCCTTTTGATAGCTTTCGCGGATATCAGCAAAGGGTTAGAAAGGTTGATGTCTATTAGCATAAAGCTGAATATCTTCCACATCAAAGTTTTTATGCGTTATTATAAAAGTTCGTATCTGCATTGGTTCCATAGTTATTTCGAACTTTTTGTTTTTCGCCTTTAATTTTTCTTCTAAAGGCCTATGTTTAGCGATATAATATTCCAAATTTTTCGCGGGGTTTTCATCTCTTTGGAATTTCAGACGTTTCATGTCTTTGAGAAGCATGTTGCCATCTATAGTAGTCTCATGTATTTTCTCAGCTTTCAGTGACATTAAAAAAGGTTTCAGATTAAAAGTTATTGACGACTTATCGAACATGTTCTCCAAACGTAAAAGACTTTTAAGACTTGTAAAAGGTTCCAAAGTAAGAACTTCTATACCTTCCGGTAAAGAAGAAAAATTCCCATTCACCGTACTATTAACATTTTGAAAAGATCGACTAAAGAATAACCAAACTGGTAAATGAAGTTCCTGTTGAATTAAACGTTCTTCTGTCGCTGTGTCATTATCCGCTGAATTTAAAATCATATAAATTTTACCCCGCGCCACGGTAGTGTCATTCAGGGGTTCGCCAAGTCCTCGTGAATCATCGTGAAGTAAACGTCGGTGCAACATCAGTTCCAAAGTGCCATCCCCCAAACACGAGCCTCCTTGAGCACGATCATTGAAAAGGGTCATACGTTTTTTGTCATCTTCTAAAACTATTCGTCCAGTTATCGGATAGTAATTGCCGGGAATCTCTTTCGTGATATTTCGTTTGCGATTTATCATTTCACGGCCGTTTGAATCGGTGTGAAAAACATCCTGATTACGAATATCGCTACTAAATACTGTAACTACCTCCTTTCCTAGACGATCACCAACTGGTATGGGGCCTACTAACCATTCAAACTCCACCCGACTTACACCTTCATAGATGCGAATCACCTGAGATGTCCAGTTATTAAAATGTTGATGAATTTCCTTGACCAAAGGGCCATCGTAAATTTTTAGATCTATTTTAAAGCTTCTTATATTCGCACCCTGAATGGTAGGTGCAGATATGTAGGCTCCAGAAGTTTGTTTATCTCCTTCCTTTGTTGCCTCATAAAACAGAAATTTTTGACTCACGTTCGCAGATATTCCATTCATTTCAACTTTCCATAGAAAGCCGTTATTGTCAAAGAATAATTTCACCAACTATAATAAAAATGAAAAAGCAAACATTAAAACGTTTCAATATACTTAATATTTACCGAACGCACTTACCGAATTTCCTACCATTTCGCCTTGGGGTTCTTTGCTCAGCTCTTTCATCTCAGACTCAACACTCACATACTGAGACTCGAAGTTTCCATTCGTGCTTTTTATATGATAGTGGCCCAATTTTTCAACCTCAGCCTCGAATACTAGATCGTATTGTGTCAAGTTCGGTCTTAAATATTTCAAGGCGATCAGTTCTTCTGGTAATGGTGCCAACTGAGATTTAACAGCATTCCCTTTGAAATCCTTCACCATATAATAGCCACGCGGCACAGGTATTCGGACATATTGCTTTGTGGCACGAGTTAATGGATTGTAAACTGTGACTAATAAATTATTTGGTCTATTTTGTGTGAATTCACATATGCTTATGTTCAACTGCAAGCAACTAACAAATTGACCGGTCTTTAAAGAAGTTAACTTTTGAAGAGCCATTTTTGCTGTATGTTCAGCAACAGCTAAAGCTGATGACAGAATACGAGTGTAATCATTAACAACATGTTGTTTGCAGGTACCAGTTATAGCATCATGATGTTGCATAATACCCAATGATTGCTTTAATTTGTTTAAATTGTTCATGGCATCCGGAACATTATGTAGCTTAGAAAGGGCGGCTAATTGTTTAACGACTTGTAAAAAATGGTTACCCAAGCGTATAAAATATTTGAACGTAGGCCTGGATGTAAAATAACCAGTCCAATAAGCATGCGGTTTATCGGCATATGGAAAGAAATCTTGCGTCTTGGTTGGCCAAGTCAGCTGAGCTCTATGTAAAGCCTGCAAATAACAGCCTGGTGTAGAATAGAACACATTTACATTGGAACCATTCATTTGACGAGCATTGACATATCTGGCAAAAGAGCAAACGAAAGTGTACGCACTTCAATTTAGTTCATAAAAATGTACATTAATTAAAATATGTTGCTTACTTACTTCCTTACTTGATATACATACAAATTTAACAAAATTTAATGTAAAATTATATACAACTAATTTTCAGACATATATATGTATATATGCAATTAAACTTCAAACATGCATACTTGATCAATTTATCCATATTATTAAAGTTTCTTGCAGCTACCATGTAATGAAAGTCATCGCCCATAGGTACAAGCAAATCCGTAGCTCGATAATGCTCCGACATACCAAGAATGTAATCAATAAATTCGTCAACCTAGCCACGATTATATAAAGTGTCAAGCAAAAGTGTTTGCAAATGAAGAATTTTTCCACCTTATCTTCAACATTGTTCAATTCATTGTCATCATCAACTATGGGATCATCGGTGCAGAGGATATCAAAACAAAAACCAACAGGTGCAGAATAATGTTTGTAAAGAATGCTGGAAAAAATTTCCGAACGTTCACCTTGGCTTGGACTGGCCTGCCATATCATTTCAGCTGAGCAATTATTCATTCGTCCTTTCTTCTCTTCGAAATCAACGCGAGCAAAAAATTGTCCATCATAACCCATTTGAGCCAATATGGAAGGCATTTGTTCTGAATGGCCAAAAGCATCTATTTGCCAGCCCACTCGTGGTCGGGCGCACTTATCAAACGTTGCTGCTAAAAATCTTAAATCCAATTAGAGAGAGTGAGAGAGAGTTTTGGTTACTTGTTAATTTCATTAAAAAGAAGAAACAAAGGCTATTTACTGTAAACCTAGTGTGAACTGATCTATAACGCTCTGATAGTGCACAGTGGCTTCATCATTAGCAGTCCAAGCACCTCCAGCAAATTGCAAACGTTCTTCCTTGACTAATTTTCGCACAGTCTCCTGCATTTGCGGTGTTTGACGATTAAACCACAAGGAAAAATACGCCATTTCCACGTACACAAACCTAACGGTAAACATATTCAATTTTAAATTTTTATATTTAGTCGCATAGCTACTACCTTCTTCGTTCATCCTTCAATAACTCTTCTACCACAGTATCCATAATACTTTCGACATGAGCTCTTTGTATATTGGTACGAGTACCGTAATAATACTCATTCACAGTTTTAAGCCAACCAACATCATCATGGCTGTGAGGCACTAAATGCACATTAATTAAATTCTTCTTCGATACAGGACAAGACTAAAATTATTTATCATTACTATTATGTTCCTCGTCAATACTTTCTTATATATGTAGTATAAATATTTAGAATTAAGTATCTTTACCTTATAACCACAATGCGTTGATCCTTTACCACAAACAATTACTGGCAGTAATATCAATAATAATAATACGGCCGGTATATTCGTAGTCTCTTGTTTACTTGTCATTTATATATTGTCCGGCGCTTTAAGAAAAATTACGGTGAACACAACGTTTGTCTCTTAGAGAGTGAAGAATATTTTACAAACGCTTCATAATTTATTTACAATTTCTTGCTTTCATTGTTCAATAACTCCCGTATTTTGGATGATAACAAGTAATTCGTAAATAAAAAAATAAAAAATCTATGTACGAATTATATGGAATCTTTGTAACCCCCTACCTATCAATATATATTTTGAATATCTTTTATGCGAAATCCTGGTTCGAACGCGATATTGCAAAATTTTCAAATATTAATGAATCTGAGAAAGTGTATGAAAAACTATTTGTGTAGGCACACCAGTCTACGGTAGTGGTGCCCGTTGAATATGTGAATTAAACATATTCTATATGAATGTCAAAAAAGGACGTAATAGAATTAAAATCCTCTTACATGGGATTTTATGGTGTATAATATTTAAAAGTAGGTATAAAATGTTTAAAATATATAAAGATATGTTTTCATAGCGAAAGATAAACTAGAGATTTGTAGAATTTTCATGAAATTCTCTGAAAACAATAAAAAAGGATAGCAATTTTTTTTTATTACACCCGCTGCGATTACGATTGCAACCAGTTGCCAGCCTTTCATTTGAAGTACATCTGAACTTTTATAAATCTTTATATTAATTCTAAATTGTTTTAGAAACCTTTAAGTAAAAGTGTGCAATGAATTCAATATTTATACGCCAAAAATATTCAAGTATAACATCGAAATTTTCGCGTAAGACTGTTGCGAGTGCTATTGATGTGAAATGAATTCGTCATTTCAGTTATAATGCTTCAGATGAACTTATAACATCAGAATATTATTTCCGTATTTGCAGATATTACAAAAAAAGTGTCAATTTTAGTATACGGTTAGTCTGATAGAGGGTAACGATAATAGGTGTCGTCGTAAATGCAAGCATTTTACACTTTTTAAAACACAATATGGAATAACTTTTTATTACTTATATTACAGAGAATTGCTTTTGGTGTAATAATGTCGAGACTTAGATAAGAAAACAAATATAAATAGGCATACGCATAAATATTACACAGATATACATTGAGTTCAAGAAGAAGGAGAAGCTTCTTTGGACATTTTTTTCACACAACACTTTCGTGGTTCTTTCCCTCTTTCAAAATTATTTCTATTAATCACTTTGTTTGCAATAAAAATATTCACATAACTTTTAAAGGAATTGGTAAGGACGACCATGTAACTACTTTTACTAATAAATTCTAGTTCGCAGTTATTTTTAGCTCATAGCTAACTACGGGCTAATGAACGCGAACTAAAATAACATCCAAAGTATCGATAAAGGTTTTTGTCTGGCATTTTCTCTCTTGGAACTCTCAGTAAACGTAATTCTCACATTGAGAAATATTGTGCTCTGCTCGGAATATGAAAAGAAAGGTATCTTGACTAGTAATTTTTAACGTTGCAAAGACGCCGTAAAAGCGAAACGCCAATATTTCCGAATCTCACATAACCGCCACCATTAAATTCTTTGGCGCTTTTTATTTATGTTTCACCTTTTACTTCACTAAAAGGCATTGTTAAAAAAAATTAATCTACCATTTCGCGACGTCCACCATAATGAATTCAAAATTAACACATTTCGCTTTTCTCATTCTACTCTCCAAACCCTTTTATGTGATACCCATATGGACGGTATTTTTAAGAAAAAATTAATCCACCACTCCTTGCCGTCCAGTATATTTATTTTAGAATTAACGCAGGGAAGTACAAAATAATTTTGAACACATTGTGATTAATAAGCATAAAACCTTTAATGTTGAAAAAAAAATACTTAACCATTTTTGCACATAATTACTGGAGTCTTCTATTAAGTAAATGTAGAAGTTGTGAGCCTTATTTCTTTTACAATTTGCGAGTAGTGAGCAAAAGCCCAGAAATTTTTTTTAGAAAAACGGAATTACAATCACTGCGGACTTGTGCTCTGACCAATTTGACCCATTTTCAATACCAACCCGCGTGCAAAAATTTCCAATGTTTCTATCAGATTTGGAGTCGATATCTTCTTTTTTGCAACCAAGACAGTGTCAACAACACATACCACACAGACACGCAGACGGATAGATAAGGCTTAATCAATTCAGAATTTCACGCTGATTAAGAATATATATACTTTAGGATCTCTGAGGCCTCCTTTTGGGTGTTGCAAACATTGTGATGAAATGAATAAACCCACCATATTTCAGTGGTGGCTATAATAATCGTCATCTGGTGAATGAAATTATATTCTACTCGATCATACATCTCTCAACAGCTTTTCAAACAAATTATTATAATATTAGTCATTTCAAACAAATGCGTTCATTCAGACATTATTGACGGCTGCCACCGACTGCCTGCCGGGGAAACCCAAAATATCATTTAGTCCATCCTGCTTCGCACTGCGAGACCAAGGGGATTACAAGAAATATTTTTGTGGATGTTTTAAGAAATGGATCTGCTACACATAATACACACATTGTTGTCTTCGTAAACAGGTGTGTCATCTGCACAATTATTCACAACTTTCTTTATAATTGTGCGGTATGAAAAAGAAAAATTTACAAAAAAAATAAGAACATACGCAAGACCCGAAATCATGCGTTCCGTTATCAAAGACATAAAAAAAGACAATTTTTACTATTCATCATGCAGTGCGTGCACAGGTTGTACACGTCAACAACTTTGTTGTCGTGAACATTGAATGATAACAGGCTTTCGATTAATGACTGCTTAACAAACTGTAAAATTCGATATCATGACATTCCCAAATTACTTGGACTACATTTAGGGTACACAAAAATCGCTCAGCACCATCGCATTGACAAACGTTCTTTCTGCGATGAAGGTGATACATCTTCTCTTTACTTATGATATTCAAATCTTATAGTTATTTCCATAATTTAGAGAGTCTGTTGTGCCAAACCTTCAGATACCCTTAATTGCAACAAGCCACAACCTATCTGTGGCCTGTCAAACTTTCCCAACGAATCAAAAGTTGTAAACCATATATAATTTCCACACCTTTCTTTACAGGTTCACATATATGTAATTATATAATTAGCAACAGTACGTAATTTGTAGAATGGTCTGCTTTCTTTTCTTCCCAGCTTATAATTTTGATTCCACGTTAATTAAAAGAAAATACTCATGGTTGTGTTATTGAATCTGCATTGTTACGAAATTCGCTTCGCTTCTAGCTTCTGGCTACGGTTCGTATCGCTACATCGCTGATTTTCTCTTTAAGAGAAATACACTTGCACGTTTTCACTTCAATATTCTTTGTTTACAATCAATTTCTTTAAAGGTAGGATTATTTACATGTTACTTCGACGACGCTCTCGCGTTCTCAACTCTAACATCCTTTTTCGACTCAAAAGTTCTTGTCCGACTGAGTCTGCCTATTGCAAACATTATTTCACATACATTTTTACAAGCATATTACTATTACCTAAGTTCATGGCTTCATTTTCATGGCTTCACCAGCTTTTCCGCTACTCGTTTTCCTCGGCCGGCAGCTACATGACGCTTCGCGAATGTGCACTTCGGTTTTCCCTCTCTAGGGAATTTATTTTCTGGGAAAATTAATTACTTGGAATGAACTGGACTTGGGAATTCCGTAATATTTTGACATCAAAGCAATGTGTTAACCAGTGTTGCTTCCGCCATTATGTTAATTACGTTTTTATTGGCTACCTTGTTAATAGGACCTCTGTCGCAAATTTTCGCAAAATGAGTTGTTTTTGCATTTATTTTGTTTGTTCTAATCTGATCGATGACGATCAGTCTCCAAAAATTTTGAAAAGTTGGAAAGTTAAAACATGAATATTAAGAGAAATATTTATACAACACTTTGCGAAATGTTTATTTATTTTATATAGCAAAACACAACATCTGAGGAATGAAAATATTTATGAATAAGTGAGAAATCCTTCTCGCACAAGGTTACTCGTGCTGGAGATGTTAAGCAAAGATTTAAGAATATTCTCATTAAAAGATCAAAATATTCTGAATGATTCGTATTTCGTAGAAAATCAAAATGAAAAATGTGATCGCAATCACGAAGAGTAACTTTTTTGTTCTGCCTTAGGGCCCAGATAACAAAAGGGCGTCAATTTGCCATTAAATGATTTATTACTCATCACTTCGCGAGCATTTTTAGAGATAAGAAGAAGTGCCGTGCACTCTTCAATATTTTTGTTAAACTCATATAATCATTGATATGCTCTTGCTGCGTACAATTACCATTGGTATTTAACTATCCTCGTGTTAATTGATGAAAGTATATGAAAAATATTTCCTTTTTTTTTAATTTCTTCAAAAGTGTACGCCCAAAGAGTAGACAATTTTCGGAAAACTTCAATACGTTGTGTATTTTTTTAGATTAAGTTTTACGTGCTTGAGCAGACGTGGGAGAGTTACTTATAAATACATCTAAAGCGATTTTATTGAATATCAAGACTTTCATTACATAATCAATACGTTAGAATATTAAAAGTATCATATTCTTCGTGCTGCAAGGGAAACTTAGTGAGAAGTAAATAGCGAGCTGTGATGGATGGTACGGTCTTCGTTTTAGGTATTGCAGAAAGCAATTTGGTCGTGACAATCCTAAAAATATGCGTTACGACGCATATTTTGTGCATGTAGCTATTCTGGCCGGACAAATTCGATTTTCACAAATATTGGCGTCTTTCAGTGAGCATTTTTTTTTTCTTTTGGAACAACAGACGCCGTCCGAACGGGAGTTATCAAATCGCCCCAGAATCAATCGTTTATTGTGTCTAAAACGCATTTCGCACACGCATGTATCCCTTTTTTCAGAAGATGATGGATAGACGGACATTCCCAAATGAATTTAAATTACAAATATATGCCCTCTTTGCTAAAGAGCGTTTCCAGGGATTATAGGAAACTTCTTTTCCGTTCTTATATAATCCAATCGTGCGCATAGGAAAACTTACCTTCCTTAACGGCTCACCATTGAAACCATAACGTTTTGTAGTGATTTTTGACAAATATAATTTAAGCAACAATTTTTATAACGCTCCCAAGCCTTCTTTGATATACTAGTATTTCGTGAGCTTTTTTAGTTAAATGAACGAAACCATACGGTAGTTTTTGTTGATTTAACATTTGTTTATTTTTCCAAATTTTTCTACGGTTTAAAGCTATTCTTTTATTTCTTAAATATTTTTCACAAGGCAGCTAAAGCTTGTTGAGATCGTACGGCTCTTTGCTCTGTAATCTTAAATTGCAACAACACAACCAAGTATGTAGCCATGAATGATATATTCTGCGGTTTAAAGAAATTTTTAATGGCGATATAAACCACTTGAAATTTCTTACGTAATACATACCGATGTTATCAATTCCCGATTAATATTAGCGTAACCATCTAAATTCATAATGGGTGGATTTTTGGCTATTGCAACCAAAAACATTTCCACTTCTTTTTGCGTAGCACTATCTACTGCAGTTAGATTAACGTTTAGCAATTTCGTTTGAAAATCTAATCCCACACTTTGTGAAGCGTAGTGGGCTTCATTGCAGATGATATATAGCAAAGTCATGCAATATAAGACTATGACAAAAAGTCCAACTTCCTTATAAGTGGCGCCATGATCAATAATTTCGCTAAACGAACCATAAGTGGCGACGATTGTGGTAAAAAACACGACCAAACAATACATACCATACATATTGGAATAAGCTCGCCCTAGAATTTTTAGGAAACTTAAAAATCTGTTTTTTAAATTATTAAGCATTTTTTTTGATCTGAAAACTTTACCCAATTGCTGCATCATATGGCTTAGATCCACCCACAGATGACGATATTCGGTTAACTTTCGTGCCGGTTTATCACCCTTTAATGTCGTTTGGAGAGAATCTGATAAGGCGCGACTGGCGGTGCCGAAAGCGTTACAATTAATGTACCTGTAAAATACGTAATCTTTTTATTTTAACACTTTAATTACAATCTTCTTTAAAACTTACCACAGACTGCAGAAACAATTTAACATGGCTATAATTGGATAATAAGCCAAAGTGTACCATAATTCAAAATCGGGTTGTAAGAAATATTGTGATAAATTAATTACTATACTCAGGAGCCAAGAAAAAATACATAGACCCCAAGTCAAAGGATAAAGATTAGGGAAAACTATAGGCGTGCCGGTGACTTTGAGAAATTTCAACTGATAATTGGTCCACATGTTTTTAAATATCGCTACTTGGGGACCATGCCTCCAACTAGCCACTGGTAAAAGGAAATTCGTAAACAACAAACTTATGAAAATCACATTGTAAATGGCTTCATCGAAACGCTTGTCTGAATTGGTAACAAATTTATTAACTCTTTCCCGCAACACCAACACCACAAGAGTTGTCTGTATGGCAAAAACCACACAGGCCCACATTACTTGCTTTGAAGTCCATGAATAACCCGTTCGTGGCAAATTCGTCTTCGGCGGACTACGATGTATAGGCATAACACCCATTATTTGAAATAACACTAACAGAGACTTTGTGGTGTGATAAAATGAATCATGCTTATCTAGTAATTCCGGGTCATCAATAGTTTCTTGTTTGCGTACATAGTAATCCGTCAAATTGCCAGCGTCCGTACGAGCCAATATGTTCATTTTTTCACGATAACGTATCTCATCTTGGAGAAATTGCTTTTGATTTGGATTAAGAACGGGCACCACTTTCGATGGAGATGTTCTTCCTGTAGCCGCTGCCCAAAAGGCCATCGTTCGTACTAAAAACTAGTTAGTTGTCAAATGCAAAATGAAAATAATTTCAACGTAAGCCATAACCCGTCTTATTCGTACGATTTGTTATTATTATTGACATATTATTTCCTTTTGCTCCTAATTGTATTTATTTATGGGAAATAATATTTAATTTGCTGCAAAACACTCCACCTCCTTTGCCAGGAAGTTTTCAAACAAAAAGTTTTCATATAAAAAGAACAACCGCAAAATAAGGACGAAATTTTATTGACTTTACTAACTTCACATCGATAAAGGTCTTAAATATTTACAACGTGCGTTTTGTGAAACGGTAATAAAACCTAATGCATTTTTTATGTTTTGTTACGGACATTATAAGTCATTCGATATGCATTTTTAATTAATCAGTTTACGTTATTTGTAACACTTAACTTTCCTAACCAGTTATAAGCAAAGTTTTATCAACAACGCACGCATCGGTACATTCCGGAATATTCATACAATTTTAATCGATTAATAAGAGTGAGTCGAAAACGATAATTTGGAAAGGTTAGTCGAACTAGAAAATTGAAAACCATATATCCAAAGTATAAATCCCGTAGGGTTTCATCTTAAACATACTGTTACGTGAAACATGTTCTTCGTTACGTAAATCATATTTTCTCCTTGTATTAAGTTCGAACCAACGGGTTGCACGTATTTACAATAGCGTAGATTTTATTTACAATCTTTAGACGAACTATTTAGAAAGAAGTTATTTTCAGGAATTCGTTATTAACAATGCTTCAACTCTTTTCTTCGACTTTTGTCTACGACTAGTTCAAAAGTCGTTGTGTTCGCTAAACTCTCTGATTACAAATTTTTTTTTATTTTTTTACCGGTTAAATTCCTCAGGAAATCGCGCGAAGTTGTTAATTTTTTTGTGAAACGACAGAGGCGATACGCGTCTTTAATTTTTGATGCCCCGTCAAACACCTTTTTTTGGAGTCATTGCTTTCTCCTCTTGCTTGCTGCTTACTGAATGACTCTGGCGGCAAGACAAAAACGAAAAGATATGCTTGAACATGTTGTACCACTCGGAATAGTATAATGATTTCTCTATTTAGATTTCATGTAAAAAAAATATTTTTAGCAACATAGTCATTCAAAGCAAGAATCGATTAGGTGAAAAAACAAGTTTTCAAAGATTTTTGGAGAAAAATGATATTGTAAGCAGTACGAGCCCCAAGAAACACTGTACTTCCTAATACCCGTTTGCTGTCCTATTCGGCAATTTATTAAGAAAACTTTTCGGAACATCCCTGAAACATTAGCACTTTTATTGAATCTGAGCGAACACGCGATATGAAAGGCCCTTCGGTGCCCTCAGGAACTTTGGCGTACCTCTGAGAGTTTATTTCTATGATATGTTCGTGAGCTTGTCAGTCAGCATTAGGAAGTTCTGATAGGAATTTTTATTTCGAGAAATAAATGATTGATGGACAATAAACTCATATATTGATTGATTGCGATCGAAATGTTTTCACTTTCTTAACATTATGTATTTAGTGTACATGTGATGCAGGCGATTCATCATTTACTATGAAATTGCCTAGAAATGAATACGGGAACATTCTTTTTCTGTCAATTAATTGCAGCATAGCGAGTCAACACAGGAAGTTAGAACTCAGCCTGCACCCACTACTTTAATGGCTTTTGCTAATCGCATTTTTGGTTGTTCTATTGTTTGTATTTTAAAAAAAATTACTCGAATAAACAATTTGCCATCACTGTAAGGTGGGTGATCATTTTGTTTTTTTTTCATAATGTATGTAACACCCAAGAGGAAGCTGCCGAGACCCTCTAAAGTATATATATTTATATATGTATGCATATATTCTTGATCAGCGTGAAATTCTGAGTTGATCTAGCGATGTCTGTCCGTCTTTCTGGCTGTGTACCTATGTGGTGTGTGTTTTTGACACCCTCCTAGGCGCAAAAATGAAGATGTCGACTTCAAATTTAGTAGAAACATGGTAAGATTGTGCACGCAAGATTTTGCAAGATGTCGAAGATGTGCTAAATCGGTCGGAGCCGAAGCGCGCAGTGCAGTGTAAACTAAACGCAACTCCGTTTTTTTAATAAAAATTTTTGGGTTTTTGCTCGTTACTCGGAAATTATAGCAGGTAGAGGGCTGAAATTTTTCGCATTTACTATACGAAACACTTTACTCTTTATGTGCAAAATGGAAAACATCCGCCATTCCCACACAAAGCTGCAAGTGATCAAATTTTGTTATTTTCACTTTTTTGAGGTCTTATGCTTATTTGTTATAAGGCAAACAAGACCGAATGTTTAAAACTATTTTGTACACCCCTTAAATGAAGATATATTATCTGCCTAAAAATAGATTATTTTTAAAATGAATATTGCGATTAGTTTTTTCTTAATAATACTAGCGATACGGGTATCAAATAAGACAACTTGGAGAGTATAATGCGAAAAACACAGTGGTGGGTATGCGAGATTCGAATCCCGCCGATTATATCTTTTTTACTTGTTTAATACTGAACATAACTTATAACTAGTTGTACATGTTAAAATACGAAAAAAGACAAGTGTTGTGTTCTAACAAAGACCGCACCTATCCGATATGGCTCCAAAGATAAAATTATGAAAAAACAATGACTTTTCCGTCGATAAAAGGGATAAAAAAATCCGCTTAGAGATCTTAATTCACCTTGTTATAAAGGTAAGGAAGATCCAATCAAGCATTGGCAACATCGTACTGCAAAGGAAGGGCATCATCTCCGTTTTATCTGGAAATTAAGAAGAGTAGGATTCCCTTAGAAAGAGAGGATTAAATTTTCGATAATGTCAGATACTACTATCTACTTTACATTCCCGTTAAAAAACCGTTTTACTCGATATTTTCTTGTTTGCCTAACTGCCAAAACTGGCAAACTGGCGTTGTAGAAAAAAATATATATTGGAAAAGACTTTATTTTCTTTAAAAGGTCGATTATCTTGTTAAAAAACAAAAATATGACGTTTTTTTTTTTATTAATTTAGTGTCTCTTAGTTAGGAAGTTGCTAGTCAAAAGTTATGTACGCCGAACTATTTTCTACACGGTCCTGTTTGGCACAATTTTGAAATGGCAAAATTTACTAATAAGAACAAGAAATACACAAGAAAACAAAAAAGAAATTTACTAATAAGAACTGTTCTATACAAATTTTTGGTTTTACCATGAATCCCCAAAAAAGTTTTTGGTTTTGTATTTTAATTTTGACAATGTCTTACAAAAACTATACAGCAACAAATGTAATACCCAAATTTTGTGATCATTCTCCACTCGAATGAAACCTAACAGTTGCGCTGAACATATCCGAGATATCATGTTTGTTATCAAGTAACGATTAACGGTTGCAAAATTGATTTGTTCAATTTAAATGTTTATATGTAGTGCCTTTGGACCCCATTTTCACAGCACACTTACTTTAATTTCTTCTTTTTTTTTTTGTGGCAAAAATGAATTGTTTCATTTCATTATTATTATTATTATTACTTTTTCCCACGGATGTTTGGGAAAAAAAAGTGGAGTGTATTCTCAAATTTGCCATATGCCGCATGCATTTTTTTACACAATTTTTTTTTTTTTTTGCACGGTTTTCTAAGAAACTGTACAAAAGACGAGTTGGGTGTATTAGTACAAAAATAACCCCCAAAAACTGGTTCTGTTTGCTAACGTCGTGTAAAAAGACACTACTCCTTAGTTCTAATAAGACTAGTAAGACTGCTTTTAATTGAAACAAATTCCTAACACTCTGTCTTTTTACATCGGAACAAGTTTGAGGGTAAAAGTAAGTTTGCGTTACAGTTCTTGCTAGTTTCTATAACAAGCTATTCGGAAATGTCTCCAAAGAAACACATATCATTGTTGAGTTCCCCGAGGTTGGTTTCTCTCCTGCCTGTTATAGGGCCGATGTTATTAGCCGATTATTTTGGGCGATTTTACCGAACACAACATTGATAATTCAAGTCTTTAATATCTTCAGCTGGTATTAACATGTGAAGCTTATTTCATTTGTATTTTTTATTGTATTATTTGTGTTGCAATAATTTAGTTGAAAATGTTATGATCTGCCTAGGCTTAGTATTTGCACACTACTGTGAGAGGTCACAATCGTCCCTGATTTTGAACTTTTGTCCTTTCGTTCGTCTAAGAAAGTCATAAACTAAGTCTATCATAAGTCATAAACTAAGTGCATCATAAGCTAGAATTAAATTCGGCATAAGCCGACCCGACGAGGGATGATAGACCTATGCTCTTTTTATCTTTAATATGATATCAAATGATGTCAAGAGAAATACGTTCTTGTAAGAACAACGAATCGGGCCAGCACTATATCACCGTCATAAATTACAAGGTGAAGCAGACTTTAATCAAAGGGTCACAAACCGAAAAGTTGCTAAATCGCAGTTGCAAATGTCAAAGTTTCAAAGTTCTATGTCAAGGTTGCAAACCAAAAATTCGGGATTGTAAAATCAGAATATAGAATATAAGTTACGAATGCTAAAGTTACGCAATTTACGGCGTGGAAGGCTTGTGCTATCGTCTCCTCCGTGTCTAGCCAGCAAATCGGTTCCGCACAAATAAGTTTTCTTGCGTGGATAGCTCCAGATAGGTTTTCAAATCACTTTAAATTTTTATCTGACATGTTTAACTAAAACTAAATTTGCAACTTGTATACCAATATAGTTATCGTGTTGTATCATCATGAAATATAATAATAGATGAAATTAATTGTAAATTGGGAACGTGGGATTTTTAAAATTTTACTTTAGAATAAAAATATTTTTACTTCACAAAAATCGTGTTACAATATTTATTTTTCTCTTGCTACCAATAACATGCACGAACTTCTAAAGAAAGAACAGGAACTTCGCTATAACATGCGGAAACGTAATTGACCTATCACACAGAGCTTTCCAAACTGACATATCTGTCGATGAATTTATAGCCAGAGGTGACAGATAAAATTTACTACACATAATCTTTATTGGGATTCATTAAATTACAAACTAGAAACTCCCCTATGTTAAAGTTACTAATCTTGTTAAATTTAGATAAAGCTAATACGTTAATAGTATAAATTTAGATAATCACGAGATCAATCAATTTATTGAAAGACACCAATAAAATGATTTGATAACAAATCCAAATCCTATATTTTATAATTATTGCACGATTACTTATTTTAATCACCTCTATATGAAAAGATAAGATCAATGTTTGAATCCACTTATCAACAGGGCCGGATGTACTGTGTTGTTACGTTAACGTAAATCATTTCGAAAAACTAATAGCTTTTTATCTTAACTCCAGGAAAAACCTTTGCTTTTTGCTTTGCGTAAAGGGTTAATCGGAGTGCGTAATACAACGCAAGCTCTATGTCCAATATGTACGTAAAGGATTACAGCCGTTTCATATTTCGACATTTGTTCACGTCTTTACTTTCCAAGCAATTTTATTTCACTGCCGTAAGCCCCAACTTGATAATACAAAATTCTTTTTTAGAAAATTGCTCGCATGCTAATATTTTCATATGAGAATAAACAATGTTTGAGCGGAATGCGTTGTCTGGTCTGTGTTATTACTCCCGCTACAAAGAGAATAGCAGGTTGCAAGCTGCAGCAGCACACATCCCAGAATAAGTGGCGTAGCGCGTCCCGAGCGTACATAGGGTTTCGCCTTATATTTGTTTGTTTCCTTGAAATATTAAACGTGGCCTTGTACTCAACTGCTTTTTGCTCTCTTGAGCTATTTTAGTCTATAAGAACACTCAGACTTGACCGCGTAAAAGAGTTTTGTTTACCCATTAATATTCGTAATTGTACAGTCATTTTATGCTATATGCTAACTATAGCGAATCACGAGCGCGGCAGCGTTAGCTATGCGAACTTTATCACGTTTAATATTGATACGTTCTTGAAAGAACAAGTTGGAAAATAAACTTTTTTCCACCTACGTGAATCCATGGAAGGGGTTTACGAAACCACCAAGGCCTAAGCGTAGCTTGCTATGTTCTTCTATTCTAGTTAGGCAAAGTCCGTGCAATATGCTGTTGGGCTCCTTCTGGAAATACACATCCTATCAGTTATGGCAGACATTGCAAATGTTTAAGTTACTCGCATATTAACTGAAATTGAATTTGGATTTCTTTAATAAACAATTAAGTGTATTTCGCGAAAAGTTGCATTTTGATTGCTTTTGTCTTTCCATATATGTTTATATAAAAAGAAACCAGAATTGAGTGCTAAACTCTGAGGACAATGTTCTCAACCTCTAAGCTCGTACTTCAGATTTGTCGCAATTACCGTTTCGTATACTAAGTTTTACACGATAAACTATTATTCTTAATTTTATTCATTTGATTCTTTAATTAGTCCTCTGCTTAATCGCTCTTTACATGTATTGGCATGTATAAAATGAAAATAATGCAAAGAAATTCACTCTTTTTCTATCTTTCTCTTTGCTTTCTTCATGTGCGCATTTGTAAAGCGTCTAGACTTATGGCGCTCACGTAAAGATCGTGATATTCTAGAAGTTGAGTTTAACTCAATTTCTAAACCTTATTTTGTATATCAATAAATTCAACAGATCAGTTAAGCATAGATAGTCGAACGTTGTACATTGAGAACGGCAAGTGAAAATTGAAATTCTCGAAAAATATTTAAATTCATTTAAATCCATTTTATTTATCAGAAACATGCTCAGCATATGGAGAATAGTTGCCTACGTGTGTTTTACGGCAGCTTTATTACATGGTGTTGAATTGCGACCTCAGCGCACTGAGGCCGAACTCTTGACAAACGATCAGTGCGGTTATGAGGTTAATTAAACTATTCCTAAAAAAAAAAATAAATAAATAACTCATTTCCATTTCTATGCAGAGTTGTCCTAAAGTTCAACCTAATATGTTGAATGTCCATTTGATACCGCATACGCATGACGACGTTGGTTGGTTGAAAACTGTTGATCAATATTATTATGGCAGTGAAACTTTAATACAAAAAGCCGGTGTTCAGTATATAATAGATTCGGTTATTCAGGAGCTTTTAAGAGATCCTGAAAAGCGTTTTATATACGTAGAATCGGCCTTTTTCTTCAAGTGGTGGCGTGAACAAAACGAGGAATTGCAAGAGCAAGTTAAAATGTTGGTGAATGAAGGACGTTTGGAATTCATAGGGGGTGCGTGGAGTATGAATGATGAGGCTACCACACATTATCAAAGTATTATCGATCAATTTGCTTGGGGTCTAAGGTGAGTTCGGAAACAGATTTGTATTTGGATACGCTAATAATAATCAGTCACTTTTCTTTTTATTATTCACTTCTGTAATCTCTTGCAAACCATAAAAACCTTATCAGTATTAGTGTAGTATGTTATACACATAGACACAATTTTATAAACCACTGAACTGTCGTATAAAGTTTGCATGGAAATATGCCTTTATGAATTATGCATATTACTGATCGGCATGAGAAGGGGAATTCAATGCAATTGTCTCTATATAATTATCTAGAGAAACCGCGATCATCATCCCAGTACTTTCTCCAGAGCAACAAAGTCAAAGCTAAATTTCTCTGAATTAGTTAAATTCGCTAATCATAAGCAAGCATCAGAATATTAAATTTATTATATGATGTTGCAATATTACTGACACTTCACGTGTAACGTTACGCATTCACTTACGTAGCTCTTGCTCCGACTTAGGTGGTATGTTTCGTACTATAAACATAGTTTCTTTAGTTTCAAATGTGTTTACGAAGAAACAACAAAACTGAGAAAACGGTGGACATCAGAAAATTTGAAAATGTGAAGTGCTTTCTGGCTTTGGCCTTCTTTTTGTATTATTTTATTTTCATTTTTAGGCGGTTAAATGACACCTTCGGTAAATGTTCGCGGCCACGCATTGGTTGGCAAATTGATCCGTTCGGTCACTCAAGGGAAATGGCTTCCATGTTTGCTCAAATGGGTTATGATGGCTTGTTCTTTGGTCGGTTGGATTACCAAGACAAAAGTGAACGATTGCTGACAAAAACAGCCGAAATGATCTGGAGAGCTTCGGCTAATTTGGGTAAATACAATATTTAATTAAAAAAGAAATTAGCCTCTTAAGGTGAATCACGGCTAACCGCAACTTTGAGTTCACTTGATTAGAAAATGTTTTGACGAGATAAGCATTGGCGAGCGAAAACGTATATGTCAGAGTGATCAGATAGAAATATATTCTTAAGCAGTATCGAATTTTACACCGGTCGAATAATGTTCGTCTCTTCGTCTTCGTAGGTTATGCACTAAGTATACGTCTGGTCCCAAAATTTAAGAAGCCAGCTGCATTTGTCAAAACATTTTGTCAAAAACCAAAATTTTGCCAAGTTTTAAGAAATGTTGCCAACTTTTAAGAAATTAAATGTTCTTTCACGTAAGTCGGTATTGAAAATGAGCCAAATCTGTTAAAGAAAGCTACGCGGTACAATACTATACTTTTGCTCTTTATTCATATATACGCTATGACCCTACAATACAAATGGAGAAATTGAACACATTTTTTTGAAGATTTCGCCTTATTCCTATCATAATCACATTGAAATCGCAACACATTGATTTTACTTGAAATTATTTTTTTTAACTGGGTCAATAACCGGCTATAAAATGAGTTAAAACTAATCAATCCAAACAGCTCTTCACGTGTCACTAGAAAATGTTGATATGGAGCGATAGCAGGAAGCAAATCGCTTCTTGATTATTCGACGGCAGGGTTATACATTATTCCAAAAATTGATCCACATAATGAATTCTTGAATATTTACGACGACGAAAATAATTCGCTGAAATAGAGAGAGCATTACCCGTTAATAGATTTTCAGATTCTTAATCGCCGAAACACTTTGAATCTCTCAGGCTATACCTGCATGTTGCCCTCACTGGTGGTTTCGCTTACACAAAATTCTCAGACGTAACGTTATGCGGATCTTAAACGCTTTCGTTAAATATTTGTGAATTAAAATTGCTCAGCGGATCCGGTCTGTATCCGTGATTGACCAGATAAGATTATCGCTCTGCTAAAATATGAAACCCCTACAATATGGCCTGTTATGATTACAACGATTCTAAATTTAGGTAAATCGTCCAATTTATTTACTGGCGCTCTATACAATCAATATCAGCCGCCTCCAGGATTTTGTTTTGACATATTATGCGCGGATGAACCTATTATAGACGGCAAGCACAGTCCTGAAAATAATGTCAAAAGACGAGTGAGTTTTCTTGCATGTATTTTTAATCTTCTTTTAATTATCGAAACCTACTTTTCATTAACGCTAAATGTTATTTAAATACATGTAATAATACGGTTAATAATGTTGAAAACAATGTATTTAGGTCGATGATTTCTTCAAATTTGTTCGCAAGCAGGCACAATATTATCGTACTAATCAAATCATTATAACCATGGGCGGCGATTTCACATATCAAGATGCTAACGTATACTATAAAAATTTGGATAAATTAATACGGTAAAAAAATTTTGACAAAGGAAGACGAAATTTTGGTTAAAAGTTCCTATAAAAACATTAACATATTAACATGCATGATATCGCTGTTACAGTCATTGAAAGTGATTTTTATTAAATTTGCTTTGCAAATTTTTAGATCAACGATTTTTTAGGTATAGTAGAGAAAATGGCTAAATCATATCGAAGCCGTAATGTACTCATAACGATGGGCGAAGATTTTAATTATCAGCACGCTGGTATGTGGTATAAAAATTTGGATAAACTTATAAAGTGAGTAGGAATAATAAAGAAAAACAATTTTGCACAAAACTTTTAACCAAAGTTCAATATTATTCCCTTAATTTTAGAATGAAATGAATTGAATAAAAATTTACTACTTTATCTCCAGATATGCTAACGCTCGTCAAGCGAATGGCTCTGAAATAAACCTTTTGTATTCCACTCCTTCATGCTATTTAAAAGCCTTACATGATGCTGACATTAGTTGGCCCACAAAAGATGATGATTTTTTTCCCTACGCCTCAGATCCTCACGCTTATTGGACTGGTTATTTTACTTCGCGGCCAACTCTTAAACGTTTCGAACGAGTTGGTAATCATTTCTTGCAAGTGTGTAAACAGTTAACGGCATTGCCTCCCACTATGTATCCCGAGTGGTCGTCTCATTTAAGTTTTATGCGTGAAACAATGGGTATAATGCAGCATCATGACGCGGTTACAGGTACGGAAAAGCAAAAAGTTGCATACGATTATGCTAAGCGTTTAGAAGTCGCCTTCCGGGCCTGCGGAGCAAATACCCGCGCAGCTTTAAATATTTTGACAACCGGTGATAAACCAAAGCCTGTTGAAGGTCATAAACCAAGATCAGTAAAATTTGAATTTAAAACCTGTGCGTTACTGAATATTAGTCTATGTGAGGTTTCCGAACAAAGTGAGCACTTTGTACTGACCCTATACAATCCACTCTCTTCTTCAACTGCAGAGTATATTAGAGTGCCCGTGTCAGATAACAATTACCAGGTTCTCGATGATAAAGGTAAGATTTCACATTTCTAAGTCTACATCTACTTGAGAAATTTGTTTTTACATAAAGGAGTTATTTTGGAAGTCCAGTACGTACCTATTCCAGGAGGCCTCATGGATTTAGCCTACCGCCGCTCAAAGACCAAATATGACTTGGTTTTCTTCGCAGACGAACTACCTCCTCTTGGCTATCGTTCGTATTATATTAAGAAAACTAAGGAGCGTCCTTTAAAACCTGTACCTGATTCTCCTAATACCTCTAGTATGACAAGCATAGGAAATGAGGTTAGTTTCGCAAAAAATGCTTTTCTTTTCTTACAAAGCGTTGTATTTATAGTATATTCGTTTGAACTTTGATACGAATGGGTTTTTGGCTGCTGTAACTGCTGAAGGTATGACACGTATTATCAGTCAGGATTTCTTGTATTACGAAGGGGCCGTAGGTAACAATATGGAATTCCGAAACAGATCTTCTGGTGCGTACATATTCCGCCCGAAGAATGATTCAATGAAAATTATAACTACCGACCTTGATATTACGGTCTATCGAGGGTCTTTAGTCGAGGAAGTCCATCAAAAATTTAATGATTGGATTAGCCAAGTAGTACGAGTTTACAGTCAGAAAAACTATGCCGAATTTGAATGGCTAGTTGGGCCTATACCGGTAGATGATGATATAGGCAAAGAAATTATTACCCGTTTTGACACTGATATCAAATCTGAGGGTATGTTTTTTACCGACTCAAACGGCCGTGAGATGATAAAACGTTTGCGTAATCATCGTGATACGTGGAATCTTGAGATTTTAGAACCAGCAGCTGGCAACTACTATCCAATAACTACAAAAATAGCTTTGGAAGACGATCGTGCACGCGTGGCTATTTTAACAGATAGAGCGCAAGGTGGTTCTTCTTTACAGGATGGTTCTTTAGAACTAATGGTTCATCGCCGTTTACTACACGACGACGCTTTCGGAGTAGAAGAAGCTTTAAATGAAACCGCTTACGGACATGGGCTGATAGCCCGTGGAACGCATTACCTAATGGTAGGATTTTCACAGAAAAACGATAGTCCTACGCAAAAAGCACTGGAACGTTTTGCTCAACTGGAAGTAACTTTGCCCACTTGGAAATTCTTTAGCAAAACGAATTACACCTTTGAAGAGTGGATGACGAGTTTCAATAATAGTGTAAATATTAATAAAATTTATAAATCTCGTCAAATTTTGATTTTTTTTGTTTTTTTTTTTTTGGTTTTGAAGTTTACTGGTCTCGGAAAATCTTTACCCAAAAATATACATCTTCTAACGTTGGAACCTTGGCATAACGGTGAACTGTTGGTGCGATTTGAGCACATTCTTGAAAAAGATGAAGATCCGGAATTTTCCAAATCAGTTAAATTTAATATTAAGGAAGTTCTAAAAAATTTCGATATACACGATATACGTGAGACCACTTTGGATGGTAATGCCTGGTTAGATGAACATCGCCGCATGGAATTTGTTTCAGATCCAGAAAGCATCGATTTTGTTAATTACGCTACACTTTCTGAAGAACATCAAAGTGTTCACTTGTTAAGAGCCCGTAGGCCTTTAACAAAATCTGAATACCATAAGGAAATATTACCGGATTTTGACGTCGAATCAAAAAGTAAACAAGATCCCAAACCGAACACATATTTAAATACGCTACGCAGAAATAGATTGGAGCAAATGAAATTAGATGAAAAAGATTTAAAACATCCACGCGAAAAGTCCAACAACAAATATGATGTAGAATTGAATGCCATGCAGATTCGTACTTTTGTGATATATTTACGCCAAAATAATTCATTCGCTTCAGAATAAAATAAAGCGACATAAACGATTTATTTACTCACTTGTCAACAATTTTGTCCAATTAAATATCTATCCCAGTTTTAAGCATCAATCTTATAGGCAAACAAGCGATAAGGCGTTGTTACAACAGCTACACCAGGTAAACAACCACAAATTCAACCTGCTGGTCCACGTACGATTTTTTCGTATCTCTAGTTCATTCTTTTATCGATCAAAACCATGGGAAGACATAGATGCTGGCGATCGAGGAATATGTGTTCAGCACCATAGACACTTTTGTCCGACAGGGTAAAATCGACGGGGGTTTGCTTATGTAAAGATATCCCCATGGCAAGTGTTTTACGGAAATAAGAGCCACCCGGAAAAAAACTAAGAAAAACTGTAGATATTGTAGTACTAAATGTTCGCCGTTATAATTCTTGAGAGCAAATACCTAAATATATGATAAATAAGATCGCAAGATTATCGTACTAGAAAGGCATGAAATAGAGAAAATATTACATCAGTATACCGAATTTTCAAGAGCTAAGCATGGGAAACGACTATATTGCAGTTTAACATGTGCCAATAGTTAAATCTTCTTATTTGCAAAAGAAATCTTCCTTGAAAAGCATTCCCATTTTCAAAACACCCTCGATTGCTGTCCATCGCAATTTTATCTGGTATTACTAAAGAACATATGTATAATATTTTGATTAAGAAATCTTTTTGAAAAGAGAATATTGAGTATGTGTATGTAGGGGGTTATTTTGTTGAAATAGTAAATCTGCAAGATTTTTTTCTTGCCAAAGATAGTTTTTAAGACGAGCATACATTGGCTGTGTTCCAATTGTTATCCTCCCTTTTCGCATATTAGCTCGAAAGTTTTACGAACTTTAAACTGTAATTCTTTTTTCAGAAGAGGACACAACTGTTCACTGTGCGAACGATCATAAGATGACCTCTCACATGCGCACGTTAGTGAACTCCAAATTCAATAACCAAATCTATGCAAACGCAATTTTTCTTAACAGAATTTTGGTAGATAGCGAACTCAAAAGAAACAAAGAAAAAAGTTATATTCGGTGGTGGGCGAATCTTGTATACCCGCCACTATGCCTTTCGTATTTACTCTCCAAGTTATGTTATTTGATGCCCATATCGCTGGAATTGTTAAGAAAAAAATGATCGCGGTGTCTACTAAATTCATTTTAGAATTAGCCCATTTTCAGGCAGATAATATAATATCTTCATTTGGGGAATGTACCGAATAGTTCTAAATATTGCGTCTTGTCAAAAAAGTGGAAAAAACAAAATTTAATCACTTGTAACTATGTGTGGCTGATTTTACTCCGTTTTGCACATAAGGAGTACAGCGTTTCGTAAAGTAAATGTGTTAAATTTGAGCCTTATATAACTTTAATAATTTCCGAGTAACGAGCAAAAACCCACAAATTCTTGTTAAAAAAAAAGGAGTTGCGCTCAGTTTATGTTCTACTGCGTGCTGTTGTTTTGGCCCATTTTCAATACCAACCTGCGAGCAAAAACTCGCAATGTTTCTACCAAATTTAAAGCCGGTATCTTCAATTTTACGACCAGGAGAGTATCAACAACAAATACCACAGAGACACACAGACAAACAAATATGACTTCGTTAATTCAGGATTTCACACTGATCAATAATATGGATATTGTATAGGGTCTCTGAAGCTTCCTTTAGGATGTTACATACAATTTTGGAAGAAAAAACACAAAATGAGTATACCCTCATCTCTCAGTGGTGGGTATAAAACTAGTATATTTTTCGATATAACCACAAAAGAAAAGTTTGTGTCAAGGGGCCCAGGCTTTCTGGCTAATACATGCTGCGTAAAGTGATTTTTATACCCATTTGTTTTGAGAAGCTGATTTCTGATTGCGAGAAAGCATGTTTTGTGTTTTTATTTGCGTATTTCCAATTGAGGCTTACCATGTCTCCTATTAGGAGTGCCCTTTTTTAGCGGTGTAAAATTCTAATTCAGAACAGTGTAACAGAGTTGCAAAAAGTAGTTTTATCGATTTTATCTGTTTAACAAAAAAGATTAAGAAATCAAGAAGGTGAACTGTTATAGAGAAGATATAAAAGTACGCGTATTTTCGAATGACTATGATTCTCTGTTCATCTTAGAAGCAAAGTTCCTTATTTAAACGAAAATTTTCTGAATCCGCACCTTACGGAATGCAAAATTAGAATAAATCACAATGGTTTAGTTATTTGCAATAAAAAATTACTCAAATTGTGCATAAGCAAAATATAAATTGTGACAAAAAAAGGTCACTGGTATATGCATCGCTCCCTTTATGTAATGCCAAAGAAACGGTCAATTTATATCAGGATAAATTGTATGTCTATAACACTACAATACAAATTTTTACAAATTTCCGCTAATCTCGATACGGTCCGTATCACTAGATCGTGGATATTATTTTCAAGAGAAAATGCACTTCAGAATTCTTATAACTCCAAGTTTCTTTATTTACAATCTATTCTTTAAGGCTTGGATTATTTACATTTTACTTTGGCAATACTCTCGACCTCTCAACTTTAGTATTCTTTTCGACTCTAATGTTTTTGTCCGACTCAAATGTTCTTATACTGTTCTCGTATGACTCAAATGTTCTCGTGCGACTCAAATCTTCTGGCACGACTAACTCCGCCTTCCGCAAATAGTCTACTTATATACATTTTCACAAACATGTGACTATTACCTAATTTCATGGCTTCATTTTTAATCCGTCAACCTTCTTTTCTGCTAATCGTTTTCTCGGCCGGCGGGTGCACCTGGGTTTTTCCTTGTCTGTTTTCCTGCTAATCTTTTTCGTCGGCCGGCTGCTGCATGACGCACCGCGAATATGCACTAAGGAATTTATTACTTGGGAATTAGTTAGCATTAACTGGATTTGGGATTTTCGTAAAAATATAATATAAATATGATTTTAATGAATAGTGGCATTCTGACCTCGCTATATAGCACCTGAAGTAGAAATGTAACTATTTCCTTCCCATACGTATGAATAAGAGCCTGTCGATTTTTTAATAAAATTGTATTATTCAAGGACGGATTATATTTTCGCTCGCCATGGACAGGTTGTCTTTTAAGGCTATGCGTGACAGAATCGACTGAGTATTTAAAGAAGAAAAAAACCTCCAAACTTGGTTGCAGCAATACAAACAAGTCCTAAATGTAAGTAATTGAATGTAAAATCAAAAGCTCTTTAAAGAAAACTAAACTTCGGATGTTTTTTTAATTTGTTCAACTTGTCTTTAAAAATTCATGAATACATTGGTAAAGCACCAGGAAAAATTAATGCATTTCCTATGTTCGACGCTCATTTTCAGCAATTAAGTACACATTTTTAATTAACTACTTCATATCATATCATTTGTAATACTTAACGTAACTAACGAATAGTTAGTAAGACTTCGTTCAAGTTGCACGAGCAGTCTGTAGAGTAAATTGAAACGCAATGTTTGCAACTGTTCAATCAACTGAGCGGGATGACCAAACTAAGTGGGAGAAATTGAAGGAAAAATTTAAATTGCTAAACAGCATTATAAATTATATAATTTTATATATAGAAAATTGCTCGATACATGGTCTGCACTTTCTAATTAAAGACGGCTTAACACTTTTCGAAAGGTAAAGATATCCGTTTGGGATTTAATTGAAATTCATTTATTTTTTCCTTAAACTTCAGATTATTTTGGTTAATTTTAGTAATATTGTCACAATATTTTTGCGTATATATTGCTATGTCTTCAGTATATATTTATCAGACCAAAAATACTCATGTGGGCATAGAGCGTGATTTCTATTTCTGGAATACCAGTTTACCAAGTGTAACGATATGTCCAATGAACCGTATTGATGACGACAAATTTGACGAGTTTTGCGAGTAATATTTAAATGAAACATAGAAAAGAGTATCGCATTTAAAAGTAAGGTGCAACTATTTACTTATACATTTCAGCCATAACGATATAGTACTTGATCGTAAGAAAACTCTTCGTGATTTCTTGGAACAGTTGGCAAACTCTACTTATATCAATTTCAAATATTTACCCGACTACGGATCCATATATAGAACTTTGGATAAATTGAACGTGAAACCTCAGCAATATATGGAATTAATTTACAACGTTACCGCTGATATGACCCGTAACCCGATCGATATGTATCGTGCGCGTTGCATTCACGATAATGCAAACATTCAGGTTCGACAAGTGCTGACGGAATACGGTTTATGTTATCTGACTAATAATTATCTGGGTCAAAAGTACACATCAAGTTTTTTAATTTATGGCCAATATCCAGACATAAATCCATTCGAGGAAAAGAAGTCGTTCAGAAAAATTTTGAGTGGATCATTCTTCGACAAAGACGTCTCATATACTTTTATTGGATTTCCCGAAAGTATCGACGTAAGTGTAATTTCTTGTTAAGCATATAAAGCTGCCGCTGCGCCCCGTTTACATGAACAAACAACAAAACAACAAAATTAATAGATAAAAATAATTTTTATGAGGTCTTAAGTGTATCTGCTCACCTTACCAAGAGATTCATACTTCACTAGCTTGAGGAATGACGAATAAGCAATAATAATCAAAGTGGCTACTTGGCCATACTTTTGTATTTTCTTTCAATATATTTTTCTTAAAAACCGATACCTTGTAACTTACGCGGGATACAATATTCACACGATTTTGAAAACGACTAACATATCAACATAAATATTTTTGCTCCTAATTTCCAAGTCTTGGCTGTTTGAGAACTTGCCACTACATCTTCTAATAAATTGATTTGCACTACGATTATACGCCAAATTCTCGAAACTTATTGAAATCATCACACGAAAGCTTTGGCAAATCAAAAAAAAAGATTTGCTTCATCCCATTAAAACGAACAGCATCCATTGAGAAAAACATTCTCTTTATTGTAAAAAAAATATATACGCAGAACACGACTTTTATATACAAAATTCTTGTCGCGATACACATTTGGTAGTGGGCTCGGTGTATGCCAAAAATTTGTATTCAAACCTTACTAAATTACTTATTATATTTTCTTCAGCTCTTCGTACATAGTCCTTACGATGTAATGAAAGTGGATAGCAATTTTGGCTACGCTGAGGACCACTTAGAATTCGATCCTGTAACAATGGAAATTGTAACCGGCACAGGCTTCGATGAGTAAGACCCAGCAGCAAATATAGAAGCACATAATACTCTTAATAAAATTTTTTTACTTTCAGAGCTTCAGTTAGACAACGTCATTGCCGTTTTCCTCACGAATCTAATTTAACTCATTTTCCTGTTTACACAAAAAATATATGTTTGCAAGAATGTCGCTTAAATTTGGTTTACAAAACCTGCAAATGCATACCGCACTTTTATCCTAATCGCTGTACGTTCTCTTATTCCGAATGAAACTATTCTCAAAATCGTGTACATATCTATATATAGATATATTTCATATAAAAGCTTTCGTTTGGGACATCACGGACAGAATTTTGTTTCGAATAACAAACCTTTTCTGCTGATTACATAACATTTCGCGCATCTCATTGGAATCGTATGCAAACGTCTGTTCTTCCAATTTGTCACAAAAACATGTCCAGTTCATAAGCATCGCAAGCAAAATTCTGTTCTGTTAACTTCTATTCTATGCTTTAAGAAAAAAATAGGCCGATAAATTTTGCACAAAATCTTCAGTAATTACTTTCGCCGCGCCGTAACGAGAGCTTCTATAGCACGTCAAATAGTTTTTACCGCATAGCAATAAACAAAGCGAAAGAAACGAGACGTTCTCTCTTGAAACTCTAGGAGATCATTTAGACAAAGAGCGAAGGCAAATGCAATGATTTGAAATGAAAAGACTGAAAAGAAGATTTATTCCTGAGCATCTATTTAATGAATGCTTAACAAAGTTTTTGAAAATTATTAACGGCGTGTGCCTTTTCCCCCAACTAAACAAAACTTCATCTCTCATGTCTGGATTTTCAACAAACTCCAAGTAAAGTATTTAAGAGGAAGAGAAAAAGTTGAAAGCAAGTATCACTTGTTGTCTGTCGCAAAAACTAAACATAGATATTCTTGCTAAAAATACTTCACCCAGCGTAACAAATTCTGTAATAGGAGAAACATTTGGCAAATTGGGAAAAGACATTAGACGTCCCTATAAAATGGGTTCATATAAGACGGGTTTGTATAGCATGGGGGAAAAATTTTGACAGTGTATATATAGCCCGCTAGAAGATACTCAACTAATGAGGCAGATCTTACGATTTTAGGTAATCAGTGCAGATAGCAAATATTTATTGATATGTTTATATACCGATTAGAAGCATTTGTTATTCAATAGCCATAAAAATTGGTCACGTGTAGTAATTAAAGAAAGTTATTATAGAACAACAAGTTAATTGCTTTGGGCTGCGAACAAGACACGCATACAACGTGGACTGAATGTATTTGTTACGCCGTTGCAAGAGGAGAGGGATAGGAATCTACTCTGCGAAAAAAACATTTGATCGGAAATTCAAATTTTTGACAAACAAACCCCACATAGGGTTACGATCGGCGCAGTTACATTTTAAGCAGACTGTTTTATATGTTGTTAGAGAATAATCAATATGTCGCAGCTTTGCAATATAATTGAATGGGCAACTATTTGTATTGAGCAAAGCCACGTTTCAGTCTTATAAAGCCTTTACTAAAGCGATGATAGCTATGATCCCTAATCGATAAATGTATTAATTTCTATAATTATAAACAGTTGGTAAACCGAAAGCAGTTTGTGATTATCGAACACTTAAGGAATGTGTTGGGCAATATGCAGGTAGAAAACGTTGCATGTTTCCGAATAATCGATGCATTGGAGGGTTCGAAAGAAATATAAATAATCCTTTTTTCAGATCAATTCCTAAAAATGTTTGTAGTAAATTCGGCGAAGGGTGTTGAAATTATGAGTAATAAAAATTTGAAGAGAGCACCCTGTTATTGTGACCAAAATTGTGAAGACTCAGTGGTAACCATACAAGCCGTGCATGTAAGTGAAATTGAAATAAATTTCATCTGAAGCATTACATATTCGTTTCCGTTCAGGTAATGCTTTCCTCTAAGCCTTTGCTGGGCAGTATTGGTGCCCAAGTCTCAATGAAAACATGGCCACGACAGCGTTTAAAAAGAATTATTATCTTCAACTTTTCTGATTTATTGGGTAAGTGTTGCAAAGGTTGTAAAGCTGTTTACAATTGTGTACATATTTCTGGTGTATTCATTCTAGTATACATTGGTGGAACTGCTGGGCTGTTTATGGGTTTTAGTGTTCTGGGTGCTTTGGAAATTGTATATTTTTTCACTTTACGTCTTTTGTTTCATTTGTTAGGATATAAATTGTAAACTTTTGGCTTTAATGATAGCAACATTTTTTTTTTTTTATTAATGTTTTAGTAAATATATTCAATCTATGTATCTTTTTTTTCATTTATTAACAGAACCCTAAAAAGTTTGTTAAAAATTGCTTATTACGACTAAAAGAGTTAAAGAACATAAAATTACAAATATATATGTATATATATATATATATATATGTATATATGTATATATATAGATACTCAGAACACACATGCTTTTGTAACTTATACTAAAAATTTATTTTAACAAATTTTCTGAATTCAATAAATATTTTGATTTTTTTTTTTAAATAAATATAATCTTTCTTCTCTTTTTCTCTTTTGTAAGTAATTATGTGAAAAGGTCATTTCCTTTAATTTTGGAATGTCCTAGCAAATGATTTTTTGAAGGCTTTCATTTGCTTGTTACAAAGAAATGCTGCTCAGTGAATAACAATCACAATGATTTTCAATCAATCGCGCTAAATTTTAATTCTAAATTTTAATCTTTGTGCGATTTAAAAAAAAAATATTTATAAAAAAACGTCTATAAATAAATAAAGTAAGGACCGAGTCATTTTTATCCCGCTAAGCCACATGAGTAACAGCAATTCTTTTGATAATAGTCGTAATTACACAATTTCGCCTTCACGGCCCATTGACAATTGGCAAATCCGTCTACACAAGACGTTGAAATATCATTTTGTAATAAACTCAAATGTGCATCTGTAATAAAATAATTATCAAAAACATTTTAAAACATTTGCAATTTTTTAACAAGCCTGCACTCACCGTCACACGTGTGTGTGTTGCAACTGCGATATATGGGTTCCCGAAGTGAATAGCGACATTTCAGCGAATCTTTTAATATATTCTCATGCTCATCGTATTCCAAACATTTTACTGTACGTTTTTGTGTACCACCATCGCAAGTTTTGGTGCACTATTCCAAAAAAAAAAGACAATAAATACTTGCTTAATAAAGGAAAGTCACATGAATTAATCTTACATCCGTCCATTCGGAATAATGCCAACGAGCACCGCAATATTCAACTTCTTCATGTGAACATTTCTCCAAAGCTTGCGGTTTTAAATCCATGCCGCAATCCTCATTATCGACAATTAACTGATTTTGTATGCATAACACTTGCCTGCTGCGTGTTAAATTGAAACAATTTCCATTACATGGCGACCATGGCCCTGAAAACCATTCACCCGTTTCACACGGTCTTTCAGTATCGCATCCACGCGTAATTTCTGGGGTTGCCCGAGAATCACATCGATCTGTATTCGGTTTCGAGCGATCGCAAAATATTGTACGATATTCAACACCCGTGCCACACTCAGCTGAGCAATACTGATTCCAATCGGACATTAACCAAGATCCGGCTTTCTCACGGTTTTGCTTCACTTGAGCGTGTGACATATTTGAACTAAGTCCGTGTAAACGATATCGAGCATGGGTGCGGCGACGACTTTTGGGACAATCGCAAGGCTTTTTAACCAACGGTTTCTCTTCCATACAAGCCGAATTATCAACATGAATAACTATGCCAGAAGCTAACTCTTGAACACAGCTGATCTCACGTTCACGATAACCCTCATTCTGATGGCATCGACATTCACTCCAATCATCAAGACGCCAAAAAGCTGGGCATGGTTGCGTATTACAGCGTAAAAGATTCTCATTTATTAGCGGCTTTTGAGAATGCGTACAACGTCTCTGAGAATAGTACCTTAAAGGATTTTCTCGTACACATTTAACTATAGGAGTTTGTGTACCGCCACCGCAAGATCTGGTGCAAGTGCTAAAACTCACCACTTTCCAATGAAAAGGTCGCCGACGTCGTGATGTGCTTAATGAAGACTCTTCATTTCCAGACTTGAGAAAGCCATCACTTTCCAATGAAACTTCATTTTCTTCTGATTCGGAAGTAATCGGTAATAAATATTCATATTTTATGCCCGGATTGGTGGATTTACTAAAAATCTATAAAGTACAACAAAATTAAAATTGACACTTAGTATCCTTGCGGGTTTTCGCACTCACCATCAATTCTAATGATTCTCTTATAGGGCCCGTGCAAGTTATCCACTCCGTTACACCCTCAGTATGTTGCAAGCCATCTATACGATGGTAGTCAAATGCAGCACCTACTGCTTCATATGAACCGCTATTGGATGGATTGTTATCGCCATTGAATACGTATTTTTGATCTTCCGTACTTTCCGTACGCAGCACTATGAAGAAACGTTAACATGTTAATAAAAAATGGATGAATCATTTCTTGAGGATGGAATATACGAACCCAAAAGGTTTATGCTATTCTTCAATTCTGTTATTGAAATATTCGAGGCGCCAGCTGGTATCGTCGTAACATGAACGTAAGCTTCATCTGGTAGAGGATTTCGAGTGAATATACCGGTAATAGGGCGACATAACAAACCTCCACAACCAACCGCACCACTATTGACGGATAATCCACTTATAATACCGTTAGTGTGTATGGCCTAACACGCATGGAAATAAAAACTACGTTTATTAATTATAATATTGTCTCCTGCTTAACATCATGTAAAGCCACTTTCGCCCTTATGTTCTCATTCATTTGCAGAAATTAACCGCCAACGAAGCTTCTCTCGACTACATTGCTTATTTTTAGTAACAGTCCGACTAACAGGTCTAATCCCGCCGTCCCTGTCACCCTCCCTGTCAATCGTCTCTTGTTACCATCATTTACTTTACTTACTCTAAAGATATCGATTCTATTAATGCTGATGTCTTTTATTCATTGCTATTATCGATGTCTTATATAAGTGAAACTAGTAAAATAGTGATGTCTGCTGCAATTAATTCTCGTTTCGTTGCAGCATAATAACGTATAAAGTACATGTTTACAGGGGATATTTCTTCACTTACCAACAATGACAATAAAATCTTATTAAACATTTTTATTTATGTTTTCATCGGAACAGAAAAGTTTTTTCATTAGCATTTTTCTTGATATGAAATTTTGTTTTATTTCGCTCTTATTTAAATGTTGTTCCCGGCAGTAATTCTCTAGTCTTTCTTATTTCAAATTTTTTAGGACATTTATTTGCAAATGTAACATTGATCAATATATTAAATATTTATTTCTTCATTAAGCTTCGCGTTTAATCTAATCTGCTTAACATTTTTTTTTCATTCATTGCCACAGGCACTGGCAATAGGTGTTAATTTATTGCATTAGTAATGAAGTTTTTAACCGCATTATTTATAAGTGGGTCGTTTACAAACCCAAAAAAAAACTGATTAAAACTCAGTTCAATTTTTTCACACAATGATCCTTTAAAAAAGTCAATCATACAAGTATTTTAGTATGAGTTATTTTAAATCGCATCGCGTATCATAGAACCGCGCTTCACTTTCTCTTTCGTTTTTTTTTAGAGCAAATGAGCTCCATTGAACGTTAGTTCATTTAGAAGAGTTAACTATCGTAATATATTTCATAAAAGCCTTGTTTTGTGAAAAACTGTGACCTTTGTTCATAAATATGTGCATCATTTGCTACAACATTTTTTTGATATAACAATCAATTCGCATAGATGTGCTCAATAATGGCTTTTTATGATTTAATAAACCAATGTAACGACTTGAAAGAATTTATAGCTTTGAAATGTAGCTGCAGATGTCTCCACTGTTCCAGCGAAGACCGTAAACAAGGCATATGGCGAAGGAATCGAAGATTAAAGATGAACTGAAAACTTTATTGAAATTCTATTTCTTCGAATTTTGGAAGCGTTTTTCTCAATACAAAGCTCCTCGAAATGGGAGAGCCAGGTCCGTTTTTCAACCAATTGATTTCAAGTTTCATCTACGGCTTCATAAGAATATTCTTAAATAAAGGAGGTTACGAACTTCTTCCGTTCAATTTTACAACTAACGAATTTTTAAGGATTCTTTCAAAAAGGCATTAAACTGTTACCAAATCCCCCGCTCCCACTCTCAATTTCATAGCCAATATTTTCCAAATACTCTAAAGGATTTCCTAAACTACCCTACAATTGAAAATTGTGACATTGAGAAGCGTAGCCGAGAAGGTATTCTAAAGAATAATTAATTTTCTTTCAAAAAGGAAAAGGAATTTTTTAAGAGCCTTAACACGTTGATAAGCATGTACAAAAAAAATATGTTTCAGTAAATTTATTTGGATTGACTTCATTCCCTGCTTCAAACGATTTTACAGGCAACTTTTGAATAAAAAACATTTGTTTTTAAAACGACACCATCGGCCAAAATTTTTAAATAATCCTTTGTGCTTCACTGGATATTGAATCTTTTCAGCTACTTGTTTGAGATAAGTATATAGGATTCGCACGAATTCCAAAAGATGTTATACAAAAATGGTTTTTTTACGAAACCCTTTACACCGCTATTTACTACTACTATTTGAAGCTTAGACAAGGGCAAAGGGGGAAATAAAACGAACCTAGTATTTAAGAAGGATAAGTCCTTCAAAAGAAGAGAAAAAATGAAAATATCAAGTAAAAAAGCAAGAGTGCGCTCGAGAGTGCAGCAGCATTATAAAGATGATAATGATGCTGTAATTTCGCTTGCCTTGCACGAATTGCTGCTCTGCTCTCAAGTTCGGCATTGCTTTTACAGCTGCTCAAAATTACTCTAAATTGTAAGCAGTTGATGCGATGCCGCACATAATAATTATGCTAAGGCATATTTGTAGCACTCTGTTTAGACTATGATATCTAAGCTATCTGTGAAGAAAACATTACCATTCGAATCTCTTTTTTCCAAATTCGGGTGAGCCGTCTTCGATACAGATTTTTTATGATCTTCCCCCCGTTTTGAATTTTGTAAACAATGACCTGCAGCAAATGAAATCTCCACCTAATATGTGTAAATTCCTACCTGATTATTTTCTTATTTATGGAGTATTAATGAATAAAGCTTCCTCTCAAATGTTTCTTAAAAATGTCCAATACATTTCACTGTGTTTTAATAGCCCAACATTTAATGTCACTGCTGTAAGCTATCTCTAAATCAAAATTTTCACAATGATTCAACAATTTCGTCCTCCTACATTAATACTCCCACAATCAGTAATGAATGTAGTTTTCATAATTGTTTTAAATGCAAGTGTATTATGAACGTAAGTGATCGTGCGCGCATAAGATGCATTACTATTTGAATATTTCTACATTTCTACATTATGACCCTTTTTTATGGGTCATTTTCGTACGAAAACGCCTCTTACTTTGAAATTTGTTTTTCTGAACACATAAACTCTCTTAGGAGCTTTCAAATGTTTGGGAAATTTTATGTGTTCAAAGAGAATGAATTAATCAAAAAAAAAATTAAATAAATAAATAAACATTTATAGAAATTTTCATACGCATAACGAAAACCCATCTCCCTAAGATAAATCTCTAGAAACACAAAACAAATAAAGCAAATTTCAACTTTACTGTTTACCTTGTTGGTTATAACGAAGTAAATGCGACTAAAAAAAGAAGAAATTACACAATGCTTATGACTTAGTTGCCAATGATGAAATGCTTTTACGATAAACCTTTGGCAGCACAACACAACTTTAACCTTTCCTAAGTTCATGTGCAATAAAAAAAACCAAGTAAATTGACCATTCAAACGCAGGCAAAGCGAAGGAAAATTTAAAACTCATATATTTAGGTTAATTCGTTCTTCTTTTTACTTCTCCGTTGAACAAAATCCGATTCAACTTTCGTCTGTTACTAATGATGTAATCATAACAGACGTCTAAACAAATTACATTATCTTATAGGTACAAGATCACTGACGTTTAACATAACAGATAAGATGACATTGTATCAAAAAACCTACGAAAGAGAACGATCATGGCTTACAAATAACGTAATCAGCAACAACATTTTATATAAACGCAAATTATATATGGTAATAAAAAAAGAATAAAAAAACATAGAAACCAACAACTTCTTCTAAAATAAGTATTAGGTAGACCACAAACAAATAGGTGATAATAGTTGGCAATTTACTTATAGTGAATACATAAATTATACACAAAGTCACCTATTTGAAGCACTCAGCGGCACACAACTGCTTCCCGCTTATCTAAACGTCAAAACATAATATTTATACTTATATGCTGTTTATACGTTGGCACCCAAGTAATACGTACAGTCCGTGTGTAGTGAGAAACACAGAGTGTGCGGTACTAGTTAGCCACCACGCCAACTAATCATGTAGGCATACCTAACTCATGATATGTGAGTAAATTTTATATTAATATATGCACGCGCTTTTTTATGAGTTCATAACAAGTATTCTTATATCTGCGCTTGTTTACACAACAGCGTTTCCTAAATTGGGTTAATTCAAAGGTAAATGGGATATCTTGTTACCTTGGAATATAATGAATGTTTTATTTATATCCTGATTTCCTCATAGTTATTTAGATCTTGGTCAGTTGGCACATTAATATCACCCTATAGCATACTCTAAATAAATCAACAGTCGTTTATTCAGTAATAATAGTCGGGCTAACAAATCAATTAGCAATAATTTGTCATAAAATATAGCATTGATGTTTTCATGCTTCAGCTTTTTTAGAGCGGTTTGCCTCCAACTGTCTACAATTCAAATTGATTCACCGATAGATGCTTCTGGTAAGCACTTAATTGTTTACTAAAGCACTTGTTAAGTGCATTAAGTGCTGAGGGCATAAACGAGGTACATTGCTACAAAATAAATACGGGAGTATTTCGAAACAACAAGACTGAATATTTAAATCTTCCTCGGAAATAAAAGTGAATGTAGTAATCAAGACTTGTGTATGTTATTATAATTTTCAATAAATTTTCAGAAATGCGGAGAAAAATTTCTAGATTTTGCTCCTAAGATAACTTGAAATAGATTTAATACAAAGTAACTTAAAAGCGACTAAGAAATTTATATTCATTTTGATATGAATCTCTGAATTATGTCAAAAACTACCAAATGATTTAATAATGTTTGGGATGTGTTAGGAGATGTTTCTACGTATATCTTAAATATTCCAATTTTTTTATATCTCGATTATAGGTTAATTTTTTTTGCCTATAGTGGGATTAATGGGTGCTGAATTTTCCCATTTTTAAACTTCACATGTACAGCAAGTGAAATTTCTAACAACAGACTACAAGAAAACTAATGAGCAAATGGGCAAATAGTTTAATTTCGAAATACTAGCCCGATCAAGCAAAAATCTATCTGCTTTTTGTATGATCTGCGATGCGCTTTTGTACAAATTTAAAGAGAAAGAAGGCAAAAGTCTTTAAAACCAACTAAACATTTTGTAGTAGGGGAAGGCCGCCCAGTAAATAGCCTGCACCCAATATTTATTTATGTGATAAGATACCAAAAATTATATCTTGTATCCATGTAAAGACAAATTTTTCATGTGAACCGTTATATGGAAACAGGCACAAAATTGGCGTAGTCATAAAGTAGTAAAATTCATAAGTCCCATCCAAACAAAATTCTACTCACTTTTGTACTCTTGTGTTAATTGAAACAATTACTTATTTGTTCATTTACTTATTTATTCAGAAAACAATACAAATCCCTTCAAGAGCCAATTTGACGTATTGAAGCAACTTTGTGAAGTTATCACACAGTACAGTTCGCACTGAATCATTAAAGTTTAAACTTGACACTAAGTATATAAAAATAACAATAATCCAAACTTCAGCATAATAAAGTAAAAATTCAAAAAGCGCAAAGGCAGCAAAAAAAGTGCATATCTCTTCCACTAAACAATAATTCCATATATCCAATACATAAACTAACTCTATAAAAAAAAAAAAAAAATAACGGTTAACCGTTGACTCCCTACAGTTAAAAATTAATAGAGTGCCTACATAAGCCGCAGTAAGCAATTTGGCTCCCCAGTCGTAGAAAATATGTTCGAAATCATATTAATACATTCAGGGCTAAGTCTCCTAGTGGTAGCATATCTTCTTTCTTCTATTCTGACAATCCAATATATTCGGTATATAAAAACCCCCAGTAATGTAAGCGAAAAACATATTATCGACTATACAACAGTTGTAAGGTACCTAATTAGCTTAACCCGAAAGGCGTTATTAGAGTGAGAAAAAATGCGTAGGTCAAGTGGTAAATAGTTCCAGTAAAGCGCTATACGGGCCAAAAAAAATGTCTCAAAACAGCTACATCTAATCAAAGGTATAGAAACCAGCTGATTCCTAGTAGAGCTCATAAAACAAATTCAGAGCATAGATTCAGAGACATGCCACCTTTAACTACCGGATAAAAATACACAAGAGTATGACATAATGAGTATGTTTCAAATGTACATTCCAAGGATTGCTTAACATCCTCAGACATGCTCCCTACCACATCAACCATACACACAGCGTACCATAGAATTCACAACTCGACTAAACTTCAAAAAGTTAGCAGCAGTAGTACCGGCAACCACTTCCAGTCCATACAGGACGTAGGGCATCAATAGAGTATGAGCAAGACGAAATTTAAAACACTGCGGTAAATAGAAACTATTAGAATAAGTAGACTGGAAATTAACCACAACCATGAATGAATTTACTATGTTTTTCAAAGGTGACGTTATTAACAAAATATATACCTAAGCACTTATGTACGTCAATAACTTCAATATATGATACGCCGATAAGGATACTTAAGTGGGAACCGAACCGATTCGCATTCCCAAAAAGCATAGCCTTAAAATTAGTCGGGTTAATCAGCAAGGAATTATCGGTAGACCAATCCCAGAGTTGTCGTAGGTTCTCATTGATTATCTCCTGCAGCGCCTTCCAATCACAACTAGATAGGAGAAATATATCATCCGCAAATAGATAGGGCTCACAAAAATTACTACGCATAAGACTAGGCAAGTCATTAACATATAACATGAAAAGCAAAGGGCCCAATATTTTGGGATACTACTTGATGAGTAGTCGAATAAGCACTATTGATGTCACCAACCTTAGATCTTCCAGTTAAGTGCGAGAGCACCAGCTCGAACGCCGATTTAGAAAATCCAAACTGCCCAACAAGTTTTATAATAAGTTCCTAGTGACCTACGTTGTTGAATGCCTTCGCTAGATTCAAAGCTACCAGCGACGTCATGTGAGAACCATTCACGTTACTCTTCCATTTACAATATCAATTAATTTTTGTGGGAAACATTTTCATCGAACTCGCCGCTTTACCTTCTTTCTTCCCTTTTTCTTTCTTGTAGGTGTTGTGTACATCTGAACAAGCTTAACATACCCATAGCACAGCTGATTTAGGGTATAAAAAATGATATTCTTACGTCTCTGTTCCTCGTTTTGTCACGGCTTACATAAATTGCATCGGGTTAACTATAAATCGTTTCACACCTGTATGCAGAAACTTCACTTCACATTGACAATGGTCAATATCCGCACTGGCCTTTGCGGTACTTGCTTCAATCATTGATTGCAGATTGGCTGGTGTCGCCTTCTAAAATTATTATTGTTCTGTTTGTGTTCTCCAAATTTGCTATTGAATTGTCCAATTCCGATTCCCCTAGAGGAAATTTGATGTTTCTATAAAGTACCACGAAAGTAAAGTCGTCGTATTTGTAGATAAACGTTTCAGTTCTTTCCCCTCTATAAATGAGCTTTTTATCAACATATGTTTCATTCTTGGTAATGCATCAGTTTTAATATAATTTAAAACATTGCGCCTAGATCTGCTTCCATTTCCATCACAGTCTACCTTCATATCCCGTCAAACCATATATCCCGATATATCACAAACTTCAAGTCGTAAAGACCAAGTCCCACCGAAGCTTAGAATACCACTCTGCCCAATATCCTTAATATGAATCTGCTAATTTTGGATGTTTTGATAAATAATTTTTAACAAACCGGTACTGCCTAAATAATCAAAGTTTGTTAACAATTCTTTATGCGTTTGTGGATTGTAAATTTCTATTTAGAATGCACGTGGATCTACCTCAAGGCCTTCCGGATGTCTCTCCGCGCAGAATAAATATATCTTGTGCCACAAGTTTTGTAGGGTATAATAAAGGCTTATGATAACCATAAAAGCATTTTGTGAATTACTTGAATCAAGCTTAAAAGGAATTGTTAGCTAACGCGACGGATTTGATATTTTACTCCTTGACAACTTATAATTTAAAAGCAAAAAACTAAGAAAATTATAGTATAGTAGAAGTGGTAGTGTGGATATTCTTGATTCTTTTCATGAAAGCCCGCATATACGAAATGCCCAACACATCATGCGACGTCATCCATATTTAGCAAATTTAATTTACTTCTTAAAAATTTTATTGTTTTTCAGAGTCCGTCATAGAAAACTAGTAATTGGACTTTCCCTTCATATAAGGACTTGCTTTTCATGATAACCTCTATAAATGTCAGGATCTAAAAAATAGATTTATGTGATTCAAAGTCCCTACCGTTTATTTTGTTTCGTAAATTGATACTGTGGACCAATTTTCTTCATAAAATACTAGAAATCAAACCTTTTCTGAAGGGCTTACTATTCTTCAGGAATCTTATATAAGGGTCCAACAAATAGAAACAAGTGGGTCAATTTTGGTTCACTTAATTTTTATATCAAATTACAATCATGAACAAATTTTTATCGTAAAACATAAACAATTAGAGCTTCTCAGCATATGATTTATATTTCCTGAAAATCCGCAAAAAAAGGCCTATGTCGTCCAAATTCGCTAGGATTGATTCTTTTGTGAAAAAATTACCCTTGCCGAACAAAATTTTGCATACCAATTTGAAATGTCGAAATACTATTGCTCAGCGATTTTTGTTGAAAAATTTTAAAAATTGCAGTCTTATTTCCAAAAGTCGTTATTTGGGTAATGGACAGCAGAGTATACTGACCCCAACCATTTTCAATAGCGTTCGTCCATTGATTAAACTGTATTAATATATCAAATTTCATCAAAATGTCTCAAAACAAACATCAGACGGACAGACGGGCACACAAGCTTAGATCGGTATAATAAAAGCTGGGTCTATCTTAAGTCCTTCTGTGTGTTATATACATCCACACAAAACATAATGCGTTCTGTGCCACAAGTGGTGTAGGTTATAAACAGACAGGAATAATCAAGGACTACTTGTTGGCCTTACTTGATCGATTTTATCATCAACATGCCCTTGTTTTGCTCATGTTAGATATACCGCAGTTCAATGAGCGCTCTCGCACACAAAATATCGTTTAAGACATTTTGAAGTAAGCTCCGCTGTCAACTAATTTTGCTTCGCAAATATTTTTAGTATTTAAAAGTATGATTAACAAAACAGCAGCCTTAACCAAACTGAATGAAATATTATTCAGTGCGATCAGATAAAATGTTATTAGGACAAGTTACGGGAAAAAAGAAATTGTACAGGTATTTGCCATGCGCATCTTTATCCTTAATCTTGCTGCTTTAACCTTAATCTTGAATCACTTTTCCCTTTTCAAAAAATATGTGGCCTGCACTTAATATTTTATGTTTATATATAGCTTAGATATACAAATTATTCCCAGTATTCTCATAAGCGACTCCTTGTGATATGATACATTATATAAAACGGGTTAAGACTAGAATTAAAATGATAAGTTACGGGTGCTACATGCGCTGAACGTGTGTATTACATTCAGCTTCAAATGCTTATTTTAAAATAAGTCATAAGTTGTTGTGAACACGTGAAATTTTGAATAGTTACAATACTGCATAGACACCCACCATTTATGCTTAGTTGGTAAAGTTCAGAGAAAAGAACACTTTTCGGGGTAGAGAAATCATGTAAAAATTTTTCTCAAAGACTATGATATAGATGTCACTGTTAGCTCATAGAGAATATACTCTGATGTCGAATATAAATTTTACGTTTGTATCTTTAGCATTAGGAGGCGTGCCTGCTTCAATTCTTAAGACTCTACGGTAAGTAAACTTTATTATTGAAACATAAAGAAATGAAATCTAAGATATACCGCAAGGTCTGACGTTTTCGTACCTCTACATTTGTGTGATATCGTATTTGTTCAAATTTGTTTTGACTCCTATTGCTGCTGGTGATAGAAGAAGGCATATGAGTAAATGTATTTAGTAAATTATATTTCTCTGATTGCTTGAAGCATGTTTTAAAATAAAACACTTGTTTCTCGCTTATTCCCCAAACCATTGGCTATATAAAAATGAATCCATTTTTTCTATTTTATATTTTGTTTTTATTATGGTTTTTAATATGTTTTCAATTTAAAACCATTTTCGTATTTATAACGTTATATGGCATACAATTTAGGTTAATTATTGCTCATGTTGTGTGCTTTTGTGTATGTCCCTGGGTGTTTGTTCGTGTGTTTGTGTTTGTTTGGTGCAATGCTTTTAACATCTCAATCGCAATATTCATAACTTGTGCCAAATGATTACAAAGATTTTCCTTTTTTTTGTGCGCTCTAAAGCAATTTTTTCGTTACGCACATAAACGTGCATGAGTTAGCTGCAGAGTAAAAAGAACATTTTGTTATAATTATTGTTATTAGTATGATTTTGTTTAAATGCATTTGGAATCACGTAATTAAATCATTTTACGTAGACAAGAATTGAAGCCATTTATGGTGCGAGTATTAAAAAGTTAAAAGTTATGCAAAACTATTATGAGAAAAAAAAATGTTGAAATTCAATAGCATTAATTTTTATTTAATAATACATTTAGTTTTTGAAATCATATTAAGTAAAACTCTTATTTATTGCTTTACTATTTCTTGTACATAATGTTTTACCAGATAATAAAAGTTTAATGGGAATTGTAGGCGTTTCTTCGCGATATGTCAATTAATACAAGATCGCGTTTCCAGTGGCTTAAGATGATTGACTACCAACCCTACTTAAGAAGGCGCGTTAATAATCTGAGACAGATTATAAAATTTATGCAACCGGTAACAAATTTGAATTTGATATTTTTTGCAATCCGCCAGATACTGGAAATAGATTTTTTTATTTTTGTAATTGTCAGTTTTTTTGTTATGAAATTTGTTTCACATTTTTTTTTTTTTTTAATCAATCAGTGTGATCAACAGGCGAACAGAAAGAAAGACAGACTCATAAATGGATGTAACTGATTTAACGCGGAAAAACAACAATTGAAACCACTTCTGCAGATCATAAAATTCAAAATTCAATGTCGTTTTGTTATTGGAGGAAACAAGTCATATTAGCGAAAGTAAAAGTTATAATTGATTATTGACCAAGTCTGGACAGAGAGTTGCTCTAATTTCAAGGATGATACTCATCGTACTGACGTAAGCATTTTGGTGTCGAATTACATTGCAATTGTCTGAATATTAAAAATGCAAAGCCCAACGCCTAAAGCCATGTGCCTGCTTGTTGGTCGGATAATGAAGGCGTGCCCATCAACTTTATTAAGCATATAGCTCATCTTATGTGACTTATGCAGCCTTAGCAGCAGATATTCGTAAACTTCTTTTAAATCGTAAGTAATATAAGCAAATAGTAACGTAGAACCAGCAATATTTCCGAATTTGTAAAAATCGGAAATTATGCCTTAAAAACGTTGATGAAAGAAAAGATGGTTATCGCACCTGATAATAAGCAAGAAATTTATATTATTTGCTTTAAAAAATCGAAAGAAATGGACTTTTATTATTCCATTTTATTATTCTTTGGTATTAATATGATGTGGCTAATTGCCCCCAGTTTGTACACTTGCTGTGGAATCACCCGAATTGTCACAGCTATTGTGCATGCTTGAAGCGATAAGAAAGATTTATTTCACAATGTATCTTAAACGAGGCAAGTGGACCATGAGCAGCGTGAATTCCCATATTTAATTTAAAATGCGTGGAAATTTTCGTTCCACAACATTCTCTTACAGCGACGACTATTTTAAAACGAAGAAGGTAGTAGAAAAACATCTAAAAAATGAAATGAAAAGCAGTAATTTATGCAAATTTGGAATAAAGGAAAAAAGCTGCTTTTAATTCTGCAAAGTGACGTAAGTAAGTCAGTCAGATAAAAATCCCTTGAAAAATAAATCCCTATAAAAGAACTAAAGCACCTTCAAGCTATTAGCGCTCTTTGTATAATTTATGCAAAACCTATGAGATTGCTTTGCAATAAATACAAATTTTTTAAGGTGCCAAAGCATATTTAGCTTTCTTTTCATCTTATTTTGATTTTTAAAATACTAACACGTAGGTGAGCAATAATAATAATAATAATAGAACATTTATTTATTTCAAAAAAAAGAAACGAAACATAAAATTTTATAAATCCTCAAAATAGCGCAAAAGCAACATTTTTTCTTTGTCCCTTGATCATATTATAAACTGCGTTAAAAAAGTATCTATCAAACACTAATAAGCGGTCTTGCTTACAAATATCGAAGTCCACATGTCTAATAATGAAAGAAAAAAAATTAATACATTATTTTATTTTTGTTTTCCTAATATTATTTGTTGCATGCGATTTGTTAACATAAATTATCATAAATGTCAACTTTAATGTGTTAAGTGCATTAAAAGACTTATATAAAATTTTTACATGATAATAACAAGCAGCAATAACAACAACTACAACCACAACAATCGCAACAAAATCATTGTAATACAAAACAAGTAAAAATACTGTAGTTAGATTAAGTCGACCCAGTAATATCCTACACCACATCGCCTAACACAATTCTTTATTAATTTTCGGAATTCCAAGGTTTCCGCAACAAACAAGGTGTTGAAGTTACTGAACATTGTTGTGAAAAACGCACCCACCTACGAAGATACTGCGTTAAGAAATAAAGATATTTTCTCATGAATGTTTTATGTTTTCTTTGCTGCCTCTAGTCTTATTTTCGTAGAGCTTTTCTGAAATTTACTAGGATTACATAGGAGACTTTCTCATGGAAGCGTACAATATGAATTAAATTCCTTTATGCTTAAGGTAAATTAAGGAAAATTTAACGACCAATTTAACTCTTTTAGCTTGCAGGTTGCGTGATTAAACGTGATTCCGTAATCTTTTGAATTGAAAAGAAGTAAAGAGATTATATTCGGGCGAAGAGAGACATGTTCGCCTAATATTTCTTTTGTCATGGTGAAATACCATAAATTATATTTTCGCTTAAAGGCATATCTTTTGTGTCGCTCTCAAGTAGAGGCGGACCCAAAATATATAGTGATGTGACCAAAATTTGGCAAAAATAATTTTCTTTTGAAAACCTCATTATTTTGGACCTATTCTTCCCACAAAGTGTCGAAAGCTGGACTTTTACTCTACTCAACGACTTAGTTTTGATTAGAACCCTCAACAAGAAAGCGTTCGATAAAAAAATCTACGGGATCTAACTTTGGTGCAATTAACTTCCATTTCAAATTACTGGACATGGAATAATGGACATCTTTTCATCGTATAATATTAAAAGTTCACCTTTCCTGCCATATAAAGCTTTGCCTTTCATGAAAACTCTTATACGAGGGAACGAGGTTTTCAATTCAACTTTGGTTTGGTTGCGTCAAGTTAGTGTTAAGGATTACTTCTCACTTTGAGATAGCAAACATTACACCTTGTTATCGCACAAAACCCTGCTATCTAAGAGAAACTCTACATGTTATAAAATCCAAAAAATAGACTTATTTGGTCTGAGTTTGCTACACTTAATTTTTATATCTTATTACTATTACATAGTAATATAGTACAAATTAGGACTTTTTTAGATAAAGACTTACTTTTCGTGGCAATAGGTATATGAAAGAAGCTTTAAGAAATTTTGCCAGTAGATGAAAACTTTTCACATCGATTTAGTATGCCCACATGCCATTGTCCAACGATTTTTGCGCAGAAATTTTTCGAATTGCATCCTTCCTTCCTTCATGCAAAGACTTTTCCAATATAAAGAGTTATGTGTGTGTGTAGGAGTAGTGTAGGAGTAGTCGCATATAAAGAGTTATGTGTGTGTGTAGGAGTAGTGTAGGAGTAGTCGCAAAAGTTATCTAAAAGAGGTTGTCCAGCTTAAAAGCGTATCAGTGACGTATCAGAACAGACGGACAAGAAAACTAAAATCGGTTTAGAAGGCGACTGTACTCTGAAAAAAGGCAGGTCTGTCTTAAGTGCTTCTTGCATACATTCGAATAATGTACGGTGTATACCACAAGAGATGGGCGTAATCAAAATATTCAAGGGAAGCATTATATACCATAATTTATCTGCTTAGCCTTCCCCTGAAAACGACTGCAACCTACCCAAGCACATATAACACAATTTGTCTCATTTCGCACTATATAATATAAAAATCTTTAAAAATTAATTTAATTATTATTGACCCTTACTGGAGAATAGTAGCATAATATCAGATTACTATATAAATAGAATTAAAGATACATATCTATTATAGCTTTTAACCACTAACGAGCAAGTTAATCTATAGACCAAGTTTCCATTTCTTGAAACCTAATCTACCCAAGCAGAAAAAATAGATTTAAAGTCAGACTAGGCAATCTAAACTAATCTTTAAAGTCGTAATTATGCTTTTAATACACGGACGGAAGAACAAACAAATAAAAAAATAAATGCTGTTGTCCAAGCATTTGTTGAATATAAATATTCCATTCACTTAATATAACGCGTCTTTTTTTGTTATACGCACAAAACATTAAATGACAAGGTTTATGTAACATAAGAAGGACGTAGAGTACACCGTTAGAAAATATGACAGAAGCAAGGGCAACAAATACTATAGAACCACAGCACACAGCAGCAAAAAATTTATGCAAACAACGTTGCGAAGAAATCGGTTATTTTTTGATCTTTACGTAAACTTGTGAAGAGAACTTCTGGCTTATATTCAGTTCAGAGCAAGGAGAGAACTCAACTTGAACTTTAAATATCTGAGCAAATTTGTCAGGCAGTAATCGTAATCGTAATTTCAAAAGTAAGTCGATAACACTATATTGATCGTAAATGAATATATTTCATGCGTCTTGTGATACTTCTGCTGTACTTTTTCTCGTCACAAACATATGATAAATTTTATATACTTCCTGGACGCTGCGTGTTTGTGTGCTTTACAAAGGCTTTGTAAAACTAACTGTGAGTATGAAAATTAATGTTTAACTCGTCTAAGTCAAATGGTCACCATAAATATAAAAAAAACACTTTTGGAAAAAAAGATATAGCTTTAAACAAAGTCAGTTAAGAAAAGCGAGTATTTCTATAAATATATATAAATAAATGTTTGCAGTTTGTTGGAATTCTCAATCAGAATAAAAAAGTTTATTTTTGTAATTAATTTGATATATTTGTAAGTAAAGTAACAAATTCACATTTAAAACTATCAAGTGGCGCCAAGAGCATACTTACAAACAAATGTAGAATACGGTTAACTAAGAAAAGTTTTAGTTGAATGCAAACTACTCAACATTCTAACTTGGCGAATTGAGTATGGAAAAAACTTATCTATTGAAAATTTTTTCAAATCAAGAAGATTACAAGTAATCTTTAAAGATCAAATTCGAAGAAAACTTTGCCCTTTTTAGATCAGCAGAAGTAAAAAGTTAGCGTTCGCTTTGAGATGGAACTCGATTCGTTAGTACCCAAGTCGATTTATTTGACGGTTATAGTTCACTTAAGACTGTAAGGCGGTCAGTAGACCCACTGGCAATGTTTGATTCTCTCATATTTGCGGCAAAATTGACGCTGACATCTTCCACATACGAATAATTCTTTTAGTAAAGATTTGCTTTTTCACTTTTTTTGATTTGATTTGAAGGTCAAGTGGTTTCATTATGAAATTGTGCTTTTAAGTACAGGTCTGAACTAAAATATAAATTTTTAATTTTTTTTTTTTAAGGCATTTCTGAACGTACGAGTACAAGTCAACCTGTTCCACGTCGAATGACAAACTAAACCTTCTCTAAAAGTATAAGCAGTAGAAAGCATAGTCTTTTAATCCCAAGTCATTTTTTTTTTCAAATCTTATGTGATTCGAAATTTCTTTTTTTTTGTGCATAAAATGATCACGGAATCAACAAATTTTGATTCATCGGAAAAATCCCACGATGGTCACTAAAAATCCTATTTTCAAGCAACTTCAAGCTAAATGAATGAAAGGCTTCAAATTGCCTTTAGGAGCAATGTTGCGAAACATGACTTCGAGAAAAAAGCTTTTAAAATTTCAAGAAATTTTTGAAAAATCATAGGTTTCGCCCCACGAACAATTATGTTTTTACATAATCCTTCAATATTTAAGACATCGTTTAAGCCATAATTCCTCAAGACAACACATATCCGCCGAAGAATCTTGAGCTTTTCTAGCAGAATAGAGCGACCAGTGTTTATACAGCACATGCCCTATAGTACGTAAAAAGTGTATTCAGCTAAGGCTCTTAGATACTTTATATCTGCGATCAGTTAGTTGACAATAAGTGTATATTTAGTCCATTTTAACAAGATATCAAATCAAATCCGAAGCGAATAAGAATCTTAGTTGAAAATTCCAAAGTGTTAGATAAGGAAGCACCGCAAGTACAATGAATATTAATATGGTGTTGGCGAATATTTTCAATACGTATTCCTATACGCTACAGACGGTATCACAAACAGACTCTGCTGTCATTTTCTCATGTGGTGAAGGATTTTTTATGTGTTAATTGAAGTGATATTATATTGTGGTTTACCACGTTTTATGATTTTATTAACAAATACGTTAAACAATATACGTTTAGGTGTTTAAAGTTAAAGCAGTAAGCACTTAATAAATTTTTTATATATGATTTTTTTACAATTGTTAACAAGTGGAACAGTAGAAGTTTACTCAGACAATACATTTATCTACAAATTTATTACTGTAGTGTGATGGAGTTATAAGCAAACAAGAAAACTTCGTTTAGGTTAGAAAAGATTTTGGTCACCCATTATTTGTTAAATTTGTATCACCATAAGTGTGAATGATTTCCAATTTCAGTTATATGAGTGCAGCGAGAGCTAAGTGCAAAATCTTCGATTTCACATTGACATGGCAGTGATATTGATAGGATTATAATTTCATAACAACGTTAGTCGTGGATTCATCTTCATCTCCATATTTATTTATTTTTATTTTTTGGCTATTGAACATGTGCGAGTTATAAGTACCCTTTACCTTGCTCAGTTTATCATCAAAGGAAATTCTCATACGAACACTTGAATACGAGGCCATTGAGTTCGTTATTACGAAAGATGAATGGTTTATTTGTTGATTGCTGGCCAAAAGCAGAGAAAAGAGAGTAACAAATTCTGTGCACATGGTTTTTAATCTTTATAAGGAAAGGACTTTTTAACATAAGCTGAAGCCGAAAACCGAAGCAGTAATTACGCTGTTCCAAAAAGCGAACTCGTTATCACTTGCGAAAAAGTGAGATACAGAACGGACGCTTTACTCGTTTCTTATTGCTTATCTTGCATAAAGAATAAGAGAGATATATGAGAAGTCAATATCGAAAGAATAAACGTTGTTCGTCGTACAGTACGAAAACATGCCTTCTTCTCGCACCTGTCGACAAAGTTCTTCGATAAAGATAACACCGAGAATACGCCGACACCGAAATCGTGGTTGCTTGCAATTTCAATGGTCACAATAAAATCTAGCTGCGCCATTTGAGTCATACAACTCCGGAGGGATGCGACGCAGAGATTAGGACACCTTAACGCAATTTATAAATAAACCCACGCGTATTCCTAGCGTTGATGAGTTGCAACAAAATACGGTAGACCTTTTTGTTACTTCGAACCCACATAAATAGGTAGTTAAGAATCTTGCACCTCTCGATAACTCGTACCACTGTACCATTTCGGTATCTTTTTCGTATGCCAAAATTCACACGTTTCTTCGAGAAAATCCTACGGTAAAGGAAAGAAAACGTTACTTTAAAGATATTGTACAAAATTGAAATCTAGCAATACAGGTGAAGATATATTCTGTATGCCGTCATCATCTAAAAATTTTTCATACTCAAAAGTGTTGGCAGGAGTGTCACCCCTTAAAGTGATCTGCATAAAAAATAATTCTATTTTGTGTTAAATAAGAAAGAAATTGTAATCGGCAGAAGGTTTTATTGTTCCTGATTTCGTTTATTGCATTGCAAGGTAAAAGAAGCATCCTTAAATTCTAAGCATGATCTCTCACCGTTTTGGATGAAACCTTGGTGCAATTAGATGAAATAATCTTAGATCGTTATTGTGATATCAACATATATGTCTAAATCGATTTCCTTAATTTCACACCTTGAATATACAGATATGATGTCTTTTCAATGGGATCTAGTGCACCGTTTTAGCATTTGAAGTATTCCTTGAATTTAAGGGTGAATGCAAAAGCACATACATTTTAAGAACGGATATCGAGAACAGTTATTTTTTCCTTTACATGTTTAAAAATCTTATCAAATAAAACTCCAGTATTGTAAAAATCAATCATGTTAAGTTTCTAGCTCTTGTTACTATTTTAAAAAAATCTTTTTTTTTTCAGTTTTTAATCAACCAAAACGCGAATCTAAAAACTATTGATTCATATATGGGCTCACCCACTTTGTGCTTCGGAAAGAAAATAAAGCACTATTCTGGTTGATATTTTTTAAATTAAATTATTTTTTCTACACATCGTTTGGACCTAACCATTATTTGCCAAATACTATACGCAGATAATTCCACAGCGTACAGAAATCTTATAATGACAACAATGAACCCACAGTTACGTTTCGTGCAAATGAGATAAAACTCTTATTTGGCTAAATGACCTCGTAATTAAGGATTATTGTCCTTTGGTGTAAAGCAGACACATTTGAAGCTCTTACGTGTACAAAAATAACTTTTGGTTGTGATTTGTGGGCTAACGTCATTTTTGAAGGCGGCAGTTATCGTGAATGGACAGAGAACACTAGAGAAACATGATAACTGATTTTTTGTGGTGAATATTGGATGATTTTGACTTCGAGGATATATAGGTTTAACAACGTGGTGCAACATATCATACATTCCGTGACGAAACCAATGTATGGAGCGAAAAGTTCAATGTGTACCTTGTAACGTGTAATCTCCAAACAAACATATTTATGTAGAAAAGCTGCAAAAGTTGATGTTCCAAGATTGAGTTTTTACAGAAGTCGAGAGGCCTTCACTTCCATAAAACCAATATTTAATATAAAAGAAGATTCATGTGCATATCTTTTAAAGTTAACTTCTTACTGGAAGTAAAAAAGCACTCATTTGATGATAACAAAGAGGTTTCTGTAGAATTCAATTATTGCACGGTCTTACTTCATATCGCAGTTTGATTCAAGATACTGAAAGCGCAATACATTGGTGCATTCGGTCAAGTATCTCCTTAGCCTTGCGAATCGGTGCGCAAATCTAATTTCAAAAGGATGTTTATGTATAATGAATTTTCCGAAATTTGTACTAACGCTTGTGTCGAGATCTGAAGAAAATTTAAAAAATATTTCTGCCTTTTCGAAAGTGACAATTATCGCAAATATTTTCTGTTGGTCTATCGGGGCATTGGCACAGTTTGCGATTGTTAGCTTATTGGCTAAAAATTTCAGGTATTAGCAGTGTGCTTCAATACACTTCTTTGGTTTAGCGTTGAACAACTTCGATTATAAACAATTCATTCACATATTTCAACATAATCAGTGCCAAAGTCAATTTTCAATTACATTTTTTTCTTTTTGTATTGAGATCATTTTTACCGTAGTTAGAAAATATGTATTCTATGGGGTCCTTGAAAAATAGTTTTGCGCAATAGTAGGAGAGGAAAGAAAAGAAAGCGAATTGAAACTGGAAAAAGTGTACAATTTTTCAATTTTTTTTCTAATTTTTCGAAGCTATTTTGCTTTTAGCTGACATTTCTTAAGCCTACGAAGCATACCACTAAGCTTTTTAATTGTTCAAATTCGTGTGTTCCTCGTATAGATTGATGCTCTTATAAATTTATCTTAGTTAGACATATTTTGAAATGAAATTAGTTATGTGCGTTTACTTATATATTTCAATGCGATTTGTCCGAGACTTCTTTTGCTATGAAATTTATTCTTTCAGCATTTAAGCTCACTCTCTTAGCCTCAATTCTAAGAACATTATGAAGCTAATTCCCATCCATGTTTACATAAACAAGGATGAATGGATAAAGGGAATTAGAACATTTATATTTATATATATATAAAGTTCATTGAGTCTTTTGATGTATAATTTGCAAACTACAATCGTATGGACATAGCCGCGTCTCCCTATATTACGCTTCTGGGCGATATATATAAAAGAAGGTTTAAACAGAAGTTATTCAATTAAGATAAGAAATTTTTAAAAAATATTTCTTCTTTTCTCGTTTATAACATTTTTATATTTATTTATAAACCACAAGAATATATATATTTTTTTTCTAAATAATTTTTTCACTTATTATATTTTTATATTATTTTGTACGTTTTCGTTTCTGTTTAAATTTTTCTAAAATGTCTTGAAATCTTTATTCATTATTAAGAATTGACTTCCGATCACACTTTATCTTTAACACGAACGCACTTGCGTCTAACCACTGACAACTACGAATTGATATTAAAAATTTCAACATTTAGAATATTTCGCTAAAAATTAAAAAAAGAAACCTGTGAGCGCTCTCCATAGTTTTGTATGCGATGTATATGTTAAAGCACAAGAGATACAATAACGCATGCAGACGTTGTAAACGAAACATATAGATCGCGAGCGAGTGACTTGTTTATTTGGCGCTTATGCCGCTTGACTGATAACTTGACAAAGTTTTTGTTTTCATTAACGTTGCCGTTGTTGTTGTTGTCGTTGTTCTTGTAGTTTTCAATTTGCACCTTAAAGTGTTTTTGATTACTGCGTAAGTAAATTTATTGTTAAAAGCTTTTTAACGCACAACCCGAAGATAACATCATTCTACGTAGTATGTAACAAGTTTAACGTCGGCCGCAATGTAATCATCACCCACACCACTTAAAAGGTTGGCTAGGCTAATTTCAATGGTTAAATATTTTAAAGTAATTTTCATATTTTTATTTTAAGAGATAAAAACACATGTTTCCAGTTACGCTTTGTTTTCATATGCAAATGACAGAAATATTACTTCAAAATATGTTAAGATAAACAATCTCCCATGATTGAGAACGCAAAGTGAAAAGAAAAAAAACCGGTTCATCTTCTCTATTGATTCATTTGTTAATTATAATTAATTCGCAAAGTTTAACCGAATTACTTTAGAAAAAGAAAGAAAAATAATTGAGCCTACAGCACGCGACTAGTGATAGCAGCCATTCCTGAGGAAACGGATTTTTCTGCGGATAATTTAATCGGATGTCTTAAGAGTAAAATTGTTGGCATAAAAGAGCCTAGAGTAGACGATTAGCAATAGCAGTGGAAAACATGAAAAAATCGTACTCGTTTTGATAGCAGTATAAGGTAGTACTCGAAATTTATAGTTTTACAGACAACAGCATTACAGACAGCGCTATATTTTTCCTCCGAGTAAATCCGTAATAGTGCGTGGATAACGTGGGAAATTTAATGCAATTTGATATACAAAACCCGAATAGAGGGCCAGTTCAATACCGAATTTGCTTTAATTTTACTATCCACACAAAAGTTTGATGAGCTAAATCACTAATAGATCTCCAGAAAACTTAAAGCGCAGTTTATGTCCCAAAAACAGGACCCTGTGAATGGTATAAACTATTAAAAGAAGTCTAAGAAGTTGTAACTGACTTGCCTAGATCGAGTTGACCTTTAATGAATGCGCATTACAAGCAATATCAAGCGAGCTTCAGGGAATTAGTACAAGCAGAGTGTACGTATTTATACCTTGCATCATTTGGAAAAAGTAAAAGTTGATATTAAGTACAAACGGTTATAACACCCAAAAGAACTAGGGATAGACCCATCTTTTTTCATAACGAACAAATCACAATCATTTTTTGAATCGATATATACCATGTATTTTTGCGCTCTACCTACAGACCGCCCTTTTCGAGGTATTTTGATGAAGGTTGGAAGAATGACGTTTTATGGCACAAGAACACACCAGTTTTTCGACTTCTCTTCACATAACACCTTATTTCAATAAATTTTAAGAGAAAATATTGTAATTTTTAGAATTTCGCGAAAAAGATCGCTTAGTAACAGTATTTCGGCATTCTAAGTTGCTATGGAATCTTTGGATTCCGTTTTAGTTAAAAGCGGATCTTTATGTGGTAAAAGGGCCTGTTTCAATATGTCTTGATGAAAATTATTTCATACCAATAGTTTGACTTCAAAATTAAGCTTACCGACTTTGGACCAGGTAGGTCCAGCTATTTGTTAGACCTCAACGCATATAAAAATAGGGGCTCTCATGAACACAAATCCTTCTACGGCGATAAGACCTAATTTATGAGTATGACGGAACTAACTCGAAAATAATAAAATTTTTTAGAAGTTAATTAAATTTTTGAGTATTCCTCATAATAATAATATAATGTATAATTTTTGGGATATTCTCACCTAAGCGAAGGGATGTGGGTCAATGGTCAAACTTGCGCGAATATGGTATTCTTACTTGTTTGTAATCTGTTCATAATATATACGATCGAGGGCTGACATAGTTGCTTTGCAACCGTTGGATTTTTTGAAAAGACAGCAATGTAAATATTTGATGGAAAATATAATTTTTGCTTTGTATGTTTTTGCATTCGATATGTAAAGCGCAGAATGACCATTCTTTGGATACAAATAATTCGTCATTTAATACCAAAGTTTGAAAATCTCGTTTTTACCTTCAATTGATGAATCTATACGTTAATGATCTCTCCGCAGTGGTTAATACAACCAATTCTTAATGTTCGCTGACGATGCTAAACTGTTTTCTTCCTTGTTCTTGGGATCGCAATCGTATCAGCTTCAAATTGGCTTAAATAATTTAGTTGCACAATGCTCGTTAAATTTTATGAAATTATATCTAAAAAAATGCAAGAATCTTTCTTTCTCAAGGAGGAAGTCATTCAATACTGAGTATTTCATCGATTCGCACAAGTGTCATCAAGAAAACAAGTTGGACTCAACGTAGGTTACCGATTTAGGGGTTCAATTTGAGCAATGATTACGTTTTAATTTGCACATTGAGCTCTCTTTAAGTAAAGGTAAATCTGTGGCAGGTTTCATTACGAGGTGGTCCAAAGGGCTTAAGGATCCTCACAGTACAAACAAGTTATACACGTGCTTAGTCAGACCACTACTTGAGTGTGCCTCTGTTGTATGATCTCCTTCCTATAGGTATTATGTAGATTCAATTGAATTCGTTCAAAACCAATTCTTGCCCTTTGTCCTTTGGAATTTGGGTTTGGACCCACTTGCCTCTTTGCCTCCTTCTGAAAATAGGTTGCTTCTGTTGTCCTTACCGTCACTTGAGGAACGTAGATTTATTCTTCGTGTTTCCTTCTTAATTACGTTAATTAATGGTGCTATCGATTCTTCCACATTACTTGATGAGACAAACTCTCTCCTTGCTTCTCTAAGCACTCTATCTTCATTAAGCTTAGTCAATGTAAATATAATTGCGAAATTGTTTGCATAAACTAAATGATGTCTATCACTTAATCTGAATATCAGACTCTTTAAAGTCTATCAAAACAACTGCGCTGAATGCGCGCGACTTGCGTATGGCGTACTTAGACTAATTTCCAATCTTAACACGTCACTATTATTCAAAAATTAACTGTTGCTATTTACTGTTATCAGTTGCCAAGCTTTTGCATGTTTGCAATGGCGTAGGGGTTCACTTACAACTTGCGTCTCTACTGGTTGTGGGCGCGCCTAGGCGCTAGTTATGTACATTCTTTAATTCTTTTTTTCTTTCTTTTTTATTTGTTTATACATGAATTTTTTTTTCTTTTACTTCGTACATACTTTCTATTAGTTTTTAATATTAATTAGTGTAAGATTGACTTCTAAGAGTCGATTGAATTCGGCTCTTCATTTATTTTAGCTGAGTTTTATGCAAGTAGGTAAATAAAAAAAGTGGCCTGAGTAAAATCATTACTATAGAGAGCATTTAAACGTTTGCTCTATGAATTAATTTCTTCTTCACACTCACGTTCCTGGGTAGCCTACAATATTTAGAGCCCAATCTAAGTACCATATTCGAACTTTTGCTACTTTTAGAATATATCGTGCATGCTCATATTAATGGACACCCAGACAAGTATGGCTGCACTGCCTAAACCTTTAAATATTTTATCTCACTTGAGGTATCTTATTCTTCGTTTACGCACAAATGTCGGCTAATTAGAATTTCCTATGGAAAGCACGCCAATCATCCCTCAGATCCCATATCTTTGCCTCACAAAAAATTCTTCTATTTTTAAATTCGAATTTGAAAATCGTAACCGGCCTTTCATGCCCGACAATCAGGCTAGCAACTATATAAATATATTTTATATAAAAGTATTCACCGCAAACTTTTCAGTGTCATTCATGCACGTACGTGTGTCCTATAACGGACAATATTAAAGTATAGATCAGTAATTTTCAGCTTTGTGCTGAACATGGACTGAGCCTCATAACTAAATTTACCTCAACCTGACCTTAGTGGGAATTGTAGTGAACTAGCAATCTATAGATAGATAAACTAACAATAATATGAAGGAGACATGGTTTAGTCGATTCCATATTTTACGTTGATGTTATATAAGGTATACAAAAAATATACCGTAAGATGTTCAATGTATTTCGCTGCATAATAAACATTCTAATATAGTCTTTATCGGCGCATATAAAGTAAAACAAAATAAAATTTTCTCCCTTCTCTACTTTTATTTTATGCGTTGAGAAAAGCACTATGCCTACGTTGCATAACTTATGTTAAGCTTTCGCGTAAAAAAACCAAAAAACAGACAGTTTGTGTACTATAATCCATTATGCGGTTGTAAGCAGACACCCGCGCTTTTCTTGTTCACTTTTCTGAAGATACTTTACTTTGCATAAAAGTTAATAGTCTGGTGGCATTCAACCGGCAAAGGACAAGTAATAAACTTATTTTATTGACATAATGCTGATAAAATTTTGAAGTTTTGAAAAACGTACAATAAAAATAACAACGCAGGCAATGTCTTAATTTTGGTTGAATTGTAAACAAAAAATGCTTTTATATTAATTTACCCGCAGAAAATCAATGACTGCAAGTAAGTGCTGAAAGCACTTTTACTTTTCTATGTAACTATTTAACACATTTCTCGATTTGCTAATAAATACGACCACAAACGTTTGCGGCATTAGAAATATTTGCCATGAAAATTTGATATATTTTTCATAGTTATTGCACTATTCTATGTGCAAATTACTTTAACCGCAGCGAAACATATTATGTATTCACTTTTTGTTGTTTTACTTTTTTCACGGCTCTACAAAAACCGTATCACATCACTTGTGTGTCAGTAAAGATTTTCAATTTTAGTTTTTTCTTTTTTTACTTTGGCTCTTTTTCGAAATTTTTTATTTACACTTCAAAGCATATGATAAGTGCTTTTTATATGTGTTTCTTGTGAAAACGAAGGTGTTGATGCAACAAACAGGTATTCTGCGGTTTTTACAATTAAAAGAAATACAAAAAAAATATTACAAAAATATAGATCAACAAGAAAAGAAACACTTCCTGTTAGCAAAGATAATGCGGTTTAAAGTCCTCAGTAATATTACGAAGCAATAGAAAGCCCAAATTATTTTTAAAAAGAAACGCAATTATTATAAATTTGAAGTTGAATATCGCTGCTTTTGGAATTTTTGTTTAATCTTTTTAATTTTCTATATAAAATATATATTCTTGGTTAGCATGGGCTACCGACTCTAGACTTTCTAACCGTGTAGGGGTGAACAGAATGAACGTAGATTTAATAATTTGTTTTCCTAGGTAGAGGTAATGCTGTGAACTTGGGTTTTAAAGGCCTTCATACGAAGTCATCGAAAGAGGTAAGACGCGTCGGCAGAAATTGCTCCATTCCTAACATTTCGGCTTTTTTAAATATAATCAGACCATGCGAGTTAAGGTTCAAATACAACTTCGTGGCTGTTTTTCATATAAAAATTATATTGAATTTGGTTCAAATACACCTTCGTGGCAGTTTTTCACATAATTTAGCTGACGTCTTCCCTTTTTGAAGTTGAAAATCGTTGCTTTTGGATTTTTGGTTAATCTCTTCAATTCTCTATACAAACTATACATTCTTGGTTAGCGTTTACTACCGTCTTAGCACTTTCGGTGACTTCGTATGAAGGCCTTTAAAAACCAAGTTCGCAGCATTAACTCGCCCTAGGAAAACAAATTATTATGTCCACATTCATTCTGTTCACACCCGTACGGTTAGAAAGTTAACAGTTTCAAGCACAAGTTATAAACACTTCGAACATTCTGTTACTGTATTAACAGTGCGTTAACTTTGTTACAAAGTCTGGTAGTAGTAGAAATGTTCATTTTATAAAAAATATTACCGCCGTAAAATAGGCTTTATTTTTATTTATTTGTTTTTTTCTAGTGTAACGAATGAAAGTTTACAGTGAAACGAAAAAAAAACCTTGTATAAGAAGACACTCCAGATAAAAAAACCTTCTACTTCCTAGAGAAGCCAATTCTGGCGTCCTGGAAGATTTGCGTGACATTTAGCAAAAAGGGACCACTTTCATAACTACCTTTAGGTGACCTTGCGACACATTTAAGTGAAAATTTGGATTAACATCAGCAATTATAAGTCAGGGTTTGTGCGCGCCAAGTGCGTGGTCATGGTTGTGGGCATTTCGCGTGAGCTACGGGCATTTGCAACAACAAATGACAGATATGCGGAAGGAGGAACGGACTTGGTAAAATTATGCTGCTGATTGAGAATATCTATGTTATGGAATTTTTTAATGAATATTTCTAAAGGTAATAAATGGAGAAACAGTCGCATAATCTTTCCATCCCACTGTGATAAGTATTTAAGTATAATATGCACAATTTACATAGGTTTTTAATGTTTTTCAGTCCATGTTATGTTTGGACCAACTTTTAACTTTAACTTCGTCTTTAAAATTGAATCTAAGGTAAATTTATACTCTCCGTATTTGCCGTGCATAAACATTAAGTAAGACTAACAGTAACTCTATTAAGTGTAAAAGTCAAAGTTTACCAAAGTTACCAGCGTTTCTCCTCTGGCGCTCTCATATTGCCTTTCACTTCTTCTCCTTGCACAACTACGCATGTGAACAAGGAAGCGAAAAAAAACACAACAACGCACACTTTCTCATATTAGTTGTGTAGCACACTATTAACTTATTAGCAAGATTGCTTTCTTCGGCTAATAATTGATAAGACCTACACAGTGAAGAACTATTACTTTAGGAAAGGTATAGACAAAAATTGAGCAACTTAGACAACTTATTCTCTACAAATGCGGAATTTGAAAATAAGAGAAATTGCCGACTTCATTATATGCACCAATCGCGATTGAAGTGACTTTAGCAATTAAAAACTGATTTTTAAAGTGTCAGAGTTGCTAAAAAGCTAGGTGGGATAACTTACATGCAACAACGTTACGATCTTTTTTTCGATCGCTGCAACTTTTAAAGAATTAAATAAGTTTTAAAGAAGAATTATGTGAAGCGAACGTGATGATGGAGCCTGCGCGGCAACGACTCATCGAAAAAATAGCACATATACTGTAAGAATTATAACCGATGATATTTTTAATTTCAGCTTCGTACTTCCGAAATTTGGTTATTGCTATTCATCACAACCCTAATGGTCGAATTGATGTGGAAATAAATCAATCCTTTTTTCACTTACCTTACATATTCCATTGACACATACAGCTCCTTCTTGATAATTATACCGATAATATTCAGCCGGATGATAGCACATTGTGCCATCTATGACAGTAGTGTTTAAAGTAGCAAAATATTTCATGCCTACTGGTTTACAATTCAGTTCACATTCAGCATCATCTACACGGTGTGTAAGCGCATTTTTAAAAACATATATTTTATTTTCGAAGTAGACCGAAGGGCTAAAAAACATTTAAAATGAACTTTACCTTTAATATAGGGCTCCCATATGTACTTTTGTCCCTGGAAATCCACGCCGTTATAATAAGAGCATTGCAGGGCACGAAACTTTTCATTGGAATAAGGGCAGGTCTACATAAAAAAAAATTCATAATTCATTAACTATATTGTAGGAATTGCAAAAAATGTTGTATATTCCGTTATTGTTATTCAACGTCAATATTAGGGCTTTTATAATGAGGGCAACTTGTCTTAGTAAGACGAAATCGAAAAATCTGAAGGCCAAAATATATATAACTATGTTTTGTTCCATGTAAGAGACCAATGATGTTGATATAGATATTTCATTCAACATATACGTGTATGTGTGTGTGCGGGAGGGCGGATGGGTGGGTTGGTGGATTATGTTGAGTATACTTAGCCCTCGCTTATAGTTTTTCACCTCCGCCATGGAAAGTAAGTTGTAGATCTCTTGTCGTTTATTTTAACTTTCATCATAATCACCTACCTGTTCATTACATAATTGGTACCGCCTATAAATACCAACGCAATCGTTACTTAAGTAACGTTTGCCACTTGAAGAATTTCTAAAAAGAGAACAAAAAAAAAGAATATATATATTTGCATTCGCATAACACAAAAATATGACGTATGTTGAAAACGAACTCGTATATCACTTTACTTAAAGGCGCCATTATAAACTTTTATATGATATTTTAAAACTTTGTCATTTATAATACATTCAAACAACTCAATTTATTTTGATATCCTATTAGCAACATCATCTTCGAGATGTTTTTTGAAAATTATTAGCACAATTCATGTCGCCATCATTTCTATAATTGATTTAATTTTATAATGCAGTCAAGTTCACAGTTATATTTTGTGATCATTTATTTCAATTGTGCCACTGTATTCATTTCAAGCTTCTAATTAAGACCAAAGTTTTCAAGGATGGAATTGAGTATGTTCGAATATAAGAAAAATTGTTTCAATTATTGCATTGATAATGAATACAATATTACATCATAATCGTTATAAAGAAAAACCAAAATTATATTTTCCTATAGTGAAACAGACAAAAGTTCTTTTCATAAGAAATCCCATGACAGGATTTCATTTTAAGTAAGCGATTGCAAGCATCCCCGCAGATAATGTCCAGTATAAAAAAGATAACCAATTATTCGAAATTGTCGATTAAGCCAGACGACAAATATTTGTTCGTCCATTATAGAGTAAACATTTAGAGTAAACATTTTTAAAAACAAGTAAGAAAGTTATATTCGGCGGGGGCCGAATCTCGCATACCAATCACTATGTTTTTCGCATTCTACTCTCCAAGTTCTTTTATTGGATACCCATATCGCTAGTATTATTAAGAAAAAAGTAATCGCGGTGTCTACCATATTCATTTTAAAGTTAACCCATTTTTAGGCAGATAATACATCTTCATTTAAGAACGGTACAAAATAGTTTTAAGCATTCTGTCTTGTTTTCCTTATGGAAAATAAGCATAAGACTTCAAAAAAGTGCAAAAATAACAAAATTTAATCACTTGTAACTTGGCATGACGGACGTTTTCCATTTTTACACGTAAGGAGTAGAATGCTTCGTGGAAATTTGGAAATGTGGAAAATTTCAGCCTTCTAACGTTTATAATTTCCGAAAAACGGGCGAAATTCCAAAATTTTTTTAAAAACAGTGTTGCGTTCACCTTACGCTCCAATGCTCGCTTCCGCTTCGTCCGATTTGCCCTATTTTCAATATCAACCTGCGCGCAGAAACTTCCAATGTTTCTACCAAATACGAAGTCGATATTTTCATTTTTACGACCAGGAGAGTGCCATCAACACACATCACACACACGCACAGACGGGCAGACATGGCTAAATCAACTCGGAATTTCACGCTGATCAAGAATATATATACTTTATAGGGTTTCGGAAGCTTCTTTTTGGGTGTTACATAATTATGGAAAAAAACAAAAATTTCAAAGGACCAACTTAGCAGTAAAGAGCATTAGGACAGAATATTGCACTCCGTTCCAGGACAAGATAAAATTTCCAATTTACGGGTTGAATATGTAACCATGAAAAAGTTTTACAAAAACATATATCGATACGTCTCCTTTCCAGCCATTCAATCCAAAAACGATCGTCGAAAGCGAAATTAACATAAGTTCTATTTAAAGCTTCACCAAACCTGTAAAACAAGCTGTTTGCGTGACTGTGTCTACGAATGGTGTACGCGCTTTGAGCATTCTCATGCAAATGGCGATATCAACGATGACCAACACGGTGGGTAGCCACAGTTAGTTGTAATCGAAGATGTCGTCACATCTCTGAGTCAATTCATTGAAAATCAGCCGGCTTTTAAAACTACCCGCACTTTTGGGTATTAATCAATTATCTTATTCGCCCGACTTGCCACCCTATAAATGCAGGCTAATCGGAGAAATACAATTGCCATTTGGAAGGAGGCCATTCAAAAGCTCGGCCGCAACATTCTTAAGACCATCTATATAAGTGAACTAAAACAATCGTTCAACATTTTCCTTGTTCGTTTCAATTGCTTTACAAATCTTCGAGGGAGACTATTTTAAACAAAAAAAGTTTTGATAAAATAATAACTGTTTATTTTCCTATTAAACAGGTTCAATTCACCCTGTAAGCCAAGAGATACACAACAAATCCAATTTTAATGTCAAAAACTTCTTTCTTTTTTTAATGACATCTACAAGTTGTACAAGCGCTGAAATCAATTTTCACAGCACTAGGCGAACATCGCGAAGAAATTAGCTTCTAAGGGATGCATAAAGTAAATTGTAAAATTAATCGTTGTCTTTTCTCTCTTTCATACGCATAAATAGCAAATTATTCATCCGCAAGGTGTCTTAAAGACGCTTTTGAAGCAATTGAAATGAATTTTCGGAGCATCTCCTTTGACCATTTCGATGAAAAGGTAAATGGAGGATTGAATGACAATTATAAACGCGAATACTTCATTAGGTTACAGAGTAGTTTTTATCAGCTTAAGTAAAGATATGCTACTATAGCATAAGGGTTAAAATCATCCGCAAACTAGTTACAGGCACAATTAAATGCCAAACCAATGGTATGCCCGTGTGAACATAACTACCAAAATTTAAGTTAATTGGTGAATTCATAGCAAATCGTCGTAACATCATCGCACAGCAATTTTTTTCATAAATTTAAGCAAATTCCGTCCATACAACTACAATTTCCAAGTACACATTAAATAATGAAAATATTGTAAGCTAATTACATTTCTGAAATTTTGAAAGCAAACAATTATCTGATAGAAGTTAACTTGACATAAATCTGAATGTTTATTTCTTGCTTGTAAAATTAAAAATAATTATTTAGGTTAATATAAATCTCTTTAACTTTAATAAATCAATTGTCTCCTGGTAATTAAAAAACCAAAAACAACCAATTTAAAATATCTGGTATATAAATACCGACGTAAAGTTTTGCTTTGCACTTCATGCACTGTTCTCAAATAATTTCATTCAAAAAAACGAAAAAAATGGAAAACCATGGATTGATTTTTCTAGTGTCGGTAATATCCACCTACAAAAGCTACGCAATACCACTAATCGGAGTTGCAAAGTTGGAGCTACCACTAAACCAAACAATTCCAATCCTCCCGAACTTTACCTGGGGCATAAGTGAAAATTCCCATAAAAATACACAAGAAGTCGAAAGCGCGTCCCAAAATTCGAACGAAAAGCATTTGGAAACACCGCTAGATAGCAATTATAAATATGGAGAAAATAATCCTTTGCAAGTGCTGAATATGACTGCGACAATACCAATGCAATTGCCGAGCGTTGGTTTGTTAATAAATGCCACACTACCAATCGAATTGCCGGACATTCAAGAGTCAGTAGACAAAACAATATCGATCGAATTACCGGGAATTGGCGGGGAAATAGCTAAAAAATTACCATTCGTATCGGCGGAAGTCAACGTGGGAGTTGATGAAAAACCCCTTAATAACCTTATGAAGATACTTCAAACCGCGACGCGAAATCCAATGAAAAATCGGATTGTAACATCCCTGGATAATTATTATGAACAAGGAGAGAATAATCTTTCACATTTTTTGAATATCGAACTGCCAAATGTCGAAGTGTCAGCACTCAGTAGAACTAAGACGAATTCCGACAAAAATTCCGATAAAAGGAACATGAAAGATGCTCAAGTTGTGGCCGAACAATCGGAGGATAATTGTCTAAAGATAGATTATCAGCATTTTGACGATCATGATTGTGATTGCGTACATATTTAAGCGAATATTCACATCAAAGTCCAACTGTTTATATGTTAGAAGATCTCCGCTTCTGTTTAATTGTTCTTTAAAAAAATACATTAAATATTGAAAATTTACATAAATTTTATTTATATTAAAATTAGGCCAAAAATCAATTTATCTTTTTTTCTTACTGTTGCTGAAGTATTAAATTTATAAATATTATAGGCCCCATAGACTTTAATGGATCAAAGTGAAATTTTGAATAAATTTTGACGAAACAGTGAAGATCTGAAAAAAAGAAATCGGGATATACTTTCTAACCAAAGAATTCGAACTTTTCCAAAAAGCTATCAATCACTTTGTTATCAAGTTAAGAGCAGATGTGTTCAAAATCTCGCGTTTTTAATTGTATTACAATCCCTTCCCTAATCCATTTTAAAGAATAATGAATGTCTTTACTTATTTTTGAAAAGTAATATAAATAAAAGCATTGCAAAATTCGCTGCAATAAGTTTCTACAGCAATCGTGATATGAATTTATTATATCTATTATTAAAGAACGAATAGACACCACTTTTGTCGTTTCATTTGTAACGCTCGCAACTAAAGCGTAAAGAATTCATTTTTTCTTTTTCTCATTCATTTTATTTTTGTCATCATTTAATCTTCATAGTGTTACTGATTCGTTTTTTTAAGATTCTTAATCGATTTAGTTAAATTACCAGAATGAGTAAAACTAATATTTCATGGCTTTCCATAGATCGCAGTTGAAAATCAGTGTAAGTTCCTTTTTCCCCTCTTCGTCAATGGCTAAAAAGCCACTGGCAAGTAAACGAAAGTAAATATTCAAATATAGTTGGAGTATGTGCCCAAAATATATAGGAGCTGCGCACATCACATGAATAAAATTTGGCAGCAAACACATTAATATAATTAAAAAACTTTACATTTCTTATTGATTTGCAGAGTATGCAATATAGAATTATTGGTGGAATAGCACATCGGATAATAAACCTCCAAAGCTTTGCTGGCACAAACATACTCCTTTGTGGAAAACTTTCCACGCCCGCTTCAATTCGACGTTCAATTTCCTCTTTCAAGGGCATTCAATGATCTTTGGCCGTTGTGCATGCTCGATGGGCTTCAGTTTTTAAGTCAACCCAACCTTGGAAGCTCGTAAATGCAAATCCTTCATGTTGCTGAATTGAGGACTTAGCAAAACCCTCATGACATGCTCGAGGTATTGTCTTGAAGGACATATGAAATGTTTATCATCTTGCATGAATTTAGGTGACTCCTATATTATAATTGTGAAGCAAAAAACCATTCCAAGCGCTTCATCTGCTTACATTTGACCACTAAAAACGTAAAGTGCAGGATATGCAAGATTTGTCTTAAATAACATCAACTCTCTTGTTTTTTGTCTTAAATCGTAAGTAGAAAAACCGTAACTCATAAGATAGTAACTCATAAAATATTTTCATCGTAAAACGGACGATCTAAATGTCAGTCAAATTTAGCAGCGCTCCCCACTTCTCCACTTATTTCAACTTACACATCATCATACATATCATTATTATTATTATTATTATTATTATGGTTATTTATATTATTTAAATAAACTATTCATTTTTTATCATTTTAATTTATTTATATTATTATATATTATTCTAATATTTATATATACATGTGTGTATGGGTCCATACAGAATTGGTCAAATGTTTTTAGAAAGTTTAAAAACCGGGGATCTAGAAAATTATTGTTTACCTTTATAATCAGTTATTAAGTTGAATAAAAAGCTGGAGTGTTCTTCATTTTTTGAAGCAGAATATTGTTTGTAGCAAACAATAACTTTGTACCATATTTTACGTACATATAAATATATCTGTAATTTCGATTTCAATTTCTTACCTTTCATAGCTCGATGTCTATTTGTAAAATTTAACTATCCTTATTTTTACGGTCACATTTTAGTTTTTGCGATAAGAATGGAAGCAGAAGCAAACACGAATAAATTGAATCCAAGTCTTTGACAGTTTTTTAAAACGGATTTACTATGCCTTTTGTTAGAGGCTATAAAAACTTATCAGTTCCCTGTTCATATAATATGTGTATTTTGTAACTGGAATGAAATATACTTAGAAGCAAAAAATAGGCTTAGTATTCCTTTAAACTTTGTTTAAGCTAGACAAACCAAAAGAGAGAAATTCCTTGGAAAGGTGATCAAAGAGAAAATGAAAACAATTGTAATAATTTTATTAATAATGGCTACGAGTGAAGCGGTACCGGTGCTTCCAGACGTTGCAGTTATTAAATATTTTAACGAACGAATTAATAAAATTCTAGCGGAAAATCCCGAGAAAATTACTGAATCTAATGGCTATGAGTCGGAGTTTAATCAACTTTTAAGAAAGTTGAAAGCAGTTTTAGTGACTGCTGATACTGCAGGTACCGAGGAAGACGTTACCAAAATGCAAAAAGCTGTCCAGCAATTTTACGATTATAAAGAAAAGCGGGAAATATTAGAGCGTAGGCTCAATACTTCTATTATGGAACTTGAGGAATCACTGCGGAAAGGCACTCTATCAAATGAAATGAAGAGCGAACCTTATAAACTGCTACTATCGATGGAACGAAGTAAGCTGGGCAAAACACAAGATGTCGAGCTTATTTTGCGAGCATATGAAGCGTTTCGAGAAGCAGTAAAACCAATCTCAAAAACCATCGATCAAAAAATATTCGAAAAGATCGAACAAATTTTGTCAAAAGTTTATCGCGATCAGTTAGAAAGCAAGGAAAGGGGTGAAAAAGAAGAAGACTACGATTATGATTGGTTATTTAACTGTGCCTCGTGGTAATAAAAATTTCAACAAACCTATTTTAAACTTTGAGAATTTTGTTCAAGTCAAACAACGTTAAAATCCTTTTTTCTTAATAAAATCTTCGCGGAACTATCGGAGTTATCAAGAGTTTAAGCCACTAGAATCTCCAATCATTTCAGGTTCGCTTTGTTAGTAGTTACAAATCCTACTGTGTGCATAAGTATACATGTAATGTGTATGTCCATCTGTCAAGAGAGCAATAATTTCATCTTTCTTACCATTTGAAAAATAAACGCTTTCTTGCTAAATATTTAGCCTTCTTCGACTAGATAGATCTTGTAGCTAGTGGTTTGACTGGATGCTTATTACACACCGGATGCTTATTACAACCAGGATCATGAAATTGCGCGAAATGGTGACGTTCGATGTATTGCGTGATTTCCTCCTCTCTCAACAGCGACGCCAAAAGCATTGCTCTGTATCAGTGAACTGTATCAATGATGATACCGCAACAGCTAGTAGTCTTCATTCTTCTTATTTCAGACCCAGGGTGCGATATAAGGCGCGATAGCTCTTTTTGAGTACGTTAGGCTTCGGAAGGTAAGCTTACAATTCAGAAATATTTTTAGTGTTAATAAGAAAGAGAAATCCATAAAATGCGGCTGGCCGCTAAATCAAGGATTTTAAAAATTATTCATATATATTCATATATGTTTATTCATATATGTTTATATTCGTTATGTTAACGTGTTATTTGTGTGCTAGCTTGCCTTTCTATATCACAGTTGGGGCCAAGAGTACGTTAACATATCTTTGTAACGTCCTCTAGAATATATCTCTAAATCCTTACTTAAATTTTAAATTTTATTTCTAATCAGTTTATTGCTATTACTATATTTCTAAATTAAAAATTTAAATGTGCACTCCAAGAGGTTAATAAAATTTAGTTAGAAAAGTTAAATAAATTTCATCTGCACAAGCTAAGGACGTTTAGTTTTGCTCCAAGTGACACTTAAACGCAACTGTAACATTCCTTCCAGGTTACTATTAACTGGGAGAGCATGTAAAAGAAAACATTTAAGAAAAGAAAGAAGTAAAAATTGTAAACTGGCTAACAACCAACAGCGCATATATTGGTGAAAAGGAAATAATTAGCTTTTCGTTAAAAGTATCAGTTAAAAAATTCGTTAATAAGTTTTTAAATAGAATCAACATAATGAAGACGACCCTGAGGATTAGCGTCTAGCTTACACAGGTTTCAGTAAAGTTTGAAATGTGCATTTGAAAAAAATGGTTGAAGGTGTTTTGCTGGAAATAAAAGTCTTCCCCCCTCTCCTTCGCTAGGCAAAGTATGCCAAGAAGGACATAATCTCGTTTGAGTGTCATCATAGGGTTCGACCCGCTCCTCAGGCGGACAATGAGACATCGATTGAAAGAAGTTTTGATCGCAAGTAAAAACACAACATAAACTTGGTGCGCCAGTACGCTCTATTTCAGCGCTGTTAACGTTCGCATGCTGACATATGCCGCTGTTGTGCCGTCGTCGAGCAGTTCCTAGCAGTCCGCACTTTGCCGACCCTCCAAAAGGACAAGCACCATAAACTTTTAGCTTGAACGTCTTTCATCATCTGAACAGTATTTCTTGATTAACTTGACACTTCGAACGTTTGCTATGAATAATTTCATAGAAACACCATTTGCAAACAGCAAATGAATGCATACAAAAGCGAACATACATATTATATATATCACTCATTGTACATCATTATTATTTTTAAGAGATTATTATAAGCAACGTGGATATGTGTCAATTTCACTGTTTCATTTAATGTTTTCTTAATTGAACGTTTGTAAATTGCACCTTGTACCTCAAAGTGTTTGGTAAACCTGAAGGTTGGTTAAAATATGTGATTCAAGAAAAATAGATTGATTTCACTACTATTTCTGTAGTCTAATAAGTTTCTAAATCAATCATAATTTGGAATTTTCCAACTGCAATTTTAAGCAGAGCTTATTACCAAGCAGATAAGGGCTCTATAAGCACACTGAGAGCAACCTCAAATCGTCATCATTTTGAGGAAATATATAAAATACACATAATTAATTGTTTGGTTTATCAACGTCTCATTAAACTGATTCCAGTTACTTACAGAATAGATTTTCAGCCGACCCAAAAAAATATTTATATCAAACTTGATATGAATACTTCTATAGATGTTACGTTCTTGACGCATATATTCGTAAAGGGGTCACAGCTAACCAAGTAAAACTCAATCTATCCCAAATTTCAACTACCTATTCGATTCAATTTTAACAACAACCAGACGTATAGACATAGATCGCCAAAGTAGAATCGCCATCTCGAAACGGCATATGATGAAGCTGACGTATTACGGTTGAAATAAAGAAATATGTATATCTTCGTTTTTCAGCCTCGATATCAAAATTGTGATTCATCATTTTTCGACTTAGATTTGCTTTTTAACGAAAAACCAAGTATTATTTAAGTTGCGTGGAAGTGCTCAAAAAATATCAGTAATATTTTAAAATCCGCTTACTTTGACACATTTAAAAAAAAAATAAATTCGCTTAATAAAATTTCTATAAAGAAAATGAAATCAATTTTTATAATTTTATTAATAGCAGCTACGGGTCTAGCGACGCCAGGATCTGAACAGTTATGAAGCGGAGTTTAATGAACACTTAAAAAAAGTGAAAGCAGTTTTTATCAAGGATATCGATAATGTGATCTTGTTGTATTTGAACCAAACTCAGTATAATTTTTATATGAACAACTGCCCCGAAGTTGTATGTCAACCAAATTCAGTATATTCAGATCTTGGTAAACCTACCAATGAAAATGTTGTTGTTATTTAAACAATTCTTCATGAATTCCAGATCCATAAAGAAAAACGTAAGGTGTTAAGTTTAAGCACATCACTCAATGAGCTTAATGATTCATTGGAGAAAAGAATTCTACCAAGTGGATTAAACGGGAAAGCTTATCAGCAGTTACGATCCATAAAAACAAGCAGGCTTGGCAGAACAACGGAAGCGGAAGACATTTTAAGCATTTATGAAGATTTTCAAGAAGTGACAAAATAAGCTTTAGAACATTATCCAAAGGAATCGGATTTGATAAATGAAAATTCGTCATCGGAATTTCCTTCATTGCCAACAACAACCATCCCAGCCAAAAATCACTATTATTAACAATACTTTAGAGGGCGTTTTGAATGCCTTAAAACCTGTAACGTTTATAATTGCTTTAACACCCATCGAAATGGGCAAAGAAAAAAGTTAAGAGTTTGATTCAAAGTGGTAATATTTGTAAGGATGATGCAAAGAAGTATGCGTTCAACATTTTTACCAATTTTTACTGTGGAGAAAAAAGAAAGCTTTTCATTTTATAAAAAGGTAAAACAACTAAGAAAATTATATTCGGCAGGGGCCAAATCTCGCATACCCGTCACTACGTTTTTCGCATTCTGCTCTCCAAGTTCTTTTATTTGATACCCATAATGCTAGTATTATTTAGAAAGAAGTAATCGCGGTGTCTACCATGTTCATTTTAAAATTAACCCATTTATAGGAAGATAATACATCTTCATTTAAGAAGGGTGTAAAATAGCATTCTGTCAAATAAGTAAAAAAACAAAATTTAATCACTTGCAACTTGGCATGACGGATGTTTTCCATTTTTACACGTAAGGAGTAGAGGGCTTCGTAAAGTAAATGTGGAAAATTTCAGCCTTCTAACTTCTATAATTTCCGAGTAACGAGCGAAAATCCAAAATTTTTTGTAAGAAAAAACAGAGGTGCGTTCAGTTTACCCAGCACTGCCCGCTTCCGTTCCGACTGCCATTCGACCCATTTTCAATATCCACCTGCGTGAAGAGACTTTAAATGTTTCTATCAAATTTGAAGTCGATATTTTCATTTTTACGACAAGGAGAGTGCCAACAACACACATCACATAGACACACAGACTCAAAGACACACAAACGGACAGACGTGGCTACATCAACTCAGTATTTCACGCTGATCAAGAATATTTATACTTTACAGGGTCTCTAAAGTTCCCTTTTGGGTGTTACATACATTATGGAACAAAACAAAATGAGTATACCCCCATCTTACAGTGGTGGCTACAACAAACCGTATATTAAATAAAATACAAGTAAGTTTTTACTCAGATCCAAAAAAATCTGTTATAAATTGAATCTTCGAACCTTAAGCGGCCATCGCGTCGTACAAAGGCATCAAAAGACTAAAGGTGTTATTTTAAAACTTGATCAACGCAAGATAGTGTATTGAGATAGCTTATCAAAAAGGTCCCCCTTTCTATATGTATTTACCTACATTCCAGATCGATAACATGGCACAATACAGATATATACCTGTGTAGAAAATAGAATATGGAATTTAGAATGTAGAATTTATAGGAGTGTTCACGTATATTAATATGCATGAAAAATGTTTCAAAGGAAAAAGTACGTGTTCCTGTTCGAGTGCAATGGATCTCTTAGATCGTGCCCGCATATAACGTGCACTTGTTATATTATTGAAAAAATGAAAAATCTGTCAAGGGTTTTCTGTAAAAATAAAAACCAATGCAATAAAATTCAACGCCTACTCGTTAGTCATAATGTCCAGTGTCTTCTTTGTCAACTAATGTCACGTCTAGTACGCGTTGTACTTCCTCTACCTGTCTATATCATACCACGATACCGATCTGGCACCCCCTATATTATTATATCTCTGTCCCAGGGAAGTAGTTCCATATTGGACGACTTTAGGTATTTATTATTTTGGTTTATTCCGTCATCCATCGAAAACAGCAAAATTAAGGCTTCTTAAACAGATATCACACGTTGAACATCTAAAAAGATTTGCACAAAACGTTGACAACTTTTCCGCAAAAAACCCGAAAAACGGATGGCAAAGAAAATTTTCACAATTTTTAGCTTATCGGAACGGTTTTATTAAAGCAAACTCATTATAGTTCCCGTGATAATTTAGTAAGTGGTTTTAAAAAAATGCACCAAATTACCAAAGATTGTTGAAGCGCATATTGTCTTACGATTAAAATTTAGATTTGGAAAAAAAAACTAGAAAATTAACAGTCGTCGCAGTTTTCCGAAAATGGCACCACAAGGTACTGATGCATCGATCGCCAAATGCTTTTGTCATTTCGCTGGCTAATTGTTTAATTTCAATTAATTTAAACCTTGACAATCCTCTAGCTTTTTGAATTTATGATATTTTTCAAGAAAATAATGACAGCTAGAGACTTAGGAAGAAATAATCTAATAAGTTTCTAATTTATAATAATATTTTTTAATGTAATACCAGTAGTGATGAATAAAATTATGACTTTTCAATCTGAATACACTGTCTTTAAGCATTGCTGACAATAGTAAAGATTGCCTTAAAATATATATAGAAAACAGTTCTTGGGAGCTCTGGGCACGTCGGTATCTGTGCCAAAAAAAACCAATCGTCTCCTGGTAGTGATGCTAAATCACCACTGCTGTTGAATGATTGATGCCTTACGGTATACAAGATCCAAATAACTATGTCGCAGGCTAGGCGAAGCAGTCTCATCGACGATAAAGCTCAATATCGAGAGGGTCTGAGTGCGGTGTATTATAATTTGTTTCGATCAAATAAAACTATCAATATGGAGCGTTACTAATAAGCAATGATGCAGTGTAAAACGCCATTGAACTGAAATGTACTATACTCTCCATCATATTCGTCAGCCACTCTTCCGTCCACACTTCTTCCGACTGACACTAATTTCAATCTGCGATGTTTGATCTGATCGAACAGTGCTTCTATTTAGTGGCAATGATCAACAAATATGTCCCTTGGATAGGCAGCCACAAAAGACCAAGAAGCTTTCTATATGGAATCCATATTCGCCGAAAGGGTTAGAACAACTAATGCTTAACGGTAAATACTAGAATAAATCAAATATCGCATACAATTTGTTTTACTAAAAGTCACTCACGTTTACTGAAAAAATCAGCAAAAATTTGTTCACGTTCCATACTTTATAGTTTGACAAACGTTACATGGCAAACCGGGTAGTTTTTGAACTTTGACTTCATACGCCGCGGTGAACAAGAAAATGTCTATAAACTGTAATGACTTAAAACTTCTAATGATTTTTTCCTAGAGCAGATCGATTTGAGATGGTGGATCTTAACATTACATGTTCAATGTTTATAATACGGGTCGGGCATTACATATATTCTAAGAATTTGAGAAGAAAGTAAAACATTTCAATCATATCAAGTATGACGTGTCCTGAATTACAATGTGAGAAACACATCTGTTTTAATATATTCAATACAGAAACACTCAGCAGCACATTTTGTATAATTTTTAATATATAAAAATTATTCTCATTTGCACAACAATTGCACTACAACGTTATTGCGATTGGTTTAACAAGTGATTCATATTTTTTTCATCTGAAATAAGTAAAATTCAACAGCAGCAAATGATGATAGATCTCCATTTGTGTATTATATTATAAAGCCAATCAGCATTTAAATTACTTGGAAATGCTAGAAAACTTTAGTTTCACTTGAAGCTTTGCCTGAGAGGCCACTTTTACAACAAAGTCATATCAATTTAAATATTTTTACAATGAAAGTGGAAGTTATTTTTACAATATTATTGATAACGGGATCCTGTAAAGCGGCCCCTGGACCCATACATGAGGAAGTTGTTAATTATTTTAATGGAAAAATTCAAGAAATTCTTGACCAGAACCCTGCAAAAATGCCTGAAACTAATGACTATGAAAGGGAATTTAATGAATATTTAAAAAAACTCAATGCATCTCATGTGGGCGAAACTAATGTTGTAACAGCGACCACAGAAGCCGTTGTTAAAATTGAAAATGCTCTCAAAGAATTTCAGGATTATCAGAAAAAGCGTGCAGACTTGGAAAGTGAGCTTACTAGATCTATCAAAGAGCTCGAGGAATCATTGGAGTCCAACATCGTACCAAACGAATTAAAAGACGACGGCTATAAACAATTACTGCTAATGGAGCGTAGTAAGCGAGGCAAAACTAAGGAGATGGAGAGTAGCTTAAAAGACTACGGAATATTTAAAAAATCCACAAAAATCCAAACAACATCAACGCCAATGCAAAAGACATCAGCGCCAGCGGTAACGTCAGTAACAGCAGTAACGACCTTACCCCCGTCTATACAACAACCATCGGCGGAGATTTCCCAAATTTTAAATGAAATTTTAACAACATTGAAATCATTTTCAAATCCTTCTAACAAGAATGTTTTAGGCGTTCTTGTTGATAGCATAAAACCGATAAAAGACCTTCTAGAGTCGTTACTGTCGGGTGAAAAGCAGATTGAGCAGAACAATGATTCTTCCCCCACATGCTGTTCCTACTACTAAGCGTAATGCTTAATATATACAAAAACGGAATTACAAAATATTTCAAATTTTTTCATAGCAAACAGAACGATTCAAATTTATAAAGCACGATTTGTTTAAATTGAACTTAAAAAAAGAAAAAGCTTGGAATGAAGACTTTCAGACATACAAAACTATAAAATAAATACATAAAGTACATAAAGTAATATGTAATAAAAAATAATAAATAAGTGTCAAAGAAAGATAATAATGCGAATGGAACCTAAGCGTTTCGAATTTGTAAATGTTCTTATTTTCCATATAAAAGTGTGTGAATAAATTCATACATTCTTCAAAACCGCCAAAGACTAAGTAATAAAATCGGTCTTTTTCACAAAATTCGATATCCTTCAAGAATAATTACAAATTAGCTGATAAAATATTTCGTATTTTTTTAGAAAATTTGCGTCCAACGTTCTTTTATTAAGTGATTGCAGGTATATTGTTCAGCAACATGTATTAGTACAAACGGTAAACCAATGCGAAGTATCAATGTACACACCAGCTAAATTCGATGGTTTTGACTTTACTGTACATAAAATAACAGTTTTTTATTTAACATTATTGATTTATTCAGTGTGTATAGACGCTAATAACGGAAGACCCAAAATTGAATTTTCGGCATTCATTACTTTTGTTGTTTTATTTGAAGAAATACCCTGTCGAAGCCCACGCTTTCAGAAGTTTATGGTGATGCTGCTCCAGCATATCCCTATTGTTGGTTTTCGTTTCAACGGGTTAACAGTTGTGATTTTGATGTCAGCGTCTAAGAACGGCCTGGAGGACGAAAAAGTCAGAAAAGAGTGAGTTGCAAGACTTACTGTACGAAAAGTCAGATCGATTTCTTAAAGAACTTGCGAACAGCTTACTAGTTGTATAATCAACTACTTCTGAATGTTCACAGGCGATAGGAAACACCCAAAAGGAATGAAAATGGTTACCATGCGAGTTAACTGAAAATGTCATTTCGAACCGTTTCAATATCGCGGTTTTATTGCTTGCCAGGCAAGAAAGTAAAGTGGCCTGTAGCGTATTCTAAGCCAGGAAAGCCATCCATGTTGACACCGAAGTGGTGGTCATAAAATTGTGCTGTGCATATTGTGGGATCAAGGCGTAGTGTATTACGAGCTGCTAAAACCGCATTAAACCTTTACTGAGGATGTCTACCGACGTCAGTCGAACAAGTTAAATGGTATATTGTTGCCAAACAGTTAAATGGTATATTGAAGCGAAGTCATAATCTTGCAAAAGAAGGCTAGGCCGCACGTTACAAGCGTTGTCAAAAACACACTATCGCAGCTCGAATGGGATGTCCTGGCGCACACAGCGTACTCAGCAGACATAGCGCCTTTTGATTACTACTTGTTCAGATCCATGCAGCATGGCTTGCTTACCTGACACGCAGTTTCCAAGTGCTGAAGAAGTGCGAAAATGGATCGATGTTTGGATCGCCGCCAAACCAATCGACACGGTATCGCGCTGTTGGCAGAAATATGAGAAAAACTTGTAGAAAATGATGAAAATTATTTTGATTAACATATACTTTGCCAATTTTTCTCATCTACCACATCCACCACGAAACTTCCCAAAGGATTTTGTACTTGTATTCGAATCCGTACGTTCCAAATCGTAAGTCAACAACCATTCTCTGAGTCTAATCACTGCTTCTTAGGTCCATAACAAACTGGTCATTCTAATACCGTGGACCTGCAGGAGTATAGACACAAAATGTCTTCTAAAAGAAAAGAAACTATTTCCGATACGCTCTCTGCGAGAACTTTTTCGCGGCCGACAACAAGTCTATTTTGTGCATACAGATTAAACGAAGAAGAAAAACCGGGGCTTAGAAAATAATTGTTATTATCTGTTAAAGCCAAAGAAATGAAAGCTAGGATTGAGGGTAGCGTAAACACTAACAACTAAGATTATCGGTTCTTTTTTTGACGGATGTACTCTGATCGCGTTAATAAAGTTAAGTATTTTATTGATATTAAGTTCTTCAGGTACTTTCAAGATGCCTATAAGGGTAGAAGCTCCGAATACAAATCTTCAAATATTGAAAAGGTTTCGGTATTCGCAAAACATACATTTATCCATTTGTCCGCAATTGCAAATTAAAGGAATAGACTTCTTGAGGATCCATCGGTGTATTGCAATAGTATGATCAAGGCGGATTCCTGCAAACGTTTTGGTCTTGATTTTGTCGGCTTGGATTGGATGTAGTAGCGGAACGAGCTTACATTCAACCTGCGAGTAATATGGCCACTAATATCTCCGATGTTTTTCGTCAATTTGCTCTTTAATTGTTTTATAATGTATATCTGAATATCAGTCTTTTCGGTTGTGCTGTCCACAATTAGCTGACTAGGTTTAATCGCTCTTTTCGCAAAAGACCAAGGTATCTAAACAATTTTGATATTGTCTCAATAAGCGACAATGGTATTCCAATAGTGCTTTATTAATGGTGCTGCAGCCGGCATTTAAGGACTTTGGCATAACTTTTATGACCTACAATCTATCTGTGACGGTAATCATCTTGAGTTTGGGTTTGCGAGCAAGTTGTGTTGGGAAAATAGTTCTAGCTAGGGTTGTAAACGATGGCCATGGTTAATCTGAATTTGCCCTTCTGGCATCCACTAGTGAATAGACGGGTCATTATTAGAACTGTCTGTGAAAAGAATAAGCTATTTTTCTACGCGATTAGTACTCTGAAGACGAGACGTACATTCTTCTTTGTATGCTAATAGTGAAATTTCACGAAAGAGTTGACTTTTAAATCCTGCGTTGTCTTAAATCAATTTCCAAATTTCCAGGAGATGCTTTGAAGAAAGTTATTTCGTTCGCCATGTATACACAAGTGTGAATTGTGGAGATTGATGTCTTTTGATTTTTGAGAATCGTAGTTTTTTTAACGTCTTCGCCAAATGTTAAATCATTAGGGTTGAGGAGTTTGGCGATGATTTTCGCTTTCAAGTCATAAATTTCATTTTAAAAATAATGTTGTTAACGGATGTTTGTTTTGGAAAGCATATACTGGCTCTGGTTCCCTGGCGATAAACCGGTTTCAGAACATATATTTTTGCTTTGCTGTCCTTGCCGATTATTATTAAACCACACTTGATTTTGCTTAATACATGCAATAAGCGTGGCTAAGATAAGCAACGGTATTTACGGGAACAATCGTTTTTCATATTCACAATATTGTTCATCTGTTTTTTTACTTAACTTTAATTTTATAATTTAGTGAAATTAACAATCTTTGTTATATTTTAAACATGTTCTAAAAAACCTTAAAAGAGAGAGTTATTTAAAAAAGTTTGCTGATAATAAAAAATTGAAATGGTTATCGCTTCCCTTAAAAAAAAAACAATAAAAAAATAAAAAAACCGTTATTTGCATTTAAAATGTAATTGCTTTACAAAACATATGTTGCATGTGGAAAAAATTAAATAATACATTTCATATAAGCTGAACTTGATTCGATATGTAAATGCGGAAAACAATGTAAAGCGAGGCTAGTTACTGTTACAATTTGATCTAACTTAATACATCTGCAATCGATAGTATTGAAGAAATGAAGAAATAATTTCCCATTTTCATTTTAGCACTGATGGTAAGCAGCTTAGTCAGTACAACAAATGGGGTAAATAGAAATTTAGGTCCCCTGATAAACGCAGTCGGCGAAAAACCAACAAACGTTCTATCTAAGGAAACTGAAATTTCGGAGTTTTTGGAAAAACTTACCGCCAAAATTGATATTTTAAAAAAAGGTGATCCGGAGAACATTGATAAGTAACTTGCCATGATTACAATCTAAAATCTAAACGATAATATTGACAATATAATGCAAATCTGCGCCGCGAAAATGCTGGCAAGCGCTGAAATTATGCGTTAAAAAGACAATTTCAGCACGCAACTGGTATCAACTGAAAAACTAGAGACTACGTATGTATTAAACGAAACTGTATTAAATTTAAAATATCTTTGAAAATGCCAGACATACATATCAGAAAATTAGACAAATAAACGTAAGTTGCACAGAATTACCGACGGTTTGCATTTAACTATTTCCACCAAACAGTCAGTGGATCACACCACCCGTTGTCTACCTTAAGTATTTAGTCGATTTATAGTAAATTCCAACTTCTTGCCCTCACGTTTAAGATTGTAGCAAACTTAAAGAAAACAAAAGATCCTTTTTGGTAGAAATAGGTATATGTCATTGCCCTCTCGAGAACTAGACCAGATAGACAAAAACTAATCACAAATATTTAGAGGTTTTTCATAAAAATAAAAATCACCAACAAAGTTTTGGAATATAATATTATACCTTATAACCAGCTTTCTCAAGCTCTTATGCCGGAAAAAGTTAACTAGATCCACGCGGTAGATTTAGCGTTAATTTTTACTTTTAATTACGAAGAGACACATGTATGCTCACCATTTTCAATGGTAAATAAAAAGACAGTAAATGTATTACATACAATAATTAGATTGAAAAATTTGTCTTGTAGGTTTTATTTTATAAATTTTCATTTTAATAATTTTCGAAGCCGAACCTATAAATTTCAAAGTCGATCATATGATCGAATAAAAATTGACCGAATTCTGTATCAACTTCATCGAACGCATCTATAATTTGAAGTTTCTCTTCCAGATTTTCACTGGCTATAGCTTGTTCCACTTGATTTAACAAAGCATGCAATTTCACTTCATAGACCTTAGCACGCAAAACATGATTGTCTTGCAACAAATACGAAATATAATATTGAAAAAATTTCAAATGCGCATTTAACACAGGAAGTGGTTGAGGTTCACTATCGAGATATGTTGTTAACTTTTGCGAATAATTATCAACAGTTCCCGTAAAAGCATTAAATTTTTCATCAAAGTCATCTTTTTTGAGAGCAATTTCATATTCCGCTATTATTTGTGAGATCTCCGTTGCCAAACCATCCTTTAGATAGGGCAAAATTTCTTTCATATACCAAATTTCAATGCAAATGTCCTCATTAAGATATTGTTTATCCAACTCATTTTGCAAATAATCGCTAACCGCTCCATTCAGGGTATGAGCATAATATTCCAGAAATTCCTGCTTCTGCTGATGATTATCGTTAGTTAAGGACTTTTCAAAACGTTGCCTTAGTTCGTTCAAGTCATTAACGTATTCAGAGTCCCCCTTCCTTATAATAATATCCAAACGTCTTATGTAATGATTCAAACGACTGTTGGTATGCTCTTCATCATCCTGAAGATGGCGTTTTATAGGGATTGCGATAGAAATCTATCGTAAAATTTTTTTTATTAAGCGATACCCTTTTAAAATTTCTACATTCACCACTTTAAGATTGATTAAATCTAGTCCATCTACTTGCAATATTCACAAATTTTGTAGATTTCGTAAGGTTTACTTTTCAGCCAATTTAATCCCGTCAAGTTGATCTTTTACGTAACGAATGAGCAGACTCATCGATCTTCCATTGTCTAAAATTGTAGTAAAAGCTAATTATTTAGCAATTTACGAATTTCAAAAACTTTTTCCAAATAAATTGGAAGGTTTTGGCCAAAATGCTGTCCAAATTACACCCACATATACAACTTAAGCAAAATTTAACGGGGGATTTATCGAGACACTCGTCATTGATATTTATCTTAGGTGGTGAATATCCAATATTCGTCAGAAGACGAACGTAATTTTCTTGACTGATGTTCTCATAGTTACGTTTTTCAAAACTATTTGTAAAAGGATTAATTGAAATAAAGAGTTTAATAAAAACATTGTTAGCACTGACGCGGTTAAACTAATTTTTGGTTATTTCTCAACTCAACTTTAACTATGTAATGGTTGATTAATTCCGGCTTTTATATGAATATACCGTTTTTATAAATACACTGAGAATACTCGATCAAAAAAGCCGAAAAATGTTATCCATCCTTGCAAATAACTTTCAAGACTAAAGTCTTTTTCAAAATGTTGCTGAAAGCTTGAGAAAGAGAGAGAGAGAGAGAGAGGAAATGGATTGATTTTCAAACTCTTTTATCATTTATATTACTTTTTGCACAGCTTTTCTTGCTGTTTAAAACGATCGCTTAAGCATTTAAGAATAATATTTCAAAGCTTTTTCGAATTCTTTATATCTCTTAAAAATTGCGTTTTTCAGATGAAGTTATTACTAGCACTTCTTACAATTTTAATGGCGTTTTTCTCAAAACGTTGTTCTCCGAGCTCCTCGTACTATTAAAGTATCTCAATCGGTTATCTTCAAATTCCAATCGATTGTCTTGCTTGTAACATTCTGCATTTACGTCATTTGCGGTGCAAGGGTATATTAAGTTTGGGCGGATATATGCAAGGCACAGAAGCACTTGAAATAAATACACCTTTTATTGTACCGATCAGTTCACAATCATCGATCTGAATCGATATAAGCTTGTCTGTCCGTCTGTCTACCTATTTGTTTTGTTGACTTGTGTTGAACCTGCAAGCCGCAATATTCAAAATACATTGATAATATTTGGTATAGTAGCGTATTTTGGACCACTTTCTCGCGCACTATTCATTTTCACTATTTTTTTCGAAACAATCTATAGCGTTTTTTATCCTTTTAAGAAAAATTCTATGTTCTTCGCTAGTGGAAAATGATACTCAGTGATTAAAAATGCTGAGTTTACGATTTTTTCGATGCAAAGCATAAGCAATGACTTTTTTTTTCGGGCCAGACCTTTGAGCCTTAAGCCGCTACCTCGGGAAAGACCGATTTGTTATGATAAAAGTGTCCTGAAATGTTTGCAGAAACGCATCGCTCACCAGCTAAACAGTTTTCAAACATTCTAATGGAAAGTTGCCAACTATTCCCACGTATTTTTGTTAGTTTCATATCTAACTAATATTTACATTCATAATATTTTATGTACTGCACTATTCGTTACATTTTGTTTTATTCCTAAATATTTCTTTCTATGTACCTTAATCGTCATGTTAAATGATTTCTAATAATAATACTAAGTATAACTTATTACAAGGCATGGTGTTGACACGCAATTGTTTGCTGTGATTTTTCAAAAGTCATTTCTAAAATACATTTAAACCAAAGCAAAGTTTATCTAAAACTTAGTTTTTGTCATTGCTTTTTCATATCGCGTGCAAGCGTAGATTATGTGAAAGCTTCAACAAGTTTTCCTTTTTTGTTTTGATAAGCAAAAAAAAACAATTTAACTTGAAATAAACTGTTATTAAAATTTGAACTAAAGGTTAAGATATTCGTTCGATTCGCTCTTTGATTTTATTTAATAGAAATTAATTTGTTGTTTTCTTAATCGTATTCAAGATTTTTCTTTTGCAAAAAATCATTTAATTCTTGATTATCGGTATATGTCACTTCATGTAAAGCTTTTTGTTTGTCTTCCAATGATTTATCAGAGCTCAAAGCTTCCTCACATTTCGCCTTCAATTCTAAGATTTCCTTTTTAAATGGCACACTCTCATCCTTTAATACGTTAGCGAAAAATTCTATAGTCTTCTGTAAACGCGCGTTTACATTTGGTAGAGCACTTTCTTTTAGAAATTTGTCAAAACTTTCGCTAAAGTCTTTAGACAGATTAATGAATCTTTCCACTTTATCCTTTAAATCAGCAACTCGATGTATCTCCTCCAATATGCTAAGAGTTTTCTTAATGTCGTCTTCGTAGGAGTTGTGCTCGGTGAGCAAAGTGTTATAGAAAGCCATAGCATTTTCAATGTCGCCATCCACTTGAGCCTCTTCCAATTTCTTGGAAATCCATTCATTAAACTCTTGACTAAAGTGAGTCGGCATGCTAGTAATCGCTTTTTCTTTTTCCCCAAAATCGTTAAGTTTTAAAGCATCTTCGGTTAATTGTATCAATTTCTTCAAGTCATCTTTGTGCTGATGCTCATTATTCAACGTGCTCAGGAATCTTTCATAGGCTTTCAACTGTCCACGAAGATTCACATTCAAAGCCTCTGTTAAATCTATCGCCTGCGAAGCCTTTTTGCACAAAAGTATTTCTTTTAATATTTTATTTAATTTCGCTTATATTGATCAAACTTACCTGCAATACAACTATAGCTATTAATATAAAATATAATTTATTCATTTTTAAAAGTAAACGATCTTCACACGCGTTAAACGTTAACTCTTTAATACATTTTCGGGTTTTGGCTTTTTATACTTAAAGCGATTCGTGGATTTTTTCTTTTCTTTTTCCTATAACTTTTGTTCTCTTAATCAGTTAACAAGTTTGTGGTGAAAAACACTAATAACAAAAAATTTTTGTTAAGGTTTTATATTTGTAGCTTTCTGTGGTTTACTAATAATCATCACGAGAGATCTCGGAGAAAACCTAAATAGAGATGCACAAACTTTTAAAGTAAATAAGACTTAAATATATAAGTAAGTGGTGGGAAAAAACTGAGATTCGCATAAATAGTTACTATGCCGTTGTATGCAAAGAACTTATTCTAAGAATGATATTAAATTGTTTACTACTTTTGATCAGCTCTGTCTCATATTATTTAATATTTAAAAAATTTCAGCTTAATTTAATTTTCACTAAAATATTTTAGCTGCCTCGCCCCGACTAATAGGTAATTAATTATGAGATTTAATAAAATTGTGTAAACCAGTTTAACATTATTTATCTTAATAATGGCCAAAACCAAAACATGTGGATAAATTAATTTTGTCATCTCTTTTGTAACAACTATAAGTACGCAGTAGAAACGATTTAGGCATACGTCCATTCGTAATACGTTATCATTAAAAGTTATCAGGAATTTTCAAACGGGGCATAAAACACTGCAATCAATCGTAAAGCTTTGCCTGAAGTCCTCAATATTTACGCTTTAAAAGTGGTTTATGTAAGAACGTACTGATGTCTTTGTTGAACTTTTTAACGCCTCTAACGAAATAGCTACTCCTTGCCGCTGCAGGCGGTTACTTGTTGACGGCAGACCAACTTTTTTTGCCGGCCATTTCTCCTGACGGAGCTCTAAATTCTTCATTGGCATTTATTGTGAACACTTCCACAAATTTTTGCAATTTTTTGTGAAAACTAGAAAAAGCAAACAAGAGCGACCTTTAAATGCCCAACACCAGGTGGTCTAACAAAACTCTTCATTATTTTTGCAATCAAATGCCGCCAACTACACTTCGTTTCCATGTGGATACATACTTTCCATGAGAACTGATATGGTCGTAATTTAGGAAAATTTATTGGTTTGTCAAAGCCAAAGCCAAACTTTTTTGATATAAAAGGACCTCCCTTTTAAAAATCACTTTATGTAAGGAGGTGTAAAAAATGCATCGATATGATCGAAATTCCCTACAATTAGCTTTCATGTCAAGCGACTATAACGGACAACATTTCATCATGAAATATTAAAAACGATATATTTTTGCCCCATACAGATTTAGTTTTTCTAAGAACGGTTATGTGGGATGTGGTTCAAAAACTTAGCCCTACCTAGTTTTCTTCGTTTTTATCCCAGAATTCTCTAAGAATTACAATTACAATTTAAAAACTTTTTCAAATTGGGCGTTATGTAGAAAATGGTTATATTGGGAGGGTAGTAAGAATGGTTATATCCAATCGATTTTTCAATAGCCTTAATCTTTTACCCAAAACACGTAAGTCAAATTATCTGAAGATTTATGGGCTATCCATTCTAGAGACCACAACATGGATAGACGTCAGGTAGGACAGACAACTTGACGTCGATTGAGAAAATGATTCTGAGTCAATCGGTATAATAAGAGACGAAACTATCCTAAGTCCCCGTATGAGTTACGTGCATTCGCAGCAACTGAATATACCCTGTCCAAGTACTGTAGAATATAAATACATCGAGGAAAGTACGAAACACAAAAGTTTCGCCTTCTTACTAAAATAATAAGTTATTTCTAGCAGATAATTTAAGATTGATCCGAAATTTGATCAGAGGATATATTAGGGCTGCCAAAATTATCTACTCTACAAATTTCCCTAATCAGCCTTTTAACATATGAATAGCTATGAAGAAATTGATAAAGTGTCGAAGATTCGACTTATAACAAGTAAAATGTTTTCACTACTTTTCGATTAACTTATCATATATATTTTCTTAAAAACTTGTCTGTACTTGTTGTTAATGAATAACAATGTAGGTACAAAAAAAAGTCAAATATAATGAATTAGATCTGCATAATAATAAATTATATAAAAGTCAATAACTTTCCCACTTACCTATTAATGCATTTTCTTTGCTGAAACTTTACACCATCACCACAACTGCGTGAACAGGCACTCCATTTACTCCAATTACTCCAACGCGGATAAATATGAATCTTTTGTTTTGATTTTTTGCCACTCGAAAAAGGGCTGACGGTTGCAATATTAATCGAAGCAGTTGTATTCAAAATGTCGTATGTTTTTCTATCGTTCGCATTTAATACTGTTTTGTTTAAACTTGTTTTTTTAGTTATGTTTAACTCAGTCATGGGCACTATGGTAGTTGTGTCGAAAGTATTAACTTTGCTTGTAGTGCTTGTAATAGCAACAGTTACTGCTCGTGTATCTGGCTCTTCCAATGGATATACATCGTTAATACTAGGCTTAATTTGTACTACAGTAGGAATACTTTTATTAATATTATTATCTTTATTACTATCGAAACGCCAAAGGTTTGCCAACTCAATGGGTTCTTTCAAATCAATATTATGAAATAGGTTAATGCGCGATTGGTTGCGTTTTTTAAGCCATTCTTTATGTTTCTGAATAAGAATAGAAAAATGAAATTTTTTTAATAAAACAATCAACAGAAAACAAGCGGAAGGTTAAGTATGTATATAGAATGTAACATGTATATATATATATATATATATATATATATATACAATATATATAAATATATATATACAATATATGAGACTTAGACACTTATTTCCAAAAATTTGGGAAAACGGTGGATCTAATTTTAAAGATTATACGTTCTAAGTAATGCATTTTATAACGTAAAGAAATATGATCAACAGTTCATTAAAAAACATGCACCTAGCTAATATCAAAGCTCTTGAGATCTAGTCAATAAAATAAAATAACAAGAAACAAGTTAAAACGTCCGGTATAATCCGGTATGGCCGATCATTAAATGCCCCACACTGCTTTGATTGCCATGACCCAAAGTTAAGAATTTATTGAATTGCTAAAAAATTAAGCATTATAATCGGCACATCCGAGCACCGGATACCCCACACTACCTCGCCTAATAGAAATCTGTAATTTAGTCATAAACTAGCAAAAAGTATACACGACAACCGTGTAAATATGTGATTTCAACATGAAACGCTTAAAATAAGAAGGATTTTGTTTTTGTTAAAACGTTTACTTAGGACATGGATCACAGTATAGTCCTATCCGATCCAATGATGAAAAATGTCCGTCCCAAGATGAGCGCCATTGAAAATGCCAAAAGACGAAACAGTCTCGAAAATTTCGGTTAATAAATTTTTGCCAAACGTCGGACAGATAGACATCGCGCAAACTCAATGCATCCCGTACCATACATAACATAGCGTATAATAAGACCAAGAAAATCACATTCTTCTTGAACTTAATTTTTTTGTCCCTCTGCTGCTATATATTTATTCATTTATTAGCAAAAGCCAGCAAAAACACATAGATTTCACACAAATTTGAGATGAAAAAATTAAATATTTATATGGCTAGTAATTTCAACAAAACTACAAGCTACCAAAAGCTTTGCAAAGGCGGATGTATTAAAACATTCGCTACATTTTGTACATAATTTCCAATAGGGAATAGTTTACGTATGAACATTATATTCAAAAATTTCACATTTGTCGTATACTCCAGAAGTTGGTTTTTATGTATAAAAGTATATTAGATGGTAAATAGATCTCTTGGCCTAATACACACGGATCTCTACAATAAGAGAACCTTAGGTTTGGATTGCTTCCGCTCAAACGAAAGCTAGAACTTATTGGTGCTCAATCTTTTAAAATTAAGTAAAAACAAGGTATGTTTACCTGCAAGAAGAAAATAAAGTAACTTTACAATATAACCTTTCGTCCGAAGACATGCGTCACTTTTCGTAAAATGTACGATTAATCAGAGCTCTTCTTATTATATATTTCTAACACTTCTAAACAATTACTCAACGCGCGAAGCGGGTGTAATTTGATCTCCTATCGACAACAAATTTTAGTAACAATGGTTGATGCGTGCACGTCAGCCACGCAACTTTACCCATACTTGAAAAGAGTAGCGTACATTTTTGTGAAAGATTCATACGGGAAAAAGGCGTAATTATAATTCGCTGTTGTGAAAAATTGGAAACCAAAATGTAAACTATATATATGTATATATAGAAGCTTGCATGCAATATATATTCATATACATATATGCTGTATATATTTATATATATTTATAAATATATATAAATATATGTATTATAAATATATATTTATATATATATATATATGCAGTATATATTTATATATATTTAAAAAAATATATATATATATATGTATATGCAAGTATTTTAGCCAGTTTTTCACTTGAAAAAGGCATTTATTGGGAAAAATTGGTATAATATATATTTATCAAAATATTTTCCATAATATTTCCTATAATTTTATACCATCTTTCTGGCAACGTGACGACACCGTTTCGAAAGAACGATAGTGGTTGGCAATCCAATCACCGACCCCGTTTTCGCACTTCTTCCGCATTTCGAAACCGCTTGCTACCCAACTCATGATGCATCGATTTTAGTCAGAAGGCGCTATGCCTGGTTAGTATGGTGGGTGCGGTAGAATTTCCCATTCGAATTGCAACAATGTGTTCTTCACAACACTTCAGTGTGTGGCCGGAATGCGCTAATAGCTTTATTCAGCAAAACTTTATAGTCATAAATATTCCCCTTCTGTGTCGAGGCCAATGGCTCTCCTGGACTAATCCACGACTTTTTGCGCTTGGAATTGTCGTAGCAGACCCACTTCTCATCGCCAATTACAACACGCCGCGCTGAAGTATTCTTTTTTTGCCTGGCAAGCAACGAACGCTAATGAATGGACGACCAAAAATTGAATGATTTTGGTTCTCAACCATTACCCGCGGATTTGCTGATGTATAAATATGCCACTAATATGAAAATTAACCCTATCGTTCAAGATTATTTTTTTAAAAAATCATCATCCACTTGTTATTCCATAATCCAATTAACGAAATCCAATAGCTTTGAAGCCAACCATTTCCAATAACCCTGAACTCATAGTTGTTACGCTTTCTTTCTTCCGTTGGTAACATTTTAACCCACAAATAGCGCAAAATTTAAATTTTGTCTGTCTAGAGAATCTTCTATGCCTATTTTCAATTCTGTTTTATATTTTCCTCTAAATAAAACTCAAGACAACACTCGCTTAAAAATTGTAACTGAGAATCTATTTACATTTAAATTTTGTAAGTTTCTAAATTTGTCAGCACATAGCTGAGCTTTCGTCCATTCCCCTGTGAATTACATCACGGAGCTGGGCTCAGCTATTTCACAATGTTCTCTTGATGCTTTCGTGGTTTCCCTTTAATATTAATCAAGCACCTGCATTTATAGGTATTGCAGGAACCCGCGTGTCAAAATCGCTGTGGAGAGCAGCACTGCTTTGTGTGCCTTTTACAGTTAATTACGAATCTTTGTAGCAGTTTTTGGCACTACTTCTGTGCAAGACATCACGATTCTCTATATTGCACATACTTTTCATCTCTTGTGCCAGCTCCGTATATTTAGCAATCTTATTGAAGTATGCTGTTTGTACGAGCGGAATTATTATTATTATTAATTTAGCAAGAGAATGAACTCTAAGACTAAAGTCTTAAAACACTACCATTTAAAGTTATTGGCCTTATTGAAAACTCTGACGCAATTGACATATGAGCCGATGACCACTGAATTGTTAGTCGAGACTCTTTGCCTACTGGGCCACTCAGGCGGTTAGTTTAGAGTTAAGAAATCGCTAAACACTAACAATGTGTTTTTTTAAACGGCGTGTGAATACTTTTTATATCTCACCAGTAAATTACTTTTTCTCACTTGCATATATATGGCCTTGATTGCATGTGATTTCTTTCTAACCGCGCTTAAGGCTTTTATTAAAATTTACAACTTTACCCTTTTTACGCTGTACTTCACATCATTAAACTATTTTGGCAATGATCCATAAAATTTACGTCTACTATTAAGTTCACACATCTACAAGCACGCACCTTAAAAAAAAAATTCGATGAAAACCACTAAAGTTGATTGCTTTTGAATTTAATAATCAAATAGAGGAAAAAATCGGAGCGGTTTCTTTTCTGCAAAAACAAAATAGAAAAATCAGCAGCATCTAATGAAAATTGTTAATTACGTCACTTAAAAAATAACACAAATTCTATATTTAATATCAAAAATTATTTCAAAGAGACATCAGGTTTAACAGAAATTTATTTCATATTCAAGGTCAAAAGAAATATCACGAATATAAATCAATCAAATCTTTTCCATGACTTACATTTATTCTCTCCGCGGTGGATTTATCTGCGTAAAGAGCACTACTAAGCATTATTATGATGATCAATAAACTGTGGAAAGAAAACGTTAAAAAAAGAGTTAATATTTCTCCAATTTATTCATTAAATAAAAGTGAACATCTACATTCTCTGGTCTTTGAAAAGTTACGCTTGGTCGAATATTGAATATTCACCGAAACCTAAAAAATGCAAATCGTGGAAAACTTTTTCTCAATTGTGGACCTCGTAAGTACTAGTCATAGTTTAGAGTGTAAGTTATTGATATATTTAGGAAATTTTTTGCTTATAGAATTAAAGAGTGCGTTCAGGCGTACAGTTGCGCAATTTAATTCGTGGAATTAACATGGGAGCAGTTTTATGTGAATTTAAATAGATACTTTGCGGGAGGATTTTCAACCGATTGGGCCACAATTGCGATTAGTTATATAATGCGACTAATTAAGCAAAATGAGAAAATGTTGGCACCAAAGTTACTGTTAGATCGCGATTGCCTTTACCTGCATAAGCCAACATCGACGTCTTAAAACTGAGCCCCCCCAGCGTCGCTATTTTTGTGGAATTGCTGCCGGGAATAAAGCGTGATGAAAAAGGATACTACTTTCGCGAGGCGCATTTCCGGCAATTGTTTAATATACGAAGACGGCTATGCTACAGACCAGCAGCTCCACAATCCAAAAAAATATTTGCGGTGTGTGAACTTGTTTAACGCGATGTACGCTACGAGCACAGACAATTGTTGCAAATTATGGCAGAGGACAGACGAGCTTTGTTTGCTACACCTTGATCAAATCATGAAATTCAATGAATCATTTAAAGCTGTGCAGTTCAATACTGATGATAAAAAAATTATATGTTGGAATATACACATCAACCAATAGGCGCGCTCTGCGTGGAAGCAACTTGGAAAATGGCAAATCTTTTACCGGTCTTATGGTAGCTTGAGATGTTTTGCTGAAGCGATATGTCAAAAGAATTCTTTCGTTTAATACGTTCTCGGCTAACAACATGCGGTTTGCGGATTGGATGTAAATGCATCGACAGCGTGAACTGTCCAGGTATTAGTGAAATGTTCTGCTTATGCAAATAGAATTATTTTGAAAGATCGTGTCTTCTAATCTGAATATTTCGCGGACACACATGGTTCCACGATTAAATGCTAACATTTCGCCCGTTGAAATGTCAAAAATAGAACTGGGGCAAATGGTGTGACATAAATTATCACGCCTTATGGAAAGATTTTAGCTTTTGCAACCTTCACTTTTATCTACTTTATGCGTATTTGTAGAGGAACTACGACTATTGTATGATCCAAGCTTACCAATATAATTTAACTAGAGATTTTCCCGCCGACTCAATTTTTGAAATTTTAAGAATGTCAAGCAAGCGAAAGTTAATGTAACGCGAGCCGACTTGAAAAAATTTCAAAGACTGCCTAGGTGTCTAATCTTCTAATCAATCTAATCTGATATGATTCTTACCGAAAAATTTTTCAAAAAATACTAATACCCGTTTGACCTAATACTTTAACTTGTTCGTTGTCTATTGGTATTTCCAACTTTTCGTTTAAAAATGCCAATATTGCCCATAATTACGCCTGAAATTGTTTAGTTAATATGTTGTCTTTTATGACATAAAACTTTTTTCCTGTATAAACTTTCATAGTGTTTCTGCGGTAATGAAAAAAAAAAACTTGCAAAAAACAAACTTGATATCCGAAATATTCGTATATCAATCATTTAATAGACGGTTCTGATGACATTTTATTTAATATTTTGAAAAAGTGCACTAAACAATCTTTGCATGTCATCTTGAGACATGACACGCAATCGTATTATGTAGAAAAATCGTTTTAAATATTTTTTAAATGTAAAAATGTAATGCAACTGAGATGGGAACTGCTAATGGCTTGCAGTGGTTAGTAATTTTTTTATACTTTTTATTTTTCTTTTTATTGATTTATTTATTTATGATAGGCAGCCTTACCTAAAATCATGCTATAAGCAACACCTTGACACATGAATGCTTTTTTCCCTGAATAACTGCCAATTTTGAAATGACTTTTATGAATATAAACTCGAAATCAATATTGAGATCGAATTATAAGCCAAATGCGACTCAGTTTTTCACTTTAGAATAAAAAAATCAAATAAGATACATTTCCTTTAATTAACACTGCTTACATGTCCGCCATCTTGCCGTCACACATTTTATGCAGCTCATCTTTGTGTTTGCAAAATGCGAGGTAAGCATGTTAGTCAGCTGCTCTTAACCATTTTTATAACTTTTAAATGGCCTTTTAAGAGGCCCTTATCACAAGTTCGACCTTGACACCAGGTTCTTGATCAGCGAAAGAATTCGTCAGTGTCTTCACGTTCATATTGTTAGAATTCTCACGATTATATAAAGTGCGAAACGTAATTGAAACTTTGCGTACACGTCTTAATTGTTAGCCACAGATGGATTTTGAAAAAGAACGTGGGTTATTCATAACCTCCTCTCAGCAGAATCCTATGATTGGCGATCAATTTACAATTTGGAGGAAATAATTTCGGAACAATACGTATATAATGTTAATTTTCGACCTATAATTAAGAAGCTCCAGTGGACATCAACAAGCCTACAATTGACAAAATTCTGCACAACTACCACACAAGGATACGAAAGTCTTGACTCGTTTCGCTTAATTTTTATGAACTAAGACAACTTTTGCAGGTTTGAAGGACAGACAATCGTGGCTCAAATAGAAACTTATATTGTAAGAATGAGCACTTAATAAAGTCTTCGATTAGTATTTCTTCTTTTGTGGAAGAAAATGGATACTCAATATATCTCCGTCTTTCAGTGATAAGGGCAGGTATTGTTATCGATTGACCGATCGAAACTTATTTTTGGAACCAAATATCAAATGACCACTCGTTTATATTTGTACTAATTCTTAACCAACATTTGATCCATATTTTAAGTTACTGATAAAAACATTCTGACATTGTCGTGAGATATTTTCCAGTTCGCTATAATCGTAAGCGTATTTATTAATAAATTATTTGAAATAAAAGAATCTGGGCTAAAGACGACTAACGACGAGAAATTTGCAACAACATTTTTTTCTGATTTCATTCAAAGTATCCCTCAATGGCCAAGAATACTATTGTGGGAAAGATTGTGAACGAGGTAAAATTGTTACTGGTTTAAAAGTTTGAATATCCGAATACAATTGCATAGCAGTACGCGGACAATTTTTGATCGAAACACGGTAAACAAAGTAACTGCAGCAACTTTCATTCTTTTGATTAAAATATTTAACAACAAAAGTAGACACGGGATTTTCGATAACTTCGTTTAGACATTTTTTCTTAACAAAGGAAAAACTTTACGTTTTTCGTTCAAAGTAGATCTTTTTTCATTCAAATACTTGCTGGGCAATTTTAAAATTCAACAGTTTGTAGAAGTCCCGTTCGTACTTTCGTTTTAAGAATTTAAATTTGATCAACTACACTCTTCGCCCCACTGCTGCGATACCAGCTTGCGGAATTACCATTCACAAACCTTTTCAAAATAGTTTCTCTTTTAATATTTATATAAATATCTGCTCCTCAATGGCATCATTCTATTCCCATCCGTCCGAAAAAATTGTCAAAAAATAACTTTTTTGAAGTTGTTACGATGGTTTCCCGTCCTGACAACTACACTCACAATGCAATCAGTTAATATATCAATATATAACATATTTGTTCATGAAGATATTCTTAAACCATTCCAAGTACTCCTTAGGGTCAAAAGCAAATCTTTAGAAGACGTTTGTCAATAAATTATCATCTCGCCTTATTTACAATTAAACTTTATGACAATTCTCATTAAAAGCTTTACCATCCGCGCATAGAAAATCTTTTCACAGTGTGGCAGTATTTATTTTTTATACCCTACAAAACTTGTGGGACAGGATATGTTAAGTTTGTGCGAACGTATGTAACACGCAGAAGAAAAATATGTTTGGGCTTGGGCAATTTTTTGAACCTTCTCTCATATAACCGCTTCTTTGAAAACTGAATCTTTATATAGTAAAAAGTTAAAATTTTTAATAGTTAACGGTGAAATTTATATAAAGTAGGATTCCTCCAATATATGGGCTTTCAAGCAAAACATGCCTTCGCATAAAAACAATTTAACGGTGAAAATTATATAAAGGTAGAGTTCCCCCAATATATGGGCTTTCAAGCAAAATATGCCTTCGCATAAATATAATACTTAATAAAATTTTGGTGCATTATTATCGAAATGACTCAGCAACCGTGTTAGACCAAATGGCGCAGGGTATCTAATAGTCTGCCTTGCGCGACTATAATGCTCCTACTTGTTTTTAAATTTAATTAGACTACGCGGAAGAGAAAAATGCTTTACACTCCTTCTTAAACTAACTTTTATGAAATATGAGTTAATCTTTACCAAGGAGAAGAGCTCTTATGTGGAACTTTTAAAGGGCTCCAGTAAATATTATTTCGCATATGAATTCTTAACTAATTAATTTGGATATTTGAAACTTGGAGACATGTGGAATATACAGTGGAAATAAGTGAACGTGCTAACAGTAATTTGTAGCCACAAGATCTGAAAAATAATTTATATTAAAGATTTATTTATATTTAATTTATAATTTATTTATAGTAAGGATACTCACTCGTTGATGCTTTCAAGTAACTTACCTTAAGATCTTTCTCCCAGCATCCATTGTTAATATCCTTAATAAACGCATATTGCTTTTATTAAATTTATAATAAAATTTTATAGTGGAATGTATTCATTAACTCTGCACTAAAATAGGAGGGAATCTGTAAAAATAAGAATAAAATAAATGAAAATCATAAAAAGAAATATAATTTTAATAAAATATATGAAAAGTTTTAACGAAAGAAAGTATAAAAATATTTAAAAAAAAACGTCTTCTCTCTATCATGTAAAAAGAGAAATTAAAGTGGTAACCTATTACATCCATCACACAAGCATACAAGGGAATGGACGATTTTCATTGAACGGGAATTATCTTTTCTATATATGTACTTCTTCCAAATAGGGCGGACGTGAACGGTTCCCAAATTAATTCTTGGAAAATTATAATAAATATTTCTGACAACTTTTGTGATTGACAGAAATGTCTTTATCAAATTTAAAACATTTTTATTCCTTAGCATTTATGTTTACGTTGTCGAACGGTAGTCTCTATCTGTTAACCCCACATATAAATGCGACGTTTCAGATTGCTACCTCAAATATGTTTCACAATTTGCAAAACATCGACAGGCAGGCATACGTAGGTATATTTGTTAATTGTCTCCTAAACTTTACAGAATGATATGTGACAATTTTTAATTTTCCGTCCTTAACATATAATTGGTTCACAAAACTATCGCGCTTCTGTCCTCATTTCTGAGCTACTTATTTAAACATCATAGAAGAATTGTCAGTAGTATGTCTTCACATAGAGTGGTTTATTAAATTTTCTAAAACGCTTTTTTGTCTCAATACCAAATGCCAGTCAAAAAAGAGAAAAAACAAACAAATCTCCTCAAAATTCGAGTAACTTCAAGTTTTATCTTGAAAACGGCTTGAACTGAAGTTCATTAACATTTTCTAATTAAAAAATAAAAAATTTAGCACTAAGCACATTTAGAGCCAAATTGAAGCCTTACCCTAACATAATTTTAGCGAAATCAAAAACAGAGCAAAAAATTCACATTTTTCGAAAAAAAAAAACTGAAAACTCTAGCTAAACTGTGCTAATATTCTCTGCCAGCGCCACTAATTTCTAATATGTAATATCAAACGTTACGCACGATTAAACTTTATTTTGAAAAAATGAGAAGATTATACACAAAAACAAAGACAAAAAAATACGAAAACCAAACATGATAGTAGCACACGCACGCATACTCTATATCGCGTAACTTACGTGTGCGTAAGTCCCATGCAACTATACATCAACATAGATTAATAATATAGAGGAAGAGAAAAAAAGAGATTCCAACAATTTCCTACTCTTGGCGATAAGATTTATTAGAACAGCAAAAACATTGTGTATAGAATATATAATAACTGAAAAGAAACAGTTTTTTTTGTTTTCAAATTATAAAAGCATTTCACCATTTTATTGTCATTCAACATAAAATTAAAAAAAGAAAAATTCCAAAACTCCCTATTGAAAGACATTGAGAAACAAAGAAAATGTTTAAACGTTTGAATTTAAATAGATTGCAAGCTATTGTCGCCACAGCTCGTCGCAACAGTAGTGAGAAAAACCTGGGTGAAGAAAAGTTTCGAATTGAAACGGATACCATGGGTGAAGTAAAGGTGGCTTGTAGTAAATATTATGGCGCGCAAACTGTGCGCTCAAAAAAGAATTTTCCTATAGGTGGTAAAACTGAACGCATGCCGAAGCCGATTGTAATCGCTATGGGTATTCTGAAGAAGGCCGCCGCCGAGGTGAACAAAGAATTTGGCTTAAAGGCTGAGATAAGCGATGCAATATCAAAGGCAGCCGATGAGGTTATATCTGGTGAATTATATGATAAGGGTCACTTTCCTTTGGTGATATGGCAGACCGGTTCGGGCACGCAGACCAATATGAATTGCAATGAAGTTATTAGCAATCGCGCTATAGAAATAATGGGCGGCGAAATGGGTTCTAAAAATCCAGTACATCCTAATGATCATGTTAATAAAGGACAAAGCTCAAATGATACTTTTCCAACTGCTGTACATATAAGTGTTGGTATGGAATTAAACAAAAACCTGATACCGTCTCTTACTGAACTTGCGCAGGGTCTTCAAGACAAAGAGAAGGAGTTTGCTGATATTATAAAAATTGGACGCACTCATTTAATGGATGCCGTACCATTAACTTTGGGCCAAGAATTTAGTGGTTATAGACAACAATTATGCAATGGTTTGGCTCGAATCAATGCTTGCTTGCCGCGTGTTTATGAGCTAGCTCTAGGCGGGACTGCTGTAGGCACTGGTTTAAATACTCGAAAGGGTTTTGCCGAGAAAGCTGCAGCCCGTATAAGTGAACTTACCTCTTTACCATTTAAAACGGCTCCTAATTTCTTTGAAGCTCTTGCTGCTCGTGATGCCATGGTCGAAGTTCATGGTGTTCTTAATACTATAGCTGTTAGCCTTATGAAAATTGCTAATGACATTCGCTTTTTGGGTTCAGGTCCTCGCTGCGGCTTAGGTGAGCTAATGTTACCTGAAAATGAGCCTGGCAGCTCTATTATGCCCGGCAAAGTTAATCCCACTCAATGCGAATCTTTAACCATGATTTGCGCACAAGTCATGGGCAATCATGTAGCTGTTACCGTAGGTGGTTCAAATGGGCATTTCGAATTGAACGTTTTTAAGCCAGTTATTGTGTCGAATGTTTTGCGTTCTATACGTTTACTCTCTGATGGATGTCGTGGCTTTAACAAGAACTGCGTGAAAGGCATTAAAGCTAATAAAGAAAGAATTGAGAAACTTATGAAAGACTCTTTAATGCTTGTCACAGCCCTGAATCCTCACATCGGCTATGATAAAGCTGCAGTAATTGCTAAGACAGCCCATAACAACGGTACAACTTTAAAAGAGGAAGCACTCAAAGCTGGTGTATCAGAAGCAGACTTTGACAAATGGGTAGATCCTAAGCTTATGCTCGGTCCAAACTGAAATCATCGCTAAGCACATATAAGTCCAGCAACAAAATGAACCTTAAACAGGCTAATATGTACGTTCTTATGTGATTCTTATAAGAAATTCTTCGAATATTTGGAACACAACAAACAATTTTTTTCCAGTCTGTTATGCATTTTTATATAAAAAAATAATTTAAGTATTATCTAACGTTTGGAATCCCTGAGCCATGTCATCATTTTATATATGTAAACGCTTGCGTATTGACGCATACTCAATACTCAATAAACTGTCTGTCAATTTATTTATACATCAATTCAGCCAGAGCAATGATCTCTTCATTCATTGCATTTCTAAAACTCATTATTCGCGTTAGAGTATGAAACGCATTAACAAACATGACGGTATGCACAAAAACCCAAACTCATTTATTGATGATTTAGTTTTTGATTTAATTAAATACTGTAATATTATCTGTAATTGATCTCAAACTACGTTGATAGATTCAAAACCAAAAAAAAAAAAAAAAGAAAAATTAAACTACATGTCCAGGGTGTTGGTCGAGTGATGTGAGAAAAAATTCATTTTTTTTGAAAAAAATAATGTCTAGTTATTTTAGAATATATTTAAACCTTCAAATTCGGTCAGCAGTCAGAGCCAATAACACAAGCTTTGTACACACATTTCCTAAAATATATTTAAATTTATTATTTTGGTAATACAGAAGTAAACGATATCATTCCCACCATAATATTGGATTTTATTGGTTTATGATTCATCTCCTATTTAAAATCTTTCAATAAAGACACACTCATTGAAAAAATTTTTCAAGATATTTCAAAACAATTTATTTAGAAAAAAAAGCGTGTGTGAGTTTTATTTCATGAAATTTTATTACGCGTTAAACCTTGGATAGAAAATGTATATAAAAATATTGAAAAATTAAGTATGTAATAAAATACTTTTTATGATCACAAAATAAAAAAACACAAACCATTAAGGGCTCGTTTGAAGACATGTCTGTTCATTTAGTAGAAATTTTCCAAATTTGTCTTTCTGCAGGAAGAAGAAAATGATTTCTCTCCTTGACATGTCGAGCTCCCCCTTAAATGCTACGAAACGATCACTTCACCGCGTCAAATGAATTCTTGCTGCGAAGTTTATAATTTCTTTAATACGCTAGAAGTTGTCTTTACAAAGTGTTTATTTATAAGTATTTGGAAACAAATATATTTTGGCCCAACCTTAACGAGATGACCTTCGAATCGACAGGAGGCTGAGAGCAATCCGAAAGGAATCAGTCCTTCTAGCAAGATATAAAAAGCGTGTTATGAAGCTTTTAGTATTAATTATCAGTTCAGTTGCAGCATTACACATTTTCTTGGTCTTTTCTGGGTTATTTTGCAACTCGTAGAACGTGTGATTTTCAGTTTCATAGATGCGGCAAAAGCGGCACTTTCACTAAATAATGACGCCAATTTTTTTTTTAAAAACTTTCAGCGAGTTCCAGACCTCCACCAATTTTTTAAGCTAAGACGTAGTGTCCTCTATATCTCTACGTAAGCGCATTGTATTTCCAAAATAAAAATGCCGTAAATAAGTCCAACTCATTCAGATGTGACGACATTTAACGCGTGAAAATCTTTGTACACTCGTTTTGTCATTGAAGCCAAAACACGCGGAAATGTTCAAAAGATATACGTATATATATATACACACACTTTCGAATAGAATAGTGCTAGCATAAATGTTAGCTTATTTAGCGATTTCTGTTCCCTTCACGGAAGTTTCGTAAACGCAACAGTCATACTAAGCATGATTCATCGACAAAGAACATTGTGATATATTGGTCTAGAAACGCTCTCAATCAATTACAGTAATGCTTGCAAAAATGAATAAATTATTTGGAAATGGACCCCAAAATTGATCGAATAAATAATAAAACATGACAACAACTGAGAGATTGGACGTTCTTTACACACATATATGTATAGTAGTCATTCTTAGTCCCCACTACATCGTATCGTATCGAAAATTTGTGAGACCATATGAAATCAATTAATTGTTCTGAATAAAATGAAAGAATACGTTTTAGCCCAAAGAAAATTTGCTCCAATTGTGCAAAAGTTCCATTTTGTATTAACTGTGCGCTTTTTCTTCATTTTTGAACTTAGTAAAGAAAGTTAAACTATTACTTAGAAGTTTTTAGTTTAAGTTGAATTCGTTGCAAGAATTACTTACGTTAGCACCTTACAGAATGCTCGTCTTATAAATTCTCTTTTAACACAACTGATTGACTTGTCTGCATTTCCGTGATAAATGATTTAGTAAAACAACTTGTCACACCATTGACCCGAAATGATAAATCAACTGATATAACACGGATCAGTAAAATAAATAATATATAACATGCTTTAAAAATATTTTCCCATCAATTTCTTTTTTTCCTTTTTTTTTTTTTGTTAAGTGCGCAACACAAACAGCAAAGTGATTTACGAAGTATTCAAAAGATAAAGGAGAGAAGGGAAGAAAAATAAAGAGGAGGACCACTAAAGAGAGATTTCATCTCATAATGATGTCTATGATTGCACTTAGTTCAGGTAATCGTTGGGCTATGTGATGTGCAAATTATGGGTTATAAATACTTTATTGTCTACGTATTTTTGTTAGCGGTAAAGGCAAGGGTAGCGGTAGAACTATTGCAAACGTCCTTAGCAATATCGTCAATAACCCTGCTCAAGAATCTTTACTGTTATTAAAAGATAATTTCTAAGGAAAAAATGAAATATAAAACATATCCGTATGGAGTTGAAGTAATTATTATATTATGTAAGAGAACATATCCACATAGTCTATATATAGTCCCTATTAATCTGCAGTAGCCTTTCTGTAATTGTTTAAATGCGATTATGTGAAATATTTACGATTTTATTTATCAATGGAAACACTTGTCTTTGCTATACTTTGTAAATATATTTATGTCTACTTATGTTTCTAATAAAAAAATGAAAACGTAATTGACAAAGATACAATCGGCTGAAGACGAACCTTAGATACCCACCTACTCTATACCCTGCAGTTTCAATTCGCGCAACGTTCTAGTAGCATAATAAAAAAATAAATGCGTTAGAGTTCCTATTTAACTTTTAAGTCGATCGTTCGTTTTGGCACAACATACCATCTGCAATATCAAAGTGTACGCCTAGACAGACCTATTAGCAAGAAAAAAAAAATAAATAAAGGGCGTGGCAAGCAGGATTTAACAAGGATTTAATAAATGATTTAAGGAGATCCACGAAAAGACGCCTTAAAAAAAGATAAGAAACGCATGTACGGCTGATAAGTCCATGTGTAAATACGCAGACGTGTACGTTAAGTCAACGGACAGGTAGTGAAAAAAATGAGCAAGCAAATAAATGTAATGATTTGCAAACGAACATGAGTTGAACATTGATCCCTTGGTAACACTTAGTTACATATATAATTGTTCTGTCAAGTTCTTTTCAAATAATTTTTCAACATACAAACGGACTAACAAACTTGCTATAACCTCACTCAGACTATAGCTGCAAGGAGCCTAAAGCTGAAAGTAATAAAAAGCGAATTGATACTATTACCCAATTTCAAAACTAAAGCTAAGTACGTTCGATGTCAACGGATTGCTCCCTCTCCACTAGCACTTAGCCTATACTTGAAGAGAATAATGCCAATGACAGCAAGAAGAGGCCGCAACTGTTGTATATGAAGCAAATTTGACACATTTATGTGCTAACATGAAAATGTTTCTTGAGTTTCGAGCATAAACAACGTATGAATCAAAGTAAATTCACAATGTTATTTTTAGGTCTGAATTTTGACCCAATTTTCAAAAATAATTTTTCTGTTTTTTACTTCACTTTTTTATTTATATTGAAATAAAACTTAGCGGCAGTTATTGGTGTACTCAGAAATAAGTTGCTTTGATAGACACATTGTATGTAGTCTGCCTTTTTGTTTTGTGCAAAGATTTTTTAAAATGGACACTTTATGGCCTGCAAACATTTCATCTAAACTTTCATACACTTAAGCTTTTGCCGCTTCGCCTTTATATGTTAAATTTTGTAAGCGCAACAACAATCATAATCACGTCTAAGTATTCTAAAGCCTATCTTAACAAATATCTTATGTAAACCGATGATGTTTTTTTTTACTGTATTTGCGGTTTATTTACTCCTCTTCTTTCTTTTCTTTTTTCCGCTTTTTCGTTTGTTTATAATTAAAGACTTATGTGTAGCTATATTTTAATTTGTTGAAGTTAAATATGAAATGAAGTTGTCTTTAAAGTTAAATGATGTATATAAAAATGAACATAAACATCGTCAATAGTGGTCATTGCGGGGAGATCGCTCATTAATCATCTTATAATCATATGAGAAATTTGACTTATATAACAAGCGAAATAGTTACTTATTTTTTAAAGTAAATTTTCTACATCCACTGTATAGATCCAAAGCAATTTGTAAAACAAACTTGCAGCATGATTGTTCATAATTGGCAAAGTTTCAGTTGCGTAAGAGCAACATATTATGACTGTATATAACTAAAATCAAAATTTTTCTCAATTAAAAACAACTTAAGAGAGGGCTTAGAGCTTAAGGGGTCCATCATTGTATTTAAACTATTGTGCCTCAACTAGGAGCTTGAACGTTCCTCATCATTATTGAATTCTGAGCCCATTTCTATTTTAACGTCGGTATGGAATGTGCGAGTGGAAGTGTGTGTGTATATGTGTAATTTGCAAATACTATCTTAACCTAAATGCTGTGTTTGGTTTTTTTTTTTTCAGGCCAGCGAAACCATCACTAGGGAAGCTACCAGCAACACTGGCGCAATTGTGACAAAAAAACACCAACAATATGCCACAACCCATGGTATCGTGAGTTCCAAATATGAAGAAGTTCGGCCCCATATAGCAAAACTCGCTCAGGAAATGTGTGCAGTTTTAAGTTTGGTATGTTCTACGCTTCGTGCTGTTATCAGCAGGCATTACTTCTTTCAGTAGATGAGTTATAGATTGGTCGAACGGTACTTCCATTCTTATGACGATACCCAAAAATGGATTCTTTCACGGGTCGCCACCGAAGACGAAAATTTGACTGAAAGGTTGGCGAAAGTTGTATCTGTAGATGGAGCGTACTTTCAATACATAATTCTTTTATTTTTTCAACAGACAAATTAGTTTTGTTTCAACAAATTAGCGTGGAGTCATATTCACATACTTAATGTAAATATTATGCGCAAACGACCGTTTCGCATATGAGTAACAAAATAGTGTGCAACTTTATGTGGTGGTAAATGTAATTTTCTTATTGTTATCGTAGTAAATCTTTATGACAAAATTTTAAATCAAATTGTAAATCAATCTTGCTTTCTTGTTGTCGTACTACGCTCATATTCTACTAGTCAAGAAGGTGACGTTCGATTTTCCACCCCAAGAGTGAAGACAGAAAGCAGCGAGGGTAGACAAAGATGTCTAAATTAATCCGGAATCTTGTACTGATCAAGAATATGTAAACTTTGTAGATCCCTGATGTGTATTTTTGATTAATACAAACATACTTCGATGTAGTCCTAATTTGTTCTATGAATTACATTGCGGAGCTATAATTTCTAATCAAAAATGAGGACACTGAACTCTTGGACGTCTTTTAGCAAATTCTGAGTAGAAAGAAAACAAACAATAATCGAACAACATCAACTACGAGTCATATGGCTGATGCGTTAAAATCTTTTCGCAAAATTCTTCTAATGTTTGAGAAAAGGTCAGATGATCAGTTCCAACCTTTGCATTTTTTATAGAGAGCTGACCACTTTTGCTTTTGTTGCCGAGAGTAATGGTCCTAGATTGTTAAATTGTCTAATGCAGCAGATCGCGACGTACTATTATTTTTCCCATGAAAACTGAGAAAGTTGGACCGTAGTAGTAATTTGACATTAAAATTAATTGTAACAAATTTGGACATTGCAAGTCTACTTCTTGAATCCCGTCCAATATAAGAATTCACATGAAAAGTAGCTTAAGGGTTATTTTTTGTTGGTTTCTGACAAGGATAGGTGAAGAATAACAAGACCTTCGATAAAAAACATTAATTTTGAAAAATCTGGACTATGTCTACTACTAAGGTTTCGATCCGCCTCCCATACAAACGCTCCCGCGGAACGGAAATAAATAAAAAAATGGTATCAAGCGGAATAGTTAAGGACATATTATTGGCGGCCTGGTATGACAATAATGTTTTTACTTTTTTTTTAGGTATAGAACTAAAAACATGAGGCGTTTTCGTACGCCACTTTCACCTTGTTCTAGTCCTTTAGTGGTGGGTAAATGTATCTGCTTGCTCGATGTTTCTCCCTGCGTTTGTGAATAGATTTGGGTATAATCGCAGCTTTTATAAAAAAAGGTAATACCCGTTGCTTTTATTAAAGTCTCCAGTTAACAAGAAGGAAACATGCATTCATGGGCCTACTAAACCTACATTGAAATGAAATTGTAATTTGTAGAGAATTTTCACAAAAATTTCTTACATCTTACAACAAATTACATGCCTTTCCAGCAGGGCAAAAGTCAACGACGTCTCATATGTCTCGATGTTTACGACCAATCGTAAGAGAAATACTACCCTATGTATATATATGACAAGCAAGGATTGCGCAAGGAAAAGCCTTACTTTTTTAACGAATCCATACGAACAATAAACGAAAACGAATAAATTTCAATCATACCTGAAACACACTTCAGAATCGCATAACTTCGCATAATTTTTAATTGAAATATAGAAATGTATCGGAGATCGGAATCAATGCTGCTTGTAATGAACGCATATCATCGACAAGACAAAAACTTTCTCGAAGATAAGAGGATTTACCTCTTCACGTTTTTTCATATTGAGCTACAGTATATATCGTTCATCGTATGGTGGGAATATAATAAAATAAAAATAAAATACCGACAAAGCATGAAATTCACGTACAATTATTACTTTTCGCTCCTCAAGAACCCTCGCCGTTAAACGTAAAACATATGCGCACACTTCAATGGTTGAACATTGTCGTGCCTCTCAAAAGGTCCCCCCATGCTTATATCAAATCAAACTTTTGCTGATAAACACACCTAACGTATATGCGTTTGCGGCTTGTTATGGAAGCAAGCATTTATCGTAAACATAACTAACTAACAATCAAATGAGACGTGCATGAAAAGGTGAAATGGTAATAAAAGTGCGCAGAAGAGGCGCTAAGTCCTCAAATGTCTTTTTATGAGTATTGAACTGACATTAACAACATTCATTAACAATTAAATAATTTATAGAATTTTATTCTAAGATGATAGACAAATGCACGATGTATTTGCTTAAGGGCTAGCCGACTGGTAATATGACCACTTATTTGGCGGTTAGGCTTATGTCATATATAAAAGAAAAAACTTGAGGTTAACCTAAAGGTGTTGTCTTTTATTTTTTCTTTCGGTTAACCGTTTTATATAAAGTGGTTAAAATTTTTGTGGTTTGTTGAATGAAATGCTTTTATTTTTCATTTTTTTATTATTATTAAAACAAAAGACTGACGTCGCAATAATAATAAATATATAAAAAGTGTACACAAATGTGTTTATAGGGAATGGTTACAAAAGTTTTTATAATTAAGAAAAGTAAAATTACGAAAGGCCTCGCAACACATTTCCCCCAAAATTTATATTAATTGAAATATAAAATTGGAAATTTCAGAAAAGCAAATAAGAAAGAAGGGAAAGAGATTTTATCTCGTATATTTTGATAACCACGACCTACCTACTTTCCTTGGCTTTAACAAATACATTCCAAAATTAAAGAATACGAACATAAAAAAATTAATGAGAATAAGCGAAGCGTAACGTCCTATGGAAATTTAAACATTTTATATTTTATAGGATTTTAAATTATAAACATTCCTTAAATACATGTATGTCACAGCTTTAACATTAACATTAAGAAATTAACAAACGTCTGTTTTTGTGCTTGTGTTTAATACCTACGGAGACTATGAAGAAGTTTTCTGATCAAATACAATCAAATGATGCAAATATGCTGATAATACTCTGGCGGTGCAGTTTAGTAAATTGACGTCTTTTTCATTTCGTCTCTCGCATATCCTTTAAATATTCATTTAAATTTTTCATAAATATTTTTAATCTGCTTACAACTGACTACAATATAATTTTCAAGTGAACATGTAAAACATGACATGAAACATGTAAGAAATTTCTCTTCCAAGTGAATAGATTCACTATAGGGGACATGGATCTGTAAGCGAACGAGGTAGACTTACACATCACATTACAATGGATCGATAAATCACTTTGGGGAGATCGGCGGTTTATCCTGAAGAAAGATTAGTTATAACGGTTGCAAGGGCCAATACTCTGAAGAATCTCTTTGTGAATGGATAGATACTGATGGTTCTCTGGTAGAGAAGCCCGAGATTGCACATTAACAAACATGTAGGCTAACGAATCTGTATATTCACAAACTTGTCTACTACAATGAACCTTTAGGAAGGAAGACTTCTAGACCCGCGCTCCTCATAGTCACCGGAGGGATACGGGGAAGGGTCCATAGACTGGTAGATCTGCATAAGTATATGCGAACAGATCACGATCGGATTACGACAAGCAGATAACATATCTCGACGGATTGGCCATTATACAGACAAATACATTGACGGTCGAACGGTTCTGTAGATGGAGTGATTTGTGTTTAGATAAATCTGTAAGCGGCGATTTCTTTTAGCTACTCGGACAAACAAGTGAACATATATAAATAAAATTTACACTGTTCAAGAACACATTTTCTTTATGTAAGCGTTTACGCTTGTTCCTAGATATAATAGGTGAAATAAAAAATATAACACAGTTCAGTGTTCACTGAAGGGCATAAAAAAACAACTATTACTGTAAAGAGCTCAAATAAAAGAAAACCATTAATGATTACCACTCTTGCTTTGCCAACTTTTTGCTTTATTAAATATTACTTGACTTTTTATTATGCTTCTAATTAAGTACTTACCGTTTGGTTACGCTTAAAGTTTTCAATTTAAAAACGAAATGAGAAACACATAACTATTTATTGAACTTTTGTGAACATTTTTTCCACTAAAAACATAAAAATAAAATTTCAATTAATTTGAAAAACTCTAAACTTTTCGCTGGCTTCTGTAATTATATATTCCCTTTTTTTTTGCAATAATTTGTGAGTATTCTAAATAGATGTCCTTCATCAATTTTTCCTTCTCCTTTTTTTAATGTTTTTTTAAATTTTTCTTAATTTTATTTCAAAAATTTCATAAATTTACGTTAAACTATTTATTTAAATTTTCGCAAGTGTTTATTTATTAATTATTTGTAGTATAAATCTATCAAAGTTTTATTTCCTGGCAAAGCTCGTCTTAACCGCGTCGTACGCAAATTCAAACTAAAATTGCGGCAAAAAGCAAATTGAAAACTTAGGCGCAAATTCATGTTCTTCCTATAGTGCAACATAAAATGTTACATTACATTGTAAACACTTATAAACATATATACGCATCGCACGACCATACGTAAACATAATCTTTGACTTATACAGTTTGTTAAACACATAAACACTTCTACATGTACGAGAAGTTAGTTACTCCTATGTCCGGAAGAGAAAGCTTTGAAAAAAAATCAAGAGCTATAGGCTTAGCTGCTGTTATTAATATTAGAAATTGTATGCATTAGAATAACATATGGATTCTAGATATGCAAAGAAGACAGAATTTCATCTATGTTATGTAAAAGAAACATATTCCATTGAAGCTTAGTTAACAGAGTCAAAAAATCCATGTTAGCATTAAAACGAAGCATAAGAATGAATTCTAAACAACATTGACGTAGATCTGCTAACAACGGTTTTAAACAACAATATGAAAATAAAAATTTGGAAAAACTATACATTTGAGAAAGGTAAAGAATCTTTCTTTTTATTTACTAAGATGTTTGTGTTTAGTAATTTTCTTATGTCTCTACTTAAATGTGAGGTTATATAGTTATATGTGTAAATTACTCATATTATTATTACATTGTATTATTATAAGCGTCGTATATGCCATATTCTTTGCTAATATGAAGCATTAAACCGATCTATTTAAGCTCTACCTTGCATGAATATTCCTCCGTCCGCCTATATACGTTTCGGAAAATTTGATTTAAGGGCTAGCTTGCTAAAAGCAAACTTAGTCAGTCTTACATAATTTGAAAAATGAAGTCACATTCGGCCGTCGTCGAACCCAAATTGTGAGCATATGTAACCTACAGAGTGTATTTTCATAAAGTGATTCGTTTTCAAACAATATTTAGTACTCTTCAAACATCTCTCTTATTTTTTTCAACGTAATAATATTTCCAAAAAACATGTACCCTTTGCCATTGAAACGAAGAATCTCGGAAGGCAAAAGTGTGGTGGATTTCTTCTAATGTAGAAAACACTCATTCAAAATTGATCTCTAAAGGTTGTGTCGCTGCCATATCATTTCCTTCGTGTACCCTTAAAGGAAATACAATAAATGAACGTTTACTTTACGCCTTCTAAAGTACTGCCAATACGCCAATACGTACAGGCAATACGATGAAGCTATATTAGTAAGTTTTGAAATAGGTATTATTATCCACCTTTTAATTTTTCAAGCAAAGCCTTTATTGGAAATTTACTCAATTTACGAGTCTAGTAGTCTTTATTTGTGTTTACTAACCATATTTAGTTAATCCGTGCGTTCACACCATAAGTTCCTTGAACCTTGTTTTCGAGGCTTATTTTAAAATGATTTTCAATTATTTCCAATGAATTTAACTTACCTTTGCAAGCCAATTTATTACCATCGAAAAAGCAATTAGGTAACCAACATTCATGCTGTGAGTCTGTCTGGCAAATCGTAAGATTGAAATTTTAGGTAGCATACCCATACGGTTATAATTATCTCTTTTGATCTCCCCGTTATATAAATATAACCTTTGTCATCAATATAACCGACATCACCGGAATGTAACCAACCGTCGTCATCCAAAGCTTCTAACGTTGTCTCTTTATTATCAACATAGCCCATAAAAGCATGGCGACCTCGTATACAGATCTAAGCAGATATTAAAAATATATTTTTATGGTTATTTAATAGCGCAAAGGGTTTCCTTCATACCTCCCCATGGCCTTTCTCATCTTTATTAATTATTTTCGTTTCGCAGACCGGTAACGTTTTACCGACCGAATTCAATACGACTGCATCAGCCAAACATTAGCAATGATATCCGGCCATTTCACTCATACCGAAAGCATCCAAAATCTTTATATCCAAACTTAAAAAGTATTTTTTAGTTTCTGGCGACATAGGCGCCGCCGCACTAACCAAGCTTATTGCACGATCTAAACCCAAAGCGTGTTTAACTTTGAACATAATTAAGGATTTCGCAATCTTGTAGCGGAAACCACTAATTTTTCTAAAAAGAGAAATGATTTTGTGTGGCAGTTAGTTGCCTAAACCAAATATATGTTTAGCAATTAATCATTGCCGTCTAAATTGTTGGTTGTGCTCAATACTTCTTTTTTTGCTTTTAGCTAAACCACGAAAGTTTAAAAGCGGAGAAAAAGGAAAATGAAAAAGACGATAACTACAACTCTGGGGGATAGTAGTGAGAAAAGTAGGACAAAAAAGGAAGACACCAGCTAAATTAATATTGTCTGGAAAGAGTCCATTTTCTGCAACAGGTATGCGTCGTAAATTTAATATTACCACCCACTGACTCATCAGTTTATACAAATATCTCTCAAAATTGCCGGTTTTGGTGGTAAACCATCTTATGCACTTAGAGATATTCTCCCTCATTTCTTATTATCCTTTCAATTATACGTGCAAACAAATATAAGTACAATATATTTCTCAAAGTCTTCACACTCGAAATTTTTGAGAACTTAAAAAAAACAACTATTTGTTCAAATAAACTTAAAGAAACTTTAAACTGTATTAAGTTTAGTTTAACTGTACTTGAACGCTTGAGATAACAAAACTTGGCGTATTACTTATATTCGTTTTAATTAAGATCTTGTGCCAATTCATCGACAGAGGCTCCATCGGCATTCACCATGACCTTTTCTTCGAAGTATTCTTTCTCCTCAATTAATTTCGAGATCGCCTCCGCGGCTCGCATAATTCCAAGTTCTTGCGCAAACGTATGCGCAATAATGCGTCCTTCGAGATAGCCCTTTTTCTAGCCGATGAAGACACCTCCTGGCGTCTTGCAAAAATTTTTAAATCTTTTCCGTGGACACAGGCCTTTCATAAATAATTTAAATTCTTTATTAGATGACAACATTTTATAATTTGCACACTTTATTGCCCTAATTCCAAGTCCACAAATCTAAAACAGGTGAGAATTTCCCGAACGCCAATTCGAATGAACAACGACTACCAAATATGAAATATATTTTAAATAAACGAACTAAACTCACTTACCTTCTATACAAAGCAGTTCAACTTTTTTCTCTTTTTTTATCTAAATTTAGCCAGAGAATAAATTCTAAGACTAAAGTCTTAAAAGCACTAGCATCTAAGGCTTTCGGCTTTTATTTATTTATTTATTTATTTATTTTTTTTTATTAATATTATTATTATTTTTATTATTAAAAACTCTACCGCACTTATTGGAATGGTATATATATGATTGAATTTTTCCTATTTAATTTATTTTGAACCTTTTTTTCACTTTTCTATAATAAATTAATTCTATTTTTTTTTTTTTAATTTTTCCCTGTGTTTTCGCTGTGAATGTCTATTGCATCGAAATATATAATTTAAAAATCGACTAAAGCAGTTATTGTTTTCAAAAATGCGAAAACTAACCTTTTTAGCCATTAGTACGGCTTACATAATAGAGTTGCTCGTCACAAATTCTTGTTACATACTATGCTATACCATTAGTTAGTAGGAGCAGTGCTTGCGCAATAAAAAATTGAACAAGGAAGAAAATTATTTCAGACTATGACCAAATCTTTTATATCCATTACATTTATCGTAGCAAAGACTTGAAGAAAGACGACAAAATTAAGTTACATATAATGTTGGATGAGCTTATCTTTTCCATGTTTCAGTAAAATTTGAAGTCGTTTTTACAGCCAGTAGACCGTTTACATCAGATATTACACAGACGGAGAGAAGAGCAGACCAATAATACTTTAATAAGTGTTTAATAAGTTTCCTTCGGACAAACTTTGCAAACTTTTTGACAAAATAAATATACCCCATCCTTCGCTGGAGACATAAAGAATTCTACGCTCAAACCAAGGGAAATTCTCCTCTCTTCCCTATTCTCAATTGTCATCGTATCTATTATCATGTTTAATTTTTAATAAACATTTTTTCTATGCTTGTTTACGTAGACTTTCCTTAAAATTATTTACTTAACGAAATAGTGTCAGCGCTTAATATGTGCTTAAGGCAAATGAAAACAATTCGATGTTTAGACACATTTTCAAATTATGTTCATCTTTATATTCTCTCACACGGAGTACAGTTTCTTTGAAATTTTGTTATATTTACAAATATTAAATAATTAAGCAGTCAAGTGAAGGGGTCACAAGGAAAACGATTAAACCACTTAAGACTGGATTGAAAACTTTAATAAATATCTAAACACAGAAAAATTACAAATGTTTTCTATAAAAAAGCAAAAAAAGAAAAAAATAGTGCCACCGCACCATAATTCGATAGTTAGACAGTAATAACACGCTTTAGCAATTAAATTCAACAAAAATCGCATAAAACGTACAAAACTCATAAATTACAAAAACAATTCTACACTTTTCATGAATGAAAGTTTCCTATCGAAAAAATTAAATGAAATTAAAAGTTGCGGTTCGCTATGATACTCTAAAACTTTAAGTACTTGGTGCGAAGCGGCCACCCTGTCAGCACAAAAAATATCAATATATGTGTTTTCGTGAATTTTATATAAGTTTATTACGAATATCTACATATATATATATGTATAGTATAAATCAAGTACCGTCAGAAAAATAAAATTTGGCTTAACATTTATGCGTAGAAAAATCGTTATAAACAATATTTTATTAATTAAAATGAATAAGCGAAGACTACCACACGTTTTCTTTCATTAACTATCATTGCTTCTAATGGTAGCCATGACAAGTTAAACAACAATGCGTTTTATAATAATCTAATTTACATAAACGATCACGATTAATGCGTTTACAGTTATTTAGTTCGTCGTTGCAATTTCGGAGCGCTCTTGGTACTGCGGCTATGACTAACTTTTCTTTACTATTTGCGCTAAGCTTAACACCTCTTTTCACACCCACTACTTTCGTTGGCATTGCTTTGTCGCTTAGCATGGACGAGTCTTTGTCCTCAGCATTAGGTGGCATATTTACTTCTGCAAAATATCCAAAAAGGTAATCGTTATTATCACCACTAAGTATTATAGTTCTACATATTGGTTTTGTAACTCTCCTTACTGTTGTTTCTCATTGCTCTTACCTTTACAATCGCCAAGATTGCATACACCGTATACAGGTTCACGTTGAGCATTTTTACATTGATTTGATTCGGTCATAACATTTTGTTGGTTATCGTGGACCAAACACTTGGCATAGCGACGTTGAACACCGTCACCACAAGTACGGGAACACTGGAATTGAATATCTTATAAAAATTGTTCTCACTTTTCAAAAATTCAAATGTGAAATAAATAAAATGAAATCAAACGCTGAAATTTAAAGAATCTTAACAAGTTTTCCGCGACCTGCACCGCTTTCAATGCACGTTAAACATCATTTGCGTGTCATACTCAATTTTTTTAATTAAGCAATGAGAATCCAAACTAGTGCCTTATAGTATTATTAGGAAGTGGCACTTAACTGTCAGAATATGCTTCAGCTATCAAATACCTCTCAACTACTCATCTACTTTCAAATAAGACTTGAAAGATTCTTGCAACACGTCTTCAGAAGGCCGGTGTAAAGGCTCACTAGGATAATTTCTAATTTCCTCTGCCCTATTGAAAATGTCAAACGAAAACGAGTGCCTATAATTGCCTGAGTGAGAAATATTGACGAATTTCAATCTTTGGGGGGAATATGAATATCAATATTATGAAAATATAAGTAAAATTATTATTATTATTATTATTATTATTATTATTATTATTATTATTATTATAAATTTAGCCTGAGACTAAAGTCTTCAGCCCTAGCATCTAATTCTTTCGGCTTTTTTTTCATTAAAAAGTCTACTGCATTTGATATTTGAACCCACGACCATTGAGTAGTCGAGACTCTTGCCTCTCGGCCATTCAAGCGGATATAAGTAAAATATAAGGCATACTTCCTATGAAATAAATTTTATGCAAAATGAAATCACCTTCTATAACCTTACAACCCTTATAACTACGAAAGATATATAATTTTTCTCATCAACGAATAACGTGTTAGTTGAAAACTATTCAATGTGTATATCTTGTACCGAAAACGGTACATATGAAATCTTCTCTTTTACAATTTGGCGGACAACGCGTTAAAAACCTTATGTTAACTTAAATGGTTTATGATTAACGGGCGTTGACTAGGCAATCCAAAAAATTTTGATTTTTATTGGAAATCAAAGGTGATACAGAGAATTAATGTATAGCTTTGCAACCTACGCCATGGACGATATTGATAAAAAAAGAAAATATCCTTGTGAGAGAAAATCGTCCTCAACATCAGCGTTAGTTCGGACAAATCAAAGCGTGAGTGTTTTGCCTATCTTAAAACAAATTGAATAGTTCAGCAATCTCACCGCGAATGCACGTCTTTTAAAAAAAAAAAAGATGAAAAGATGAATGGAAATTTCTGATGTCGCAGAATCTCTTTTAGAAGAGAGCGGCGCTACACTTTCAACGGTAAAATAGCTAAAGCTAACCTATATTTAAAATCCTAACCTACCCTATATAACCTATATAAAAAATCCAACGCGAATCAATTAATAGTTACAGTAATTTGACTGCAGCTACTTTCATAAAACAGTGAAATGATTTCTTATGTTGACTATAATTTGCTTTTTGATGGGGAAACACACCTTTCCAACCCATTGCTGGTATGAAAAATGTTATATCAACTCGTCTCCGTCAAAAATAACAACTTTACAGTGGTTTATTAATTTTAACCGACGCTGTACGAACACTGATGATTTGGACGGTAGACGTCCAAAGATATCCGCGAACATCAAAGAAATCTTGAAAATTTTTCTTGATAAGCAAAAAATTAAATTGCAAGAGATAGCTGAAATCAGAAGGCAGTGCATTCACTATTTTGTATGAAAATTTGGCCATGAAAAAGCTGCTTTCGAAGCGGAACAGAAAAATCCAATGTGACAATGCGACGATCACAATGGAAAGAACCAAACTTGCGCCCAACTCACCGCATTCTCCAGATCTTCCCCAGCGACCGCTGTCTTCTTGCAAATTCGAAAAAGATGACCCAAAGAAAGACGTGACTCGAACGATAAAGTCGTTGCAAAAACTGCGCCCCGTATCCAGGTCGAGTCAAATAATCAAAAATGGTAAAAATATTCCGAGAAGCTTCTGATATCGAAAATTGGAAAGCGAGATTGACTACTAACTCGAAAAACCCCTTCGATGCGTTTCTTCAAATGATAAAGTTGCAGTTTACCTAACAGAGCGAGAAAATCGCTTTAGAGATGAAGTAAATTAATGCAAAAATCGTCGCATAAAAAATGAAATTTAGCATATTGAAGCATAAATCTATTTAAGTTTAGACGTTGCACACCTTTGGAACGCCAACATGAAGTACGAGAGGCGCCTCACAAATTCTTGTCCTGATCGTGTTTGCGATACTATCGCAAAATTTTGTCGAAAAGAACTTCAAAACACAATTTCAAATTGAAAACAGAAAGTCACTATTCTTCCACCCAAAAAAATGCTCGCTTCGAATGAAAATATTGTAAAAATTGTTCTTAACGAATTCTATAAATACTGTTTATACCTTGGACCATTCCGAATAATGCCATTTTGGCCCACAAAATTCAACATCGTTTTCGGTACAATTTCTAACAGTTTCTGGCTTCAAGCTGCTAGTACATTTGTCTTCCTCCACGGCTAACCCGTCTAGTAAACACAACGCGACTCGTTTACGTTGCAAATGGAAGCATTCACCCGTGCAATTATTCCATTCAGACGTGAACCAGACTCCTTTCGCGCATAGTGTAGAAGAACGTGAAGTACAAGTACGCTTCTGAGTGGGAGCCAAACGTATATCACATAGATCGGTATAAGGCGCAGTACGATCACAGTAGATCGTACGATGCTCAAAACTTATACTACAATCTTGAGAGCACTGTTGATTCCACTCAGACTTTAACCAAACACCCATTTTATCCGATTGACCATCACGATAAAAACGTTGTCCTTGGGATGTTATAGATGAAAGGTTAGAAGAACGTGTGACTATAAAAATTTGATCATTACATTTTTTTTAAAATGGTTTGCTGTTTCTTACGTATTGCGGCTTTCAAAGCTTGTGGCTTCAACTTTGAAACTGAATGATTTTTCTGAGTGCTATTTGAACTTCTTGTATGTATTTTCTTTTTTGTCACATGAGGGCAATTGCAAGTTTCTTCTAGCTCAGCTAGTTTGTCATGCGAACATTTGTTTTCATCAACCAGCTCCAAGCGTCCATTGGCCTGCTCTTGGGAACAGGCCATTTGACGTTTCCTAAAGCCATTCACAGTGCCTTCCAAACATTGACAATCTCCGTAGCCTTCTGCTCGCCAGTAAGGCGGACACAAACCACGATTGCAGTGATAAATGTCGATGCTAAATTTAGGCTTCTCCAAATGACCACAACGTTTGGGTGAGTAGTAGCGATTTGGTGAATCACGCACACATCTAAAAATCGGACTCTGTAAGCCAGGTCCACAAGACCGATTGCAGGGACCAAAGCCCAATAGTTTCCAAGAAAACTGACGTCGTTTTTTGCGCTGCTCCAAATAACTATCGTCGACAATATCTAGGGGTTTTCCTAATTCATTCCATTGGCTTTGTAATTCTTCCTTTTCAGTAACTGAAGCCGTAGGAACTGGTATAAAATAGGTATAGCGCAAGCCGGGATTTGAACCAAAAGCTAAAATCTGTGTGTAACAATTGCACGCGTAAATATTTACAATACTTTTTCTTTAATATAACTTTATAAGCTTACCATTAACACAAGTGCTTTATGTAGAGGACCTTTGGCTTTAACTGCTTCTTTTTCTCTATTGTAGTCGTATACGTCGTTATTGTATTCAAAAATACCGCTTTCTGAGACTTTTTTATTCCCATTTATTATATAGTTTCCGTCCGGAGATTTTAAAACTATTTTTGTAAAAGAGTGGACGTATAAAGTATCTAAAATTGATCAAATCCAAAACCCACCTATTAAGTTATGGCTTTTACTCAAGTGTCTAATGGTAATATTCATGGCACCTTCGGGTATAGTGGTTACATAATTATAATCATGCTTCAGATCAGATTGTGAAAATACCTCGTCGATTTTTTGACATAACACGGAACCGCATCTTTCCTGACTATCTTTAGTAGTAGCCGGTCTAATGGCTCCACTTATATGGACCGCCTGTTAGATAACGAAGAACGCCCGAAGGAGATTTAATAACACATAAAAAAATTGTTAAACTTTTATAGATGTCTTCAGTGGGGAGTAAAACTTACCAATAGAATTGAAATCCAAAGTTTCCACATGTTTAAGAAATACAAGAAAAATTTTTTAAACCATTTTAAGGTAATATTTTCCACAATCCAATTACTTCTAAACTTTTATTCTTTTACTCAAAGAAATTTCGCGAAAAGTAGTGTAATCTTAACTGAACATATGTTATAGAAATATTCGTTATACAATTCAAAGCGTAAGGAAAGAGCCCTGTCTTTCTAATTTTTTCTATTACCATGAAAATAGCCAACGCAGACAGGCCCTATCATCATACGTTTATTAAAACTTGTAAATTGTAATTTATTGCTTCCTTTCCTTTACATTAAATTCTGGCTTTTCCTTATTTACCCTCAAGTTTTATATGCACAATAGCGCACAATAGTACTTTAAATAGTTGCTACAACTTGATAATCTAAAATTTGAGCCGAGATGACTGAGTTTAGTTGCTTGTTTCTCTGACGGCAGTAGTGTGCTATAAAATTTTCTGTAGAAGTGAAACTTAAATCAAATCATGTAGAATATCTAGACTTGTCCTAAGTATTTTTATATACATTTTGTTTTTATTTTTAATATGAACATGAATTTTCACAGCAAATATTTGCGACACATAGTACTGGCAAACTAAACGAATGTAGAAAATTTGGATGAAGTGCGATCTTTTTTCAAACCCCTTCTCATATATTTTATGTGACAACATGGCCTAATTTCTACTACTTAGTGTTCGAAATTGGTGCAATCTGATGATTTGACCTACAAATTTATTGCGGCAACTTTGAACGGCATAGATCTATTTTTCTGACCACCTTACACAAAAGGTTTTATAAAATGTACCTCGTTATGGGGCAATAACCTATAATTTTGGGATTTGATGGAGAAAATACGTAAAAAATTTGAAATGCTGCCCGGTACTTACTCGACCAAACCCCACGCAATGTTTTAAGAAGCAATACTTAAACTTTCATTCGAGAGCATCTTCGTTCAGCTTTAGTTTAGTTAAAGCGTCTTTGTATAGTGCTTAGAAAAGCATTATAACTCGAATTTTGACAAAGACAACTATTATGAGTTTTAGAATTTTAAGCGTCTCTTTAAAAAATATAATATTTCAATTAAATTCATCGTCGAATATTAATTGAGTCATGCTGCATCGGCAAACGCGCCATTGGTGTAATCGCATAAAATTTTGTTATACCCTACGCCAATTATAGTAAATGCATAGTAAGTGTAAGCGACTGTGCGCAACAGCTAAAAGCACATCAATCGGACTCATCTTATATTGGACCGATCGATTCGAAATCACTTTCTGAATCGACTTAAGAACGGCTATGCGTCGTTGCATCCGTCTCTCTGCCTGACTTCTACACATGCATTCTATAGGCTTCAATTTTCCAAACATGTTAATGAAATTTGGTACACTGACGTGTTATCTCCCAAGGTAGCTATTAAAAATGAAACGGACCAGAGTATTCTTACAATCACTGATATAACAACCTGTCTTGAAAAATTCACTATCAGAAACATTTTCAGTATTTTCAGACGATAAGTTTGAGCATCGCTTCCACAAAAAAAAAGTGCACTCTTCATGTGGCCACAAATGCTACTTTAACTTTATATCTAATGATGGAAGTTGGCACAAAACGCAGATTTGACATATAAATAGAAAGTTTGGACTATATAGGCCTAATTTTCGCACTCCTTCCTATACAGGGATACTCATCAAAACTAAAACTCTTGATGGGAACACATCGATGAAGACTAACATTAGACAAGATGGTGTATATTATTTAATAAGTCAGTTATGCCCATATGTAATGCTTTTTTTCTCTTTCCATTTTATTACCAAACTACGTTCTAAAGTCTAATTACTTTATCGTTTCATTTGTAATACGCAGAAAAACGTATTTTATTGCTATTTTACGGTACTGATCAAGTTCATTGAATGATTGGAACACACAGAAAAATATTTCACGGATACATAATGAACGCGAACTCCCGATTAGTCTGAACACCAAAACAAATGTAATCACCCTTCCTTGCTAAACTGTCTAATCGTCCAATGTCTGTAAAAATCTGAAAATTAGTGTTGGCCTATTGCCGTTATTTCGAACATGCTGAACACATGTTTGCGACATATTTCGCTGAATGGGAAAACCACAGTTTACAGATGTAAGTGGGAAGATATGTTATTGTGTATGAAATAGACTGCTTTAGTCTAGCAAATAAAAGCAGCAGGTCCAAATAGATTATAGGTGATCAGAGAAGCGATCCAAACGAAACGCAATTTAATTTTGCTTTGAAAATTTATTAACTTAAAATTATTGCTTCGATTGACCTAGAAAAGTTGTTTGTACTTTTGCTGAAGAACTATATTTGAAATCCAAAAAAAAAAGAAAATAAAAAAAAATTAATATAACTTAATTTCCTACACAACGTTTTTTTATTAGATTTTAGTTTTTAATGAAAATTTATTATTAAAAAAGAAAAACAACCAATAAGAACACAACGACATAGTCATGGGAAGCTTAGGCGGCGGGAAAAAGGGGAGAAATCATATTTAAAATGTAAAGTAAAAATGCAATAATAACGATGGGGGAATGAATATTCGCTTTTTTCCTATATAATGCTAATCTGAATATATATATTTATATATAGAGGATTAAAATTAAAGATCGTCTTCTTCATGCTTAATTTACATTTGTTCCCACAGAAGCTACACACCTGCTTATTCACATTTCTATGCACATAAAATTAACTGATATTTTAGCAATTGCCCATTGAAGCATATGGTGTGGTCTTATGTATATCGGGTGTATCCATCCGTTCGCTTGTATATGCCAATCAGACTTTCAATCATTGTATGGTCAAAAGATATTTAAAACGAACTCATAACTGGTTTATGGTTTGTAAATGCAGTCAATTGGGCGAATGAAAACATCTATCTTTGTACTCTAACAGGAGAATGAACGAAGAAAGTAATGAATCAATTTAATAGCAAAAGAGAATAGACGCACACATATGAAACGCTCGTTAGCCAACGTTTAAACACAATATTATGAAACAAATGAAAACAGCTACGTTTACCTTTAGGCGACCTCCTTATTATCTGTTATTTAGATCTAAATAATTGTTGGATAATATCAAGTGTTGTATTCTTCAAGTACTTCCTCAAAAAGAATAACGAAAATTTTTAACAATTTTTCCAGTGTAACTATGCAACGCAATTCTAAGGTTAAAAAAGACAAAGACAGCAAAAGCAAAATCATGTTGGGCAAAAATTAGACTAAAAAAGTGCGAAATTTTAGTTATTTTTAAATCCCTATATCTGCATAATCATATCAGTAAAGTGATTTGAAATATATTCTTGGCAGTTTTGCTAATGCATGTAACCATATCTGTGTGTATCCAATTTATTAACAAACCAATCCATCAGCTCATATAATTTGCCAGTTAAGCGTCAAAGACGACACGACTGTTAGCACATGCTTTAAAACATTAAAAGCTGTCGCAAAGCGAAAAATGAAATCAAATCTTGTCTCCACCAATGAACAGGTGAATATCAACTCGGTAAAGACTTAAGAAGTTTTCTTAAAGCCAGCAAACGTTACACCGAAAAAAATGCTCAGATGAAAAGACGAGAGGAATTGTCTTCCACAAATTTCTCGATTGCGCTATTAGATACGTTTCACGTGACAAAACTCGTCAATATATATAGTGTATACAACATATATATTTTCGAAGAAATTGCACCATTATTTTCCGTGCCAAAATCACAGTAAGAAAGCGGATATCATATCGGATGACAATCTATCGTTAAAGGAGCCTACTCATAAAAGCATACTGGCTTCTCTGATGAGTTGTTACAAAAATCTTATGATTTAAAAATGTCACAAGATGGAAGACACACAATCGATGTCAAAACAACTCATCTCAGAGAATGCTGTATGCAACCTTGCGTTACCACAACTCCGACGTAGCGTTCCGATTTCCTATGCAAAACTCTGCTTAGTTCATACGAAAGTGACGGTCTAATTAATATCGATGGCATCAGGGACAATCAACCGAAATCACAACTGCGGAACTGCGGACCTGTAATCAGCACTTGAAACAATTGGACTAAAAAGTTATAATATATCAAAAGTCACGCTGACGCAATCTTTCATCATAACGTTCAACGCCGTATGGCGAAAACCACCAGGAAGCATTCGGTAACGCCAAAAAGAAATCTGTTGCCCTCGTCACAGTACTTACATTGTTCCTAGTACTCCTAGTACGGGCATTACTCTTCCTGATTGACACTGATTTCAGTGGACGGTTTATTATCTGTTCGAGTCTGGCGTCTATTCTTATAACGATGCCCATAACCTTTTGCCGAATAAGCTACAAAAATCATGCAGAATTTATACTTTGAGCAAAGAAGTCATGACTAGCGATGGACAATAAACTAAAGAAAATATCTAAAAACTCATTCATAATTTAATAAATTATTTAATAAATTATTAATTAATTTAATAAATTATTAATTAGAGAGACAATCCATGCCTGATTGATTTGTCTTTGATAGAGAACATATATATTCTGAAGGGTGTTTCAATACTTTTTAGGCACTTGAAATACGTATTTATCAACATTTACGTTTTTGAAATCGTGTATGAATAAAACTTCAGATTGTTTATTTTCGACCAGAAGCATATTCGGATTCAATCTAGGCCCACTCATCCGCCTTCGTGTGTCTACGATCAACATTCTTCCAGTGGCAAAAATGAAAACGTCGACTTCAAATTTGGAAAAACATTATAGCATTGGCATTGAAAAAGAGCCGCCGAATCGTTTGAAGCAGACCACAACAGTACAAATGTAATTAGAACACCTGTTCAATATAATATTGCTCCATCTTTCAAATAAGTTTTCTGATATTTTCGATATATATAAGAATTAAGACAAGGAGATGTTTTGATTTCTCCACTCTGTCTGTAAATCCCAAAAAACAGCGCAGAGGCCACATCATGAAGCATTTGCAATAACTTCTCGATTGCGTTAATATATACATTGTTTCGAGAGGAATCTCTTATTAGGCGTATATATTTCTATATACAGATATATAGATCATAAGCCTCATTGTTGGTAAACGAAGGGGAACGTTAAATTTTGATTGTCGCTAATAATTTAGAGCCTATCACATAAAAGATAATGACGTATAAACCAACTAAAAAAATTCCCAGATATATTTGAAAAACTCGTTATAAGGTAAGTTCCAATCGAGCAATTATTAGATCTGAAAACGATGAACGATAAATTTTATATATTTGCATGTGAGGTAGTGGATATCTAAAATTCTTGTCAAAGTGAAGACAAATTTCTCACTTGTTTTCTTTCATCACATGTTACATAAAACTTTTGCCAACATTTCGGTTTATGTATATTTAGTTTTAAGAAAGATTTATGACTTTCGTTCCTTTTACGTGGCTTTTGACTGCTTGCTGATAAATGTTAGTTATTACCAGCAATTTTTATTATTGTGTTGACGTTTAAAATTCAATCATTTTACTCTGTTGGGAAATTCAATACTAACAACTTAGTCCAACCATCAGTTAGCTGGAAATTTGCAGCGTTGTTTTGATCCACTTGAAATTTATTACATATCGCTTTTCAATTTATTTATCAAATTATTTTTAAATTAATATTAAACCAGTGAAGTTTTACTAATATTAAAAATAAACGAAAGCTAAAATTTGATAAGAGTTCGAATTTTTTGTTTATAACATAAATCGTGATTCAAATGGCAGGAATGCATCTCCCCGTGGAGCTTTGTTCCTTTAAAGATTACGAAAGTTTTTCATCCGCGCTCATGAAAAAACGTTGCACCTAAGTTAGATTTTTAAGAAATATTGCTTTTCAAATCTATGCAAACGTATATCTCGGTCTTTTTAACTATCAAAAAATTAAATAGGCTTGAGAGCCTATATACCTGTCTCTTATACACATCTCTATGCAAACGTATATCTCGGTCTTTTTAACTATCAAAAAATTAAATAGGCTTGAGAGCCTATATACATACAGCCTGTTTAAATCAGAAGTTTAGGTTAATCAAGAACACATGATGGCTCGCATTGAATTTTTGAAAGTTAGAGATAGAATAGAAAAAAGCTGTCCCAGTCCTAATTGGAGTCTGGGTGAACATATTTCTTCTTTTTTTTTGTAGATAACCAATCACTCATGGGATTTCCACTACTTGTGTAACACGGTAACGGCCAGAAAGAAGAAGAAGGGAAGAAAGAGAAGATATAGGCAGATGACCGCAATCTAGTGGGTCTACGTAGCCAGTCGCTTTTGTGCCCTTACCAGCTGAACACTCACTGCCCAAAACACTCACTCACCAAAATAAACTGAGATTTGCACCCGCGAATACCGACTTATTAGTCGCGGTTCTTACCTGCTTGGCTACTTGGCTACTATGAACAGCTACATGGATTAACATGGATTAAAATGATACAAGCTACTTGATATCAATTTTTGGTATGAATGACGAAAATATTTCATAATGTCATAAAACTAACTGACGTTGATCATAGTTCTTATATAGGGAGATGACTTATATTTCCAGGATTTTTAAGAAATCGTTACTTGCACTGTCATAATAAAGAGAAAGTTGAAAAGCTCTAAATATCTTCCCAAAAAACCATGCAATAAGAGTAATAGATAACTATCCATATTACATATTTATAAAAATCCATATTACATTTGTAAAACACAAACAATTCATTTTTATTACAAAAAAAATTAAAATTAATGTGCGGTGAAAATTCAGTCCACAAGAACATACAACATTTAAAAATTTTAGTTGAAGTTAGGAATAAAAATCAATTTCGCAACTATTCATCGCTACTTGATAACAAGCATACACGTCTATTACGGGCTGGACCAAAAGTTCTATCATCAGCAGATATATCAGACATGGGGTAGCACGACTCTTGCATTTGGTTCAAATGAAGAACTGCGTTTGTTGTACGCGCTCTGTTTTGCTTTTTTTTTTGTTTTCAAGTTACAAGAGTGTTGTTAAGAGTGCGTAGAAATTCTAATGCACGATCTATTTTAAACTCGGATATTTCCGATGATAGACCAAGTCACTAACGATTAGAATTAATAAAAATTTTTTTTTTTGGGATTCTTGCTAGAACAAAAAATTCTTGTAAAAAATGATATTTTTTCTTAACGGCGCTCCGCGTTATTTTAAAATTGGGTAAAAAAAGAGCGTGCAAAGAAGGAGTTGTATGTGTAGCAGAATATTTCGATTCTCTACATTTTTAAAAGATCTGATAGCCTTATTATTGTATTAATGGCAAGAGCAACAAAAGAATTAAAAGCCAGACAATACCAGACCTACCTTGAACTTAATAATAGTGCTTTAAGCAATTTAAAAAGACAATAGACTTAGTTGAACGAATTTTTACAAGTGGAAGGTCAATAACATCCCCTCGGCACGCCTTTAATTTGTCCAAGTCTTACAACGTAGATGCTCGTTACTGAGACGAATTTCACCTCAAATATTTATTCCATTACGTATGAGCAAAATAAGTAATATTGCAATATATGTAGTAGGATGCTCATGTTTTCATACCATATAAAATTTTCGATCTAACGTTAGTGAAAAACGAACAAATCAAAATATTAAAGATTCTAGTCAAAACGACTACAGTTTTCATCTTATTTCTTGGTTTTCATATAAAAATTACGACAGCACACAACGGCTATCAACAGAAAAATAGGAAACTTTATTGCATCCACGCACATTTTACACATGCACTGGATATACATACACATCTGCTATGCACTACAAAACATTTCATAAATTAAATCTACTGTCGAAATGTTTCTAGGCAACTTTTGTAGTCAGTTTCGTCTCTATATCCGCATACGGATTTTATATGCTGTGCAAAATATTAAATTTCGTATATGATGAAAAAGATAATATTGATAACAAGTCAAGAAAACTTAAGTAAATTCCACACAAAAACCTTCGTGTAGAAAATCGCGCGACTGAAAGTCGTCTCCCACCATCTGTTTATTCAGCCTTGTTTACTTTAATACATACGATAGTAATTTGTTAGATTCTGTTTTGAAGCATCAGTTTCCGGTCGCATGCCTGGCCAGCCTGTTCAGGAGAGTGTCTGAATAAATGACTTTAAATGTCTTTTCTTCTTACCTTAACAGTTAAATTTAATAGATCTTTGCAAGTCCACTTAAGAAGTTAATAGCGCATTTTATAGCTTAACATGGTTAGCGTTGTCTGTTTAAAACGTCTCACAATAAGAAAGTGTTAATTCTTAACTCATTTAAGCAAAGCACTGGTATTAAAACAACACGGCATTGACAGATGTCAGTCATTAGTCGTTTGGCCAATTAAAATAAATAACAATAAATTATACAATGCTTGTAAATTATACTAAATATACAAAGAAATACTAATTTATTGAGGTAAGAAGACTAAAGCTTTAGCAAGTAATAACTAAATAATGAGGTAAGCGTATCTAGTTTAATTAATTTATACTTTCATTATTAAAACATTTTAAATGAATTGACTTTTAAGACAATTTCATAACATTTCTGCAAACAACGACCAGAAAATGCAATTTGGCTTTAAGCCAACAGTTCGTAAAGGGGTGTTCTGGCATTTTTAGCGCATAGATTTACTTATCCGCTATATTAATGTCATAATGAACAGAAAAGAACTTTTTTAATTTAGTTCCGAATAATAATGCAAAAAAAAAAAATGCATAAAAAATTGCAATAAACTTTTAATTTAAATAAACATTAAACAAATTGTGGAAGCCATTAAAAAAAATGAATTACTGTGAGAAAATATTCTCAAAAATTTCAGTTTAACAATAGTGTAAAGTTAAACACAATACAATTGTCTTTAAGCAAATTCTGGACGACTGTCACTTTTTGCTTGGGAATCAATCCTTTGCAGCAAGTGCTTAACCAAGCTTACAATCTATTAATAATTTTGTCAAAAAAATGCTAGAAGATTTATGTGATCGAGCAAAATTTTCCGACCGTTTTATTGCCTTATTGGCTAGCCGACCAGAAAGTTTTCACCCTCACTTTAGAATTCCTTTTTAAACTCTTTGTATAATCCATAAGTAAAGATAGCGATTGACGTTTGAAAAAACTTGCAATGATGCAAAATTGTAACATTATAAACCTTAAATATGAGGTTTGAAGATGTTACGTCGCCCGGTGCTTTCATTTGAAAGGTCTCTGTTCGAACAATGTGAAGCTTGAGCAAAACCTTGTGAACTGCCAAGACAAACAGGGCGATGACCACGCCAGAGATGATGAAAGTCAAAATGGCATTGACTGACCATGGATTGAAGATGGCCGAACAAGCAAGCATAAGCAAGGTACAAACGAAAACTTCAAACCATACCGTCCATTATCGCCTGGCTTTACCGATTTGTTTTTTCTTTAGATATAATCCAAGCACTCGGCGAAAGTCCGAAATACGTGTTACAGGGGATAGTCAGAAAGAATTGACGAAAGAGAAAGACCTACAAAATGAACGCATTTAAGGAGGTCTAGAGCCTCACTATAGGTACGACCAAATCGCGACTCTTATCTACTCGGCAGGTCAGTGACCATAATTAAAGAATTATCGTTTCAATTACTTCTTCGCGCATTCTCTTCCCTAAATTTAGTTTCAATGAATAGGTGGTATCTGCATGTTACGAGATAGAGTGGACGACTTTTTACCATGAAATATTAGCAATTAGACGTTTCTGCCATATTAAGGCTTGCTTTTTCTGAATATCCTTTTATAGGTTTAAAAAGGTGGACTTACGTGGCGCAAATTTGGTAGAGTTAATTTTTATGTCTAGTTGCTGTTGTAATCAAAACATTATTAAGAAACAATTTCCATTGTAAAGTCTTCAACATTAGATCACTTTGCCATATGAAGGCGTCCTTTTTGTATGTACGGTTATATGGAAGGCGTTCCAAATTTTTCAGATCAACTTTATATGTCGAATTACTATTACTCAGCGGTTTTTGTCGAGAAGTTTTGAAAACTGCAAAAACTTTCATATAACGACTTTCTTAAATCCGCTTTCTGTACCCCGCCCCGCTGGTGGAAATGTATGAAAATCTGCCTTTAATGGCTATCTAAGCCAACAACTAGACCAACTCTTCAAAAGATCGACACAATAATATTCAAAAATATATATATTGAGCAAAAAACAATAGAAAACATCAAAGAAATTCTCAAAATTAATTAAAACTACACTTAGTAAAATTTATTGGAATACTTTCAATATAATATGAAATTAATAATGAAAAATATCTTAGTGCGGTTTAAAATAACTACATTTATGAATTACTTTCAATTTAAAATGTTTATAATAACGAGTTTGAAGCAACATTTTTTCAAGTGCATGCAATTTAAAAAATTTCTAGTTAATATTTTTTGTTGCAGTTTCGTTTGATGTCAATAAATACGTAATTGTACGCATCGACTTGGCTTTCATACAAAGTTGTTCTACGCTTATTAATGCGTATATCTGATATAGTGAATCATGTTTAAATCAAATGTTGCATAATAATAATAATAATAATATGATTATACTGTATATTAATAATATATTCAATAAACAATTTTTATAATAATAAGATATATTACTATAATAATTTTATCATCCAGTAGAACATTTGAACTCTTTATTAGTGTTAAACTTTCGAAATACCGAAATACAATTTTATCTCACGAAATTCGAGCATGCTAAATGTTTACTTATTATATATCTCCCTAAAGACAATGAGATACTCCACATCACTTCGCCTAATACCGTTATTCACTCGTTTTGGTAATAGGATACCGAATATTACACATAATTTTCATGTAAAGGCATACAAGGCATAAAAGGATGCCCCGAACAGCACATGGCGTAATCAAAGTTTAGGAAACTTTATTAGCCCGACAAAAATTTTAACTTTTCAGTGTCCGTCGTAAAAAAATAAAAAGTATACTTTCTTTCCAAATTCCGTATCGCTAATGTTTTTGCTCAGTCGCTACTGCGGACTAATTTTCATCATAAAACATTAAAAAATTAAAATTTTTCTGATTACATACGTCCACACAAATTTAATATACACTGAAGCATAAATGGTGTAGCGTTTAAAAATATATTCTTTGTGGGTGCACTATTATGTATCTTTCATTTCACATTTGAATTAAAGACTTGTCTGCAAAACAATCAAAAAATGTTTTTTTTAAAGTTTCGAGCTTAAAATTCCTGTAATGAATGTTAGCAGAAAACTTTAGATTAACCTGTTCCTACTGTTCCATACCAAACAGCAGGAATTTCTTGAAAGAAGTTTTCAGTTTTTTTATTCCTAACCAAATGTAAGTCTTTCGTCGAAGCATCGTTCAATTTGCAAAAAACAGATATATGCAACATAGATCAGTAGAGCATATATTCTCAATTAAAATGATAAACAGTATCAGCTGACTCAAGATTTGGAATGAACTTTGTCTCCACCACCACATCATAGTTAAGATCTTCGCAGGATGGAAAGGAATACTTCAAAAATCAAAAATATCGATATATTTTTGCCATCAATGTACAATTCATAGCAGATGTTAGGGTTTAGTACAAAGATATAATATAAGACACTTAATCAAGTAGTGCTACGAAAAAATTCGCTGTACTAAATTTGTAACACCCATGACACCCATGATCCCACCGTACATAAGGGCTTACGCGAAAATTTTTGTCTTTGATGACAGCAAAGTCTAAGTTCTAATATTTTATGATGATGAAGAGTTTTTAACACTCGGTCTAGCCCGACTATAATGTTTTCACTTGTTTTATACGAAGGAGAGAAGCGTAATATTCGTCTCTCTGCTTTTGTACCCTCCACTCAAAAGTGCTTAAGACTTTCTTCATAGTGATTCATAATTATTTTCTGAATCGATGTAAGTTTGGCTATTCGGCTGTTGTCTGCCCATGTAAATTTGTGTTCAAACTATTTTGCAAAATTTTGAGATGTTTTGGTGAAATTTAATACAATGACGTGCTTTGACCCAAGGACGAAACAATATTAAAAATGGTTTGGATCGGTCCACTTTTTCGACTGCTCCTCATATGGAAAAAATTTCTCGACAAGAGTGGCTAAGTAATAGTACCTCGGCATTCGAAGTGGGTGTGGAAACTTTTGGCCAGGTGGGGCATCTTTTTCAACCAGCTTTCATATAACGAAAACTGAATCCTTATATAATAAAAATGTATAATTTTTAATACTTTAAAGAGAAAATTAGTTCATAAAAGTAAATCGCCACAGAAGTCATTCTTGCCGAATTTGGGCCACGTTGATCTATTTTTGGGATATCACCGCCTATAGGGATATCTCCAGTATGCAGGCTTTCTTGAAAAGTATGCCTTTGCATAAAAATAATATGTAAGTTTCAGTATATTATTCCCAAAACGAGTGAATAAATGCATTGGACGTAGTGGTGTGGGATATTTAATCGTCTGCCTTGCCCGACTATAATGTTCTTACTTGTTAATAACCAAAGAACAATAAAATACTTAACTTTTTCTGAGGTGCATATTAGTAATCTCGAACTGATTCTACGTCTTATTGTCCGTTCATTCGAGCGACTATTCGACTGCGTGTTGTGTAAGGGAATGCCTACAGCAACAAGAATTAAAATTAAAACCAGAAATGTGTCAATTTTAAACTTTTATTTTGCGGCCACACATCTTCTTCGTAAATACACATTATCTTTTTAAAGCCACTGCTATAATAGACAAGAACTATAACTTGGTATAAATGTTCACAACGGCCTAATACAAATGTTCACAATAGCATTGTATCATAGGTAACGCATGTTCAGATTATCAAATAATAAACGCACATGGCTCTATCGAAAGGGAATCTGATGCTAGCCAAGACTATGTACCTCTTATATGATCTTGACTGTTAACTTGCGAATTTTTAATATTGCATACCTATAAAGTCTTCCCCTGCGTCGTCCAATAACTAGTAAGCGATAAAATCTCTGAAAATAGAAAACTTGCTTTCAAAAATTTTATTGTCAATACAGAGTTTGTAATACTGTCATCTGTTAAATGTGTAGTTCTTCTCTAAAGCGAAGAGTAATGATTTCCGTCTTCCGTTTGCAGTAAACCAAGTGAGACGGAAGACAATATGCTCAGTACAATGCATGGAAGTTTGAACATGAAAGTTCTCCACAATGAGTATTCCACTTACCCACAATGGAGCAAAAACATCAAGGTGTGATAGTAAAATTGATTCATTTGACGTACGAATTGCTACACTACTCAACGCATTCTCCAAATCTAATCCTCAGCGACTATTATCGACTTGTAGTTCTCAAAACGGCGTGCGAAGGAAAAATGTCTGAATTTCTATAAAAAAAGACATCGAAGTGTTAGAAAAACATTTGAACTAATTGTATCGCTTTTGAAGGGGATGAGATATGCTGGTGAATAATCTAGAATTTGGTCAAAAAAAAACAATTTTGTTTTCTTATGTAGTCCCGAGAATCACTGACTGGTGTATTATGTATAATTTCCAATTACATGCCATTGGTTTTAAATCCTTTTAGAATCAGCCATCATATTAGTTTCAAAAATGAGACTCATATACGACTCATGCTAATCGGCCCATGTATGTCATCACAACCGACAGTGCAGTTGACTAATGTAGAAGATTTAACCCAAAGAAAATATGGATGTCTTTTTATAGTCTGAATCTAAAATTTTAAAAATATGTAATAAAAATTTATTTTTATTAACTATTTTACTGCACAGTGTTTAATTTCGCTTTCATCATTTGGAAAAATTTCTTTCAACTATAAATTTATTATTGTTATTATATTTGATACACTTATCTACCAGACGATATCCATAAAACCAAACCATCACTTCGTCGTTCTTCAACCACGTAAAATAAAAATTAGATTTAAAATGAAAAAGGAAGCACTAAACACATCATAAACAATTTAAAATAACGCACTGGCGAACAATATAATTATGACAGGGCAAATATTCTTTTTGAAAAATTTTCATTTTGCTTAATTGCTTTCTTAATATTACTACCAGCATTTCGAACTTTTAATACAAATCAATTTTTTTATTACAAATTGCAAAAAAATTATATTGATTTTATTTATAATTTACACTTGCTTTAGTATAGTAATTTCTTTTAGAATTTATTAATCAGACCGATATCGTATGTAGTCTTGTTGAAACGTTGACAAATCGCAAACGAATGAAAAACTTATGAGTTTCATTAAAATATATTGTTAACCACATATAATAGGAAGACAAAAGAAAAATCTCAACATTTAAGTTTTTTTATTTTTTTATTTTTTATATTTCAATATTTAAATAGGAAACATACCCAGACACGACCATAAACGAGCTCTCGTAAAATACGCACTCAATAAATAAACGCCAGATGCCCAAAGCGCCTATAAAAAAAATGCCACAAAATATTAAAAATATATGGAATTGAAATATTTTTGTTTCCAACAAAGTTCTAACATTTCGTATGCAAAAGTAGTAAGAAATTTATTTATGCCCCATAAGACGAATTTTAAGTACTCATCATTTAGAGAGCATGAGTGTGGATGGAACTATTAAGGTCAAAGATTCTTCGGAAGGAAATTTTTTCAAAACTCGCTCACACTGGTCACGAACAGTACAATAACTTGCGAAAAAAGACGAAGAGCAGAAAATGGAACAACACGATTCACTCTTTCTGTTAGCGAAACCTGACACAGTTGCGAAAATTAATACACAACCTTTTATATAAATGTAATAAATGAGTGCTTTTTATAAGGTGCAAACTGACATGTTGCTTAAGTTGTATGAAAAAGCTTTTTTCAAATTATGGACTTCTTAGCTTAGTGGTTATTGACATATCACGCCTACTTTTCAGCAATGTATGCATAAACATATTGCGTCTAATTTGGAATCTTTTCCAACTTCAACTGCTGGACAGACTGACAGAGAGGCAGGCCAATTGTTAAATCAATTTAGAAACCAATACCGAATAAAAATTATGAAAGAGATTACAAGTCTTTTGATAAACGTAGCCTACGCTCTTGTAAAAAGAGAAACTATTTCAGAAGTGTTTACAATTTCTTAACACTATCTGAACCATATAGTTAAGAAGTCTTCTTGTGTAGACACAACACTTCTTTTTTTTTTTTAGTCTATGGTTGTGTGCGAGTTAATTGCCAGATAATTTGCTTTAATTTGTTGTTTTTTCTTTTTCCATTATCTTGAGAGGTTGACTTTAATCCACATTTCAATATGTTGTCTTCATTGCAGAAGGCCATGCTTCCCATAAATGGAATTCCCTCATTACGTACAGAGACTGTAACAATAAAATGACATTTGTTTGTGAAAATAGGGTGAAGTTAGTACTTCTATAAAAATTAATTTGTAAAGTAAATTTTCTTTAAATAAGCCTCTCTTAACTCTCTCTACAAACTTTTTGGTATAAAAACCAATTATATATATGACGTGGGAAAAAAGTGTTTTTTATTAAAAGCAAGCTAATAAATTCTTTTTGCACGAGTTGAAAATTTTTTCTAATCTATCATAATTAGAAGCGCATCAAGTTTATTTAATGGATGGAATGAAGACCATAAGCAGTTAAGCAAAGTACAAATTCAGACTTTTACCCAAAAGAACAATCTTGAAGTCGCTTTTTTTTCTTTTTGCGTCCAAAATGTAGCGAACTGCATTTCCAGTTACTCTATCATTCAAGCATTCAAGCATTCATTTTTCACTTTTACTGATTAAAAATTCAAAGCTGGAGTTCGCACACTAAAATCCACAGAAAAAATTCTAAAATCAAGTGACTATGTATGTAGACTAGTGTTGGTGCAACAATAAGGACAATATTGAAGTCGCATGAGCTGTATATTCCACATTAAGTGGTTATGTAAATATGTTACATTTCGCAGGCAGTCGCGGATTAGATAACCTAGCATGTTTTAGGCAGTGCGGCCATGCTTTCCAGTAGTGTAGAAAATGCACTTAACATTTTATACAACAAACAACAACGTACTCCCGTAACTGAAAGTTAGAGCTCACTTTCACATTCAGCAGTTTACAAAAACAGCTGAAAATGAAAGCGAGAGTTACATTTTTCATACATGATTACATTCAGTTCAGTGAGGCATTGAAAAAATTAACAAAAAAAATTTATGATCGATACAAAAGATGCCTGGAGAAGGAGAACACTTCAAAGCTGGTTCCAGATTAAAGGATTTTAGTGCGTTCGTCGTAGGCGAAAATAGCGAAACATTATTAAACCACTTAACACTAACAATAGTAGACAAAAAATTGTGCTTGATAATTATGCTTGATAACAAAACAATCGCAAATGGAAATATGAAGCAAGAAAGAAGATTGCAAACTAGTCAAGCATAGTGCGTAAATACTAAAGCGCGCTAATCATTACCAAGGACAACAATGCTAAATATTTACGCCATTATTAAAAACCAATTGATACACTCGAGCCAATCACTAAGTACCGGAAAGTTTTAATATTAAACGCAGAGCTGGAAGCACGTTGAAAGTGATGCTGCCACATATGTTGGATTCACCGCACAATGTTTCCCCTCATTGCAACTTGTTTAAAAAGACGACGAAGGGCATATGTGACAAAGGTTTTCATTCAGTCTCATGATGATACGAAAAACTGGATACTTTCATCCAGTTATTCTTTGAGCCCAAATTTCATATGTTAACACAAATATATTAAAAAGTGATAGCTAGTTGTGCAAAGTATTTTGAAGCATTATTTTACCTCTCTCATTATCAGGACAGCACTTGAAATTAGAGCACATATCCACAAATGAAGTCATACACATAAGCAATAATGATTACTTTCAATATCACCTAATTGTGGCCATAAAAAGATTCGGTTCAACTGTAAATGTTTCCTGCATTATTTTATGTCTCTCTCTTCCATTAAGCGGAGTTCATTAGGTCAATAAATAGGGATAATTCGCAAACAAAAAAGAAAACGTCTTTATAGTTAACATCGTGTCATTAAGTTAACAACTGCCATCTTGATAGGGCTAAGTGGTCATAAACTTATAATAAAGAGAACATTTAAGGCAATACATGAAATTTATCCGAAAAGAAAAAAAGAAGCAACAACCAATGAAATCAAAAACAAAAGCCGTCCAAACGCAACAAGTCAGCAAATTAACTGCAGTTAAGTCGAACACATAATCCTTGGTGGAAGACAACGAAGATGTTATAATAAAATAAAAACACTTACACGACATATTTCTTCCACACATACCGCCTTGCCGCGGTAGTGATGGCTATAATAAATAGCTGGCCTTTGACACGGTGTTCCATCGATTACCGCATGCGTCCAGCTAATGGTGCGATTGGTTTCTTTTGCTTTACAGTGCAGTAAGCATTCATTTATATAATCTCCCACATAATTTACGGTCTGTTGGCTAAGCCAAGTGAAGTACTGCCCTTGATAGGACACATGGTTATAAGCGGCGCATTGTTCATTACGCATTTGATATTTTCGAGTGACTTTACATTTATCATCTTTACATAAACGATATTTTTGTCGAATACCGAAACAACCTGGACTTTCCAAAGATGACTTCGGATAAAATGTGTCATCAATTGGCAAAAAACTGATAGTAGAATTTCGTATTCTTTTGAAATGCAATAATTATGAAAAAAAAAGAACTTGTTTTTTAACCAATTATTTACTCACCTCTTCAAGCATAATCGTTTTCGTATTTGTACACAAGTTTTAGAACAACGGCTCCATTTTTCCCACTTACCCCAAGCATATGTTATACCTTCACGGTTTATTATATACGTCTGACGTTGCCTTGATCGACCTATCGAATTAGCACTTCCATTATTAACACTTTCATCGAGATAATCATCGTCATCATCATCGTAATCATCTTCATTGTAATCATGATAACCATTTGCTTTAGACAATCGATTAAGAACTTCAGTGTTGGTACGATTTAGCGATTGGGTAAAATTTTGCCCACTTACAAATTGACTTAGACCCCACAAAACAATCATAAAGAAAACTCTAAAAAGATTTTAAAATGTCAATAAAATAAAACTTTAGAAAAAGACAATCCTTTCAAAGCTGAAATTTGAAAAAGTACGAAAAGGAATTATGTTTGTCCTAAACGAAATCTTCTCTTATTCATTCATCTGTTTGTTTTTAATGAACTGCGACGAACACATTCGGAATCTTCGGATCGATATGCTTAACTGCAGCTAAAATATGGGGCGGAAATGATAATAGAAAAGCAGACTTTTAAGTACAGGAAACTCCATACATATATACCCTTGCATTTTCATCTAAAGAGTAGAATGCGAACGGCTGCAAATGATACCTCATAATGCAGGGAAACGTTCATTAGACAGAAAATATTTAAAACAATATTTTGAGACTTTCATGTTCTCACTCACTGTAAACGAATCAAAATGATCAACGAATGTAAATGGATTCTCCGGTTAACGAAAACTTTTACATCACATGTTAGCAAAATTTTAAGCCGCAGCTCTCAATAGCAATATATGGGTTCCTTCATATACTATTCATTCAGCAAGTTGTTTAACGGATATTTGAGAGGCATAGAAAGTGGATTTCGATGCGACAAAAAAAAATGTAAGGCAAAGCCGTGACGAATATACCAACTGAAATGAAATAAATATGTATTAGCAGCGTCCGGCGTAAGAGTGGGTGCGGTCTCCTTTTATTTTTTGGATAATAATAATAACACATTGTAGCCATTAGTCAGGCCTAATTGATTTCATTTATTAAAAGTTACTTGCCAAGCTTGCAATAAGCACAACAGGTACAATAATTATTTTATCAAATTTTTTCGAAATCAATGATATCGAAACGTTTCGCACGACACTTTCCATTTTAATGATCGAATTTTGTTTATATTTGTTTGTCTGCAGAATCTTTGCTTCTTTGTTGTACAATGTGCAACTAACTAATTGAATTTAATGATCGAACTAACCCAGTTATGAAAAAAAACGCCCTCACTTTTATTTTATATTACACGCACTCAGTGAGATATTTAAACAAAATAGGACGCATATACAAACTTGATAATAGAGAGCTGCATATTTCAAAGAGTTCTTTTATTTATTTATTTTTAACGCATTAAAAAAAAGTTCTAATATATTCTCTGCTATTTACTGTGTAAAATGTGTTATAAAATATTTTAAGTTGTATATGTTTTCTCTTATTAATCACAAAATAAACTGAATTAAAATTTGTCATCATTTCTAAAAAGTAGGTATTTTTCGCAGAAATTTCATGTTTACGTCCACCACAAGAAATATATAAAATTTGTTAAGTGTCTGTGGAAAGAAGTACAACTTAACTCGTAAATTTCCTCTTGCCATCCGTTGAATTCTAGAAAACAATCCGTGTTTTTTTTTTGTCAGACTATAATCACACCGAGTTTGTAGCTTTAAAAAGTAATCACCCATTAAATATATTGTGAATATATATATATATAAGACGTAGCATAAAGACATCAATTTCAATTTAGTTTATTACTGCCAATGTGGAGCCATATAATCAAACCAAAATATTTCAGAAACCGAGTAAAAAATGGATGTATGAAACCCTTCTCACGCATGTGGGTTCTCTTCAGTATCTTGCGATAAAGCCCGCATATATATATGCCTATATATGTGTACGACATTTTAATTATAATTTATTGGACAGTCAGGAGATGACAGCTAGAAAAAGTTTCGGGAAAAACTAAATGTATTTGTCCTATTATATGCATATTTGCTCTTTTGTAATACCCCGGTCCATATGTCAAACATCCCATCAGAGATACATATTAACTTTTGATTAGTGGGAGATCGCAAAAGGAAACGATCAAAATCCACTGATGCCCTTTTTTGTTAAAAAAAATTGTTTTTGTGCATAAATACATCTCACGCATTAGAATTTGAAGATTATTAAGATCTCTATCGAATTGTCATTTACTTTTACTTGCTTAAAATCTAAGCTTAGAAAAAAAAATCTTTCCTTGGCTTGGGCGACCTAACGTATTGTTACGGAAAACCCAAATCGAGTTTCATGCCATCCAATTGATTTTCCCAGAAAATGAATTTCCGAGAGATGAAAACACTCAGACAGATTCATGACGTTTCGCGTAACTGCCACCCGACGAAAAAGATTAGCGGAAAACTCATCAATTATGATAACTTGCTTATATAAGCACAATATCTGAAAAGAATGAGTTAGTCGGAAAAAAACATTTAAGTCGAAAAGAAAGTTTAAACTAAGAATGCTGTCAAACTAAGTAAACTGTAAATAATCCTGACCTCAAAGAAATTGATTGTAAATAAAATCACAATCTAGTGATACGCACCGTATCAAGAAAAGCATTTCGTAACAGTATATTTTATTATATACGATGTTTGGCTTAAAGCGGTGAAGTTCTACTCGCTGTACACACTAAAGCATATACGTATTACTCAAAATCGCGGAACGAAATGCGATGTTAACATTGTTTGGTTAACTGTGGGTCTTGACTAATTTTCCTGATATTCGAGTGTAACCTGACTTGTGGACCAAACTTGTGCCTTTACTTTAAAACGGTTGTTGTTGTTGTTGATTTCAACAGAGAGAGACACGCTTTTGCTTAAGTTTATTGACGCGGACGGGCACACTGTAGCATTATGCTAACATACATAAGGCGGTGAATGTAAACCAAGCAAGACAATTATATTTGGATACGACCGAATCGTTGCCGTGTTTATCTGACAAAACACAATGGAAAGTTTCGACACTGATATCTTTCGGTATTGAGTTGGCATGGCCTGCTACCAGCTAAATAATTTTTGAGGATATTATGAACATTTCCTAATTTTTGAAACTAAAGTTGACTCGTGCCACATAACTTAGTGTGTATAAATAATGCCTACAGATAGCATACCTATTTCTAAGTGAGTTCACTATATTTTGGCGTTGCGATCGGTTGGAAGAATAACGTTTTTCGTCATAACATGTGTATAACTGCGTTGTGACTTGTAACGTCAGAGTTCGCCATTTTATTACAATTTTTAGAAGCATCGCGCGAAAGGCCTATATACCTATCGCTTAATAGCAGCCACGATTAGCCTATTGATGAAGTCATTATTAACTAACTTGGCAGGAAAAATTTAGATCGCACTTTATATTTTCAACTGCTGAAACAAAAAGTTCGGCATAGATGAATGATATTCTGAGGCATATTGTAAACACTAACTTTGAATACATGGTCGTCACATCAACATTGTTCTGTACTTTCTTATTAGCTTAGAATATAAATGTTTTAAACACATTAAGATACATTGTACTTAAAAACCGGGAAAGCTCTCTCTTTACGGCTGAATTAAGCCAACAAAATATACCTGCATTCAAAGATGATTTATTCAGCGTAAGCCAACGCTAATCACGGAGCGCTCAAAATTCTCCTTTCAAATCGATTACTTTTGTTGGTTATTTCGAGAAACCTGCCGGCGACGCCCACCAAACGATAGCGACCCGAATTGACTGAAAATACCAGTTTTGCCCACACATACCTGAAGGATATATAAGTGCAATTAAAGAGAAAACAAGGACAATTTTCTAGCATTCCAAGAATTTATAACGAACACTAAATTAGTGATAACATCATTTATATATATCTAATATATAACGCAATTAATAATGTTAAGAGATCGTACATATGTGAAAATGTCGATGAATTGAAAGAAAAGACAAAACCACAAGCGTTTCTAAAACAGACACAAAATCGTTATGAAGTCAATGAAAGAACGAAAATTTCTCAACCGCTTATTATATCAATATTAAAGCGATTTATTTCTGTAGTAGTTGTGCGTATATATATATATTTACCTAAACACGGTTGCTATACAGTTGCAATTAAGTGATTTGAGCTGCTATCTTAATTGCTAATGTGATAAAAGAAAAATTAAATAAAATAAAGTTTTATTAAATTTGAAACGAAAGTACCTTAAAAGTCTTCGGAACCAATTTCGGTGTTTCCCATACACACCATGGACCGAAGGCCTATCCTAATTAAGTGGCAATGTTCAATTGAAGTCCTTTTCCGAGCTTTCGTTAAATGGGATTGACAGTTAGGATTGAATGTTTTTAATACGTTACAAACTCACATCGCAATTGCTTTCCCCATTATTCATCAATCGCAGTCTAACTTCGAATAAGCAAAGCAGGCAGAAACAAAAATTGCTACTTAAGTTTCCTTGCTGCCATGAAAATTTGTGGTTTAAAACACAAATGTTATAACTGCATGATTAATTCTGCTGAAAGAAATGCTTAGAGAGTAGCCAAGGTTGTCATGTACTATACGTTCATGGTTTACGCACATACAACAATTATCATGAAGGATGCTATAGTCTTCTATCCTTAAGAAGGATAATAATCGTTGAGAGAGAGGGGAACGGCGGATTCGTGGCAGTCTTAACACTAGATGGTCGGATGTTGTATATATACCTATTTTACCCCAAATGAGACAATTGACAAAAATTATTTAAAAAAAAATAATATTTTGTTTTAAAGATACTTTATTCAAAATAGTTTTTGCATACATATTTCACAAAATTTTTTACTAGATTTAAAAGACGGCTTCACTCCTGTTTCTTTTGCACGTCATTTCAACTTGACAATTCAACTGTTTTCCAATATACTGCATGTTAGATAGAGGCGTGAAAGTGTCTTCGGCTTCATAGTTAAAGTTAGTTATCGCCTCATTATTCAATTGTTTCAACTGTAATATCACTTTTTATCTTGAGACTTTTACTTGAATAACCTCTTTGTATAAAAGGCAAACCTTGTTAGCTGCAAACCCTAAGCCTTAATAGAATACGTTAAGAAGCCATTTGCAAGATCTTTACCAAACAAGTTTTTTTTGGTTCAATAATTATATACACAACAAACTCTCTCAAGGGAATATTCGATCTGCTGGCTACATTCTCGGCCAAGTAGGGGAAATCATTTAGAGAGTATTTGGTTCTAGCATCCGCAACTAGTTAAAATTTTATGGCAAATTTATTTAGCTTACCCGGCATGGATTGAGTCAACAAGAACAGTTAAGAACAATTGTTCATCGACCGTACGTCCGTGCAAAGCGACTAACTTTAGAAACACTTAACGAGTCAATTTGACTCGCATCCGTCAAAGTAGGTAAAGTACATATGGATTTTTGGAACTACGTGGCAGAGAGAGGCAAGAGTTAGTATGCATCTCATGATGTTATTAAAAACCAATACATGTTCGTAAAAAATTTATTTTAGTTTTTCCAAATAAGTAGCAATAAAATGGCAAATGTGTCAAATTGACTCGCTCTGGCGGTCTAGTGCTAAAAGAAATAGTTATTCTGAATTATAAACATCATTTATCTTATATACACCATGATGTATTTATAAATACGTGATGCTTTCACATATTGTTTGCATATTTTTATTTATTTATTATTTTAACACCAACTTATAATTAAAATTTATTTTAACAAGTTGGGCAATATTACTGAGGTGAATTAGAGCTAAAGAACTATAAAAGTGTGCCCGCTCCAGACGCAATTTTCAGATGCTACAGTTTAATATGTCAAACTCATAGATTAATTGTTTCTTTATTTTATTATGGTATGTACTCGTGTTAATCGAATTCGCTGCCCATCGTGGTCGTGGTTATATCAATATCAATGGCTTTAACGTTAACCCCGATTTTTACAAAGCTACAAGTGATTTTACTCTTCGCCGCTGTAGTAAGCACTCGGAACTTGTGGGTGTTTAAAAATGTTGTGCTTGTATATGTGCAGCAATCTTATCGCTCTCGTCGATATCGAGTGCGTTAGCACTAATGCAATAAGCTGAACAAAATCTCTAACCTTTTTCTTATATAATAATAAAGGTACAAATCGAACTAGTGGATGTATTAACTCCACTGCCATAACAGGTATGCTAGCAATGGCAGACATAATTTTTTGACCATACGCTGTTTCAGTGACCACATAGACAGTAACGGCTTCGCCCAATGATCGCCCAAACATTATCAGTCTTTGCCTATCACAATTAATTACTATATTTATACATTCATTCATCAACGTAAACATGATGTGATCGAATCGAGGTAAGGGAATTTTCTACATCATAAAGCATTTAAAGTAAGCATTTCTTTGTGAAAAATGCGATGGCAAATGTGCAATTTGTGATTCCTATTAAAGAGATTTTTGTCACTCGCTCATTGAATTTTCTTATTTGCTTCCAAATTCAGTGTATCCATTGTAATGCAACAAGTGCAAATTCAGACTCGCACATTTAATTTTCTCGTATGCTTCCAAATTCCAATTGATCATCTGGATAATTGATAGATTTCTCAAAACATTGGTATAGTGTTCCAATATCAATCATTTGAGTGTGTTTTCATTATAACAAAACGACAACAAGGAGATGATGATGAAAAGCATTTAGACTTAGGTGATTCATTTAGACTTTGGTGATTCATTTAGACTTAGGTGATTCTTGAAGAACATTAGTAGAAAAAAATATTTAATTAAATCCGACATACAATAAAAGTGTTTTCTGTTAGTATTTTTCTTTCTTTTTGTTTTTGTTTTTTCTAAACAAGTCACGTCTTTCAGTTCTACATTACAGGTTTATTTCCAAGAATGTGAAGCATGCCTTTAGGCTGCTTTCAATTCATTATTTTGAATGCAAGGACGCAATTGTATTTAAAGCTCTGTAAATAATAATGAAAGTGGCAAATGTTAAATATCAGTTACTACCGCCAAGTTGTGACAAAAAGGGAAATAATCCAAGCTAAATACCAAACTGATCATCAACTAATTATAATATGCCGCTAGTCAGCTAACAGAATGGAAAGTTATACTGTGTGCTAGTGTTTCGTTCGATAAAAATTAAAGGAAAAACCAAAACACATGATATTATTTTTTATTGTCAAAATCCTAATTTTGAGAAACATTATTTAAAGCTCGGCTTGAAAACAAAACTCAGGTAAATGCATTCGTTTTTTCGCGACAGTTGTTAGTTTTCGTTCAAATTTGAAGATAATAGTAGCGTTTCAGTTGTTTGAAGGTATGTTAAAGCAATCCGTCTTGACGTTGTTCTAAATCAGAATTTCAACATACCTCTTTTGCTACCTTGCGCTGTTAGTCGATTCGAGTTAACAGCCCTGCTCACTCGACTCAGTCGCAATTCTTAATATTAAAATATACCGTACAACGCACATATTTTGTAACGCGATATTAAGCCGCTGGTGGGCAATGCCAAGTGGAGAAATCACATATTTCGCATATCCAAGAAAAGCTTTAAAATCCGTATTTTTGACTCCTGTGTGATAACACTTCAATGTCCACAATATTTCCCAACAGAGTTTTCCACGTTTTTGTCTATCTGTAGCTTTCGATGGCTCTCACTCCACCATCCGGCCCAAGGGCAAACACTATTGAAAATGGTTCGCATCGGAGCGCGCTTTCGACCACAGCCCATATAACGCCATAATTTAAAAAGTCGTTATAGAAGCAACTGTATTAGTTGCGTAGTATATGCAATGGTGAGCCGTGACTGCTACAATATCTTTACTTGTTTTCTGTTTAAATCGAAAATTATTAAGCAGCGTAAAATGTCTAATGAACGAAAGTATACCGTATTGCATCATGTCGACCTTTCCTTCTAGCGGCGCGGAAAACCACATTGCTCGTTGAGTGTATAGAAGCTATAAAAATCAAAACATCACATTTTCTTGGTCCCCGCTAGACACGTAAATAATCGGTTAATAATTATCTTTAGGAACTAAGCATTTGTCGGTAAAGATGGGTTTTATAGTTCACCATTTATAACCTAGCTACAAGTTCTTCCTCTTGGATTGTCTAAGGGATGCCTCGAATTAAATTCCCCTTTTCTTTCATGAAAAGAGTACATTTTTATATCCACTACTGTAAGATGGGGGTATACTCATTTTGTTTTTTTTTTTTCCAAAATATATAGAAAGTCCAAAAGCAAGCTTCAGAGACCCTATAAAGTGTATGTATTCTTGATCAGCGAGAAATTGTCAGATGATTTAGCTATATCCCCCCACTGTCTGGTGTTTGTTATTCGCACTCTCCTGATCGCAAAAATGAAGATGTCCACTTCAAATTTGGTAGAAATATTGAAAGTTTCTGCAGGCAGGTCAGTATTGAAAATGGGCCAAATTGGTCAGAGCAGAAGCGCGCAAGGGACCGTAAACTGAACGCAACTAATTTTTTTAAGAAAAATTTTTGCTTTTTTGCTCGTTAGTCGGAAGTTATTAAAATTAGAACCCGGAAATTTTCCACATTTACTTTACGAAACACACAACTGTTGACGTGTAAAAATGAAAAACATCCGCCATGCCCACACAAAGTTACAAGTGATTATATTCTGTTTTTATACCGACCCCAGTATTTTCACTTGTTTGAGCTTTTATGCTTATTTATCGTAAGGCAAACAAAACCAAATGCTTAAACGTATTTTGTACACTCTTTAGATAAAAATATATTATCTGCCTAAAAATAGGTTCATTCAAAAACGATATGGTAAATACCGCGATTAATTTTTTGTTAATAGTATCATCAATATGGGTATCGAATAAAATAACTTTAAGAGTAGAATGCGAAAAACATAGTGATGGGTATGCGAGATTCGACCCCGCCGAATAACTATGTTACTTGTCTTCTCTCATACGCCTCTATGCGTATCTAGTCGGCCCTGAGAGTACTGCGAAGTACTAGAGCAGGGTCTACACTGCACTGTGTGGATGTATTATCTTCTGAAGCAAAAATCCTCGAGAACAGACAGCTTATGAATGGCTTTCCCGACGTATAGAATTTGCAAATGCAACCGCGACTATAGTTACGTATAGTACGATGTCGTCGAAAACTCTATAGTGTAGAAAATGGGCGTCCGCGGGGCTCAGGCTGGTCATTGGCTGGTATGTGTTATGTACTTCCCATCTGAAAACCAAAATGAGCTACCACAGGTCCTTTTTTTCTCTAGCTTATAAAAAATCAATATAATTAGGTTTTATTCTCCTAACTCTCATATAAAAAATTAAGAGGCATAATAAAGTTGTTGAATTGTACCCCGTTAATAGAAAAAGGAGTGACAAAGCCAACTCTAGATTTATTAGAGTAGAGTATTAGATGCAAGTACTAATCACACATTCAGATCGCAACGCCAAACACACAGTTACTCGTATTCCCTTTATGGTGTATTTTATATTAACGATGGGTTTTATGAAAGACAGAGTTACATTATTTTATTTTACGTATGCTTGTTTATGTTATGTTTTATTGAATTATCATTATTTTTTTATTTTATTTACTTTATTTACCTACTTAAACATGAAATTCAACTATACAAAATTAGCAAGTAAAGTCAAGTCAAGTAAAACTTAAGAGAAAACCTTATACTAATTGTTTTAAAAACTAGTATACAATATGAAAAAGATATGGAGAAAGAAGAATAACAAAAACAAAGCACCCTAAGAATACTAATTCATGTATAAATAAATAAAAAGCAAAAGAAAAAGAAAAAGAAAGAAAGAAAAAATAGCATGTACGCAGCTAGCACGGAAGCACACCTGCAACAAGAACAGATCTAGGCTGCAACTGAACCCCTTAACCGTTGCAAAAATGCATAAGCTTAGCTAACTAGTTAAACAACACCATATAATTTTCGAAAAATAAAAAAAAAAAATAAAAAATGAGATATTACGAATGCCAGGTAGTTTAAGTACGACATAGGTAGATCGGCCGTATTAAGCAAAGTTGCTTTAATAGACTTTTTAAAGAGACCGATAATGAAAATAAGTAACAGACATCATTTAGGTCTTTGCAAACAACTCTGAGCGGGTTAAACAGCTCATAATTGTGTTTACTAAGCTAAGCTTAATCAAGATAAACCCCTTAGAGAAGCGGTTAGGGACATTAATGCCTAACTTACCAAATAGTGCGGGCGAGTCAATAGTGCCATTTATTACTTTGATAAAGAAGGAAACGCCTACGTTTCTCAAGAGACGGTAAGGATAACATAAGAGACCTATTTTCATAGGGGGAAGAGAGGCAGTCGGGTCCCAACCCAAAGTCCTAAGGGCAAATAGCAAGAATTGCCTTTGAACAGATTTAATTGAAGCTATATAGCACCTATAGGAAGGAGACCACACACAGAGACATGCTAGAGTATAGTTCTAAGCAAACACATGTACAGCCTTTACATAATGTAACGATCAAAGAAGCTACAAGCTTGGGGTTTAAAAATAAGTAATTTTTTAACCAAATCAAACGCTTTGCTAAAATCAGTATATATGACATCGAGAGAGCCACTAGAAAAAGCCTTGAAAACATGACAAGTAAACTCTAACAGATTAGTGACCGTAGATCTTTCTTTTCGAAAGCCATATTGAAGTGGAGGAATATAGGATATGATGCAAGGCCAAATGCTGAGTCACAATTCGCTCGAATAGGTTAGGCACGACACCGAACTTGGCGATGCTTTTGTAGTTCTCAACAAGTTGTCTACTTCCACTTTTGTGAATAGGAATAAGAAAACTACCCTTCCAACACAAAGGGAAAACACCTAAATTCAAGGATTGGTTAAAAATCTTTGAGATAACACACATAGCTCGACAACACAAGATTTTAGCACACACGACTATATTTTAGAGAGCTCAACCCAATACCAAAGGAGGAATTGAAACCGAGTTAGTTATCGGATGTGGGTGGTTTGCCGGTAAATGCGAATTAGCAGCCGAAAAGTTTCGTCGGAAATATTCAGTAAAGAGATTTGAGATTTCAAAATCATCCGAGCAATCATAGCCATTAAAAGCAACATGCAAGGGATGTATGAGAATTTTTCTTTTTTAGTTAACAAATATAAAAAAGTATTTATTCATTAATTGGCAAAGCAAAGATAAAGCAGTCTATCATTACAATTATGACTACGGTTGTTTTGAACTAAATTATGATCAAATAATTCATTAAAGAACAAAGAACAGCTCTATTAGATGTTGAAGTAAGAATCAAACAGCCAGTATTATCACTGTAACACCTAGTGACTTGAGACAAATTGAAGTCAACCAACGCAATGACTATATCAATAAGTTTAGATTGCTTGGACATTTCATAAATGAGAGCGGTCTGTTTCTTATATATGGAGATATCCGAATTTGGGGGAACATAAGAACAGGTTACATATAACTGCTTATTAGGAAATTTCGCTCGAATGGCCGTAAATTCAACGTCGGGAGTAGTGGCAAGTTCAACTGAATAGGATGGGACTGCCGCAGATATGGCAATTAAAACACCACCACCATTGCGATACAGTCGGTCATTTCTGAAAGCCTGAAACGAATTATGGAAAAGTTCCGACGAATGTAGATGAGGCCAAGTTTTAGTGAAGACCAAATAGGAAAAGTACAGTTTAATTTGTCATAATGCTGTAAGTTGAACATAAAAGTACACAAACCGACATTAGACGGAAACTTAAACCGATTCAGCAAACGATTCAAGTTCAACAAGTGATTCTGACTCAATCCTTATAGTAAAAAGTTGGCTAAGTTTTTCTGAGCGTTGCACACATTCGCTCGAACTTACTATGCACCACACTGCAAAGGATGTAGGGCGTAAATATGTCCAGGTAAGTTAGTAAAGACTAAATTTCAACAATGCAATCACGGGATTTTCTGATTTCTTACCAATCTTCTTCAAACGTTTCGTAATTATTGCTGATGAACATAAATCAAAAACTTCTGTCAGCATAACGCTCTCCGTAAAAGCCGAGGGAATCAAAATCTGATAATTAAAGCCATAACGCGGCATAAACTGCATATTATCGTAAGAACTACGACACTTTTGAGCTTTGATCTATAATTATTTACAGGACAAGACAATCGTTAATAAATAGATGATTGCAATGAAATCCAGAAACGTTACCTTGCATGAGTTATGATCAGAATACAATCCAGAAACGTTACTTTGCACGAGTTATGATTATTAAACGATTATTAAAAATTAGGTCGAAATTAGAAGAAGAAAATATAAATTATAAAATTGTAAAAAACAATTTTGTGTATTATAAAAATATTGAAAAAAATGAATTTTATTAGGATATACAACATTTTATAAGTGAAATAAGTTTAAAAAATTTGTTAATAAAAATTGAATATAAGTACAAAAAGGTAAGGTAAGTGCATTTTTACAAGTGCATTTTTATCATTTTCTTTTGGATACCGTTCTGTTACTGTCCGTATTTGCGGGCGTGTTTGGTTTGGATCATTTCGTTCGTTTGGGCTATTATGGCTTTATTAAAAGTCAGCATATTGGGCGGTTTCTTCATTGGCCAACTAGTTGATATTATTTTGGTTGCCTTACAAATTGTACAACCCGCAGATGGCGCTATTATATTATACCATATTATGGAGCTGTTGTTGAAATCATACGAAGCGATAATGAAACTTATCGTGTCCCTAAGGATGACTGGTGAATTATTATTTATAATTGGGCAGCCTGCTGAGAAAATGAACTGAAATGTTTGGTTTTTAAATTTAATTTGCTCGCTGTATTATTTGTAATTTACTATATTTTTAATCATTTGATTTTGTTTTTAGATATCAAATTTAATTTTTTTTTTTTTTAGTAATGTCGCAGCTCAAAAGCTGCACGTGAGGCATTTACCAAGTGTAGTGCGTGAATATACAGATAGAGCTGAACAAACTTGTTCAACAATCAATAGACTTCACCTACCAGCTGTTATCTGTTTATAACAGTTCATATCCACACCTTCCACTCACTGTCTATGTCCACACAGCTTCCACTCACAATATATTTATACACAGATGGCATAAACTAGCATAGTAAAACTTTCACACCAATAGACGACTTTTAAATGTTGAATGAAAACACATATGTCATTTGCCAAATTCTACACAAGAACAAAAAGTCCAGACCGTAATATCGTACGTATGTGTATGCTTAATGTCTGCCATAAACATTCCCCAGGCCATTAATTTGGAGCTATCAACATTGGTAGTTTTTGTATGGAGTTTGTTTTGAAAATGGACCAAAACAGTCGAAGGATACGGCCTTAGCATCACATAAACTGAGAACACCTCTGTTTTTCAAAAAGAATAAATTATAGCAGATGAAGGTACACAAATTTGGCATATGCGTTTGTATGCCACATCACATATCAAACGTCCAAACATCTTTAGATAAACTTCGTCATATGTGTGATTGCACGTGCGTCTACTTAGCAAAAACAAAGCTAAAAACCTACACCAAAAAAACCTAAAAAAGAAGAAGAAAACCTACACCAAAAAGAAGAAGAAGAAAACCACACCAAACAAATAAAAAGAAGAAGAAGAAAACCTACACCAATAACTAAAAACTTACTAAAAACTAAAAATCTCTAACTAAAAGCCTCTAAAAAGAAGAAGAAAACCTACACCAAAATCTAAAAACGGAATACTCACTTCAATATCTCACAAGCTTTAACAGAATCGAATTTATTCGAATTTATTGAAAGAAAGTCTGTGCTCTCTGCATTCTCAACACATGGTAAAGAGCAAATTTCGATCGTCTATCTTTAGGTATATGTCGAAACTATGTTTGAAATAAGTTGATTAACTTGCATATGTCGCAAAAATTTGTCTCTTAAAATTCGGTTTAACTTCATACCCTAGCGCTTGTTTCGATTTAATTATCTTAGAAAGCGACCAATTAACAGACTATAAATTACTTTGATAAACTACTATATCTTCTAAAACCAGAAGGCATATTGCATTCACTGAGTTTTGTAAGCTCAGAGAACAGTATTTTACAAGAATTGAAGCTATCTGGATTTGTTAGTAGCAGAATTGCTAATAATACTACAGTTACTTGCGAGAAACCGAGGTAGGAGACCAGTTCAACGGTTAAATTATCATTTGCCAGAAGCGTAAATGCGGCAGCTGTTTGGAAAATTGATGACGATGAAGCCGTCGATGATGATCTCATTAATAAGGATGATTTATTAGACGAAAAAGATAAAAAAAACCAAATTCTGAAACTTTGAAAGGTAAGTGATGCACATTTTTGATGAAAGAGGATGAAATTATCGTTTTGCTTAGTTGTGGTACTACCGGTGCACGAAGGGCATGTAAAAATTGTACTTGCGGCTTAGCCGATGAATTGACGGCTGAAAAACAAAAATCCCACGTGAAAAGCCAAAATGCAAAATCCAGTTGTCGCAATGTAATTCCTTTTTTTTGTAGGACATTCTTATTTTGTTTATACGCCAATTTTGAAATTGCAGTGTTATCTGGGCGCTGCTTTCCGTTGTTCCATTTGTCCTTATTTAGGAAGGCCCGCTTTCAAACCAGGTGAAAAAGTTGACTTGGCGGATAGTTTACTTAATCCGGATATCTAATTATTAAAGGAGATGAGTAAACTAACAAGATGAATAATCGAACAAGATTCCTTCCCTAAATTGTCAACATGATCTTTAGAATGCTTCGAAATTTAAAAAAAAAAATATATCGATTTTGTGCATCATGGAAAATTTCGTTGCTTAGGGCGGATACAGAAACTTTGTAAAATTAAAATTGATATAAAAATCTTTTTTCTTGATTACGTAGGCATTTACGCGTTCATACGAAATATCGTTCTTAATGCATTTGACGAACATACGATATCACTTGGGATTGACCATGTTTAGAGTTATACTCATTTTGTCAAAACGAAAGAAGTTTTCTAGTTCCTACAAAGCATATTCTTGGTCAGCATCAAAGTGTGAACCAACTGAAGTATGTCCACAAGGCGGTCTGTCCGGTTGTGCCTCTGTCGGTATAGTGGTCAACGGCCAGATAAGAAATGTAGTCTATACTTACTTTATTCTTTAAAAAGCAACTCAAATAGAAAATACAATTGAATAAAAATCTAACGAAATTGAGAATCGTTGTAACAAATCTAATGAAATTGAGAAAAAGTCCAATACAATTGAATAAAAATCTGATGAAATTGAGAAAAAGTCCAATACAATTGAATAAAAATCTGATGAAATTGAGAATCGTTGAGAAAAAGTATAATACAATTGAATAAAAATCTAATGAAATTGAGAATCGTTGTAAAAAATCTAATGAAATTGAGAATCGTTGTAAAAAATCTAATGAAATTGAATGCTGAATGCTCCACATTGATCAAATCTAAATAGTTAACACTTTGTTTTGAGCCCCAGACTTTATTTTCAATTGTTTTTATTTGCCTTTTTGTTTGTTTCCCGGTGCAATTGTGCTTAATGTTGCGCAGATAAACAAAACTAATAACGTAAAGTGAAGTATCACCCTTTTAAACATTATTTTTAAAATTTAAAAAGACTATGCATCGGATTAATTAATTTCACGACTGCTCCTCTTCGACCGACGTATTTTAAAAGAGGCGCTGCAAAGTGCTATAAGGTATATAATGGTTAACCTTGCTCGAAAGTGCCGTCTTAATTTATGTTGGAACGTCAGGTCAATTATTGATGTGGTTTTTAGAGCCTTCGGATCTACATACATATGAAATTTTTTAAGAAAAATTCCTGTATAAAGGTCTTCCACTCACTTTCCTTCTCCTTTACTGTTTTTAAGGTTAACACATTTTCCTCTGCCTTCTTCGAGACTCAGGCATATCAAATCTTGTTATTTAATTAAGGAATATTAAGTGCTTTATTCATGCTTGAAATTTTTTTCACAGTTTTCATGCTGGCTGGTATAGGTCCCGATAGGGATAGAGACTTGAAGTCTTGCAAAATAATTCAAGTTGGCTTAACGTGGCTTGGTACGGGTCCAACTGCACTTGGATCAATACAATTGCATTCTTCAACTGCCGATTTTGACAATGCTTCGTATAGTTTGTTCTATGTTCTCTGTTTTCAATGATTGTCTTAAATTTTTACATCCCAATTAAGCTCGATATTTTTCATAGATTGTAATACAAAGCCATTTTCGCAATGAAACCCGAAACTTTAAATATTAACCATAATTTGTAAGTTACTGACAATAATATTGAGAAACCCTTGGGTTACATATCAAACTGAAATATCAAACGAAGCAAGAAAGAATCTCTCTTTACCAAAAAAAAGAGTATTTGTGTTGGATCTTAAATACCGAAACCGAAATAGGTGTGTAGGCGCGCGCGTATTAATTAATTATTTTAAATCAGCAAGCACGCGAGCGAGCAAGTTAATGAACGTATGAGTGAAACTGGCACGCTATATTTTTATACATTCAAAACTGGCACGCTTTATTTTTATACATTCCGCAAGTGTTTTTCATACAAATTCAATTGGCACGCTATTTAGTTATATTAATTTCAATCTATTATTTTCTCTTTTTCAACCAAATATATTTGTATATATATATATACATATATGCTTTATAGCTAATTGCTTGTAAATCTACTTGAAGATCAGAAATCTAACTTTTCGTTACTTTTTAGCTTTTGTTTCACGATTTCACGATTTAAACGATTGACTTTGCTTTAAAAAAAAAAATAAATCAATAAATTTACATTAACCTTCGCACGTCATGCAAGTCTATTAACTCATAAGAAGTAACCAATTGTAACTTCAAACCAACCATAAACACCCCATGATCAGCATTAGCTTATATGCTATGTTATTATATTATATGCTATAGTTTATTGCGCAGTCGATTGCTTTAACTTGGATATGGGAATTTGTATTTATATATTTGGATTGGCTCTAATGTTTTAGCATATGCTAGCGGAAATTTTACCGCCATCTTACCCTGTATGGAGTGCAACAAGGACTCAATGAAAAACATTAAAGAATGCGCGGTTTCCGTTAATAAATTTACGATGAAATTGGTTTCATCCAAAGACCGCAAAACTCAAAATATTGAACAAATCGATTTGAAATCCATAATGACAGTGTTGTCACCTTACCTTAGCCACAATTCAGCACAAACAAAGACAGCTGTACTCAAATAAATTTATCATTTACTGATTAATTTTCCTAACGAGGTAAATAATACTCTTCTGAATAAGTTATGAGCAGCTGCTTCATTTCTCATAAACTTTTTAGATGTCGACACATCTAAATGAATTGGGTAACAACCTATTGGGCATATTGGGCATATTGTCGGATAACTCGGATGATGTAGTGTAAAAGTGCATCTCAGGGCTGCCCGAAATTGTTAATTCACAACATTCCAAAGGTCAACAATTTTACTTGCGGTCACGTTTTCTACATCCTTTCCAAAGTTCAATGCGTTGCAATGTTTAAACATTTATAACTTATAGAAGAAGTATAGATATACAGAGAGAATAAGCGTAGGTATTAAAATGTAGGTCTGCGTGTTTATTCAATGATTATCGCGCCTAAATTAGTTTCGCTGCTTTTAACAAATTTGAAGGCGATATCTGAATTCTTACGAACCGGAGTTTGCTTATCACGTATGGATGGGTGGACGTGTTTAGAAAGATTACAAATTTGCAATTGGTGAAGAATATATATAATCGATAGTGTCTCTGACTTTCGATGCTTTTTAGATGATGGTATTTTTTGGTCGTGAGTGTAAACGTAGGAAGGAATTCGCCTTTAGAGGACTTTACTGGGCAGAACTTACTTGTTATTTCCAAAAAGAAGTTCTGTAGAGCAGCTACAGCCTACTACTTTTCAGTCTATCCTAAGAGTTTATTCGAAACCAAGGTATTAATTATTGTTATTGTAATTTTTAATTTCTGAATTCCTTTTACCAGACACCACTGACTTTAATAAGGCTAACTATCGCAAATTTTTACTTAGCTTAATTAAGTTATTTAATGAGGATTAAAGTGTCTTAGATAACCGGGCCAATCCAATAATAAGGTAAATAATTTATTTTACACATATTTAATAATAATAAATAGACACTAATTTCCAAATATTTTCAGACGGTTTTGTGTTTTGTTAAACGCCGAATACATTTACTTAACATTTTCGGAAATCATAGCGGAGGAGATAACAACTTTAAAATTTATATCGTTAATTTTATACATTTTCTCATTACTTCCAAATTCAGTATAGCAATTGTAATGCAGCGAGTGCTAATTCAGACTCGCTCATTTAATTTTCTCATTGCTACCACGTTCAGTATAGTCATTCAGATTTGCTCATTTAATTTCATCTGTTCCTTCACTGCGAAGTATGTTAAAAAACACGTCATCTCTGTTAAAGCATGTACCAACTGTGTTATATTTCACATAAGAGCGTAGGTGGAAAGAGCAAACAAAGATAAGGGTTCGAAAAAATTGCATAGCTTCGACCAAGGTTACTTAAATATGCCTCAGCGTGGTTTGATTGTCCTTCCTGATACTAATCTGTCTGAATTTGCAATATCGACACCGTCATGCATCGCGGGATATTAAACGCCTGTCAACTAATGCCCTATCTCCATTGTATACTCATTGCACAGAGAATCTGTGCTTCATGGCTGCGTAAATAAATTCTACATGGTTTCTTTAATTTTCTTACCATCTTTCTAATATAACCAAGTGAATGTGTGAATTTTTCCAGTAATTTTTAACACATTTAATTCAAAAGATTCATATTATAATATCATTAAATTTATAATTTGTTGAATTGAAAAAGCGACTTTGGATTTGGGGCCGTGTGAGATTGAATGTATATGCTTTTGGAAATTGTTGCAATGTGAGAGCCTGAATTTGTTTATGACTACTACTTTGTACAACGTTGTGAACCAACAACAAATTTTAAAGTAATTCATGTCACAATTCTATTTGTCGCGTGCTAGACATGAATGTATCAATAGGTATGTTTTAATAATATATTAAAATTTTTATTATTTTTATTTTCTTCTTTTTGGACGAAGTTGTATTTGAATATTCCATTTCTGGAAAAAAAACAAGCGTAGAGAACAGACGAGTAACTGTAAACATAAATGCAAATAATACTAATTCGGAAATAAACAATTATTTGTCGAGAAGAAAAATATCATCATGAGTTGGAAGTAGCGAATTTGAACGAAATTGGCGTTGAAGACGGTTTGGTGTTAGTAACCGCTTTGAAAAATAAACCTAAGTTAATAAAACTAATTTTAGATGGCAATCAAGTAAAGAAAAATGTTATTTTAATAAGCTATTTATCACACAAATGGGTTGCGAAGCTATTAAAAATGCAATGTTCTAAAAATCCGAATATCTTGGAAGACATGCTCGAAGATCAGTCAGAAATCGAAGATGATGAGGACTTAGATGAGGAGAACGGAGATGATGAAGAGGTTGAAGAGCGCAAAGATTCCACTGAAAATGCAATTGATGAAACAGCTTACACAACGAGTCAAAACTTTGCCGCTAAGGTAACCTTACTTGTTACAAAAAGCCAGTAAAAAATTATGCCGATCGTATTTTTATAGATGCTTAACACCAACGAGTCGATTGTCTCTAGTAAGACCATAACTCCTAGCATTACCACTTACGATTATCTTACGCGAAATATCTGTATAGATTTGATAGTTATCGGCCAAGTTGAAATATTCCAAAAGTCTACTTAATGCATAACCTGTCGAAAGGTTATAATGAAACCCAATACCGAAAGCCATAAATAAGACAAACGATGTAACCAAAAATATTAGACTTTTTCATTCGGATCCATAATAGTGCTAGTGGCGATGATATTATCAAAGAAACTGTCATCTCGTTGGCTTTCCAAAGTCTCGATCATGAGCGACGTTTTTTTTGTTATCATTCGGCAGCTTTCTGTCGAAATAGGTTAAGTCATTGCAGGAGTTTTGGTCCACCAAAACCGATTTTAAATGAAAAAAATAAACCAATTATTAGACTCAAGAGTACACCTCGTTGATTGGCTTTCACGGTAAACATTCCCAATGTAAAGATCGCCAAGAGTGGTCCTCCCACTACACCGAATATAGTTAGCGAAGCTTGCAAAACACCACCCAATGAGCCAGCTCCAAAAGCTAAGGCGACGCAAACAATACCGTAAATAAAAGCCATAGATTTGGACGACAGAGTGGTATTAGTTTCAATCATTGGACGTTTAAACCACAAGTCATATATGAGTTTTATATAGTCTTCAACGGCCACTAAAGAGCTAACCGCAGACGAGACGGCAGATAGACTGGCTGAAAATATGCCAGACACAAATAAGCCGCACAAGCCTGGATATTGACCTATAAGGAAACAAGCAGATGAAAGGAAATTTTGTAAGAACTTGGAAAGAGACAGAAAGTACAATGTTCTAATTTGTTGCACACTGGCAAATAAAGGCATCAGATGATCTCCTCTGAAATCCGTCCATCCTTAACTGGATCACAATCATGATAACAGTGGCAAATAGCCAAGCCACTGAATAGGGTACTGAAAATCAAAATTAACAATGGGAGATTCCACCATAAAACAGCCTGAGCACCCTTCAAACTATATACACTTAGCAAACGCTGTATCTGTTTTGAATGTGAAGAAGAAAAGCCAGTATTGAATTTACAGAAGTAAAGCGTGCCAGTTTTGAATGTACAGAAATAAACCGTGCCAGTTTTGAAGGTATAAAACTAAAGCGTGCCAGTTTTGAATGTATAGAAGTAAAGCATGCCAGTTTTTAATGTATAAAAATGCTGCTACGATTTTTTTCCACCACTTTTTCCAATTTAACAAACTCGCATGATTCTCCGCTGCTACTTCTTACAATTTAACAGACTTTCATGAGGAGAGATTTTTTATTCACCATTTTTCTTATTTATTAAAAGCAACTCTGTGCATTCATATTCACCATTGGCTTGGCATTGCCAAATCGTGCCACATAGTTGTTATATAGAATAATCTCTTATAAACGCACATGCAATAAAAAAATATATTTTTTGTTAATAAAGTTGTTTAACGTGAGTAGCAGAATATTTGCCGGAAAGTCATGCTGTGGAGAATTTAGAAAAGCAACTTTAGCTTCGAATATCAATCTTGTCGTTTTTCCTTAAAACAAAATTGAAAATTACTAAGGACCATTTTCAAAGAAACAAAAAAAAGAAACCAATCTGGTAGATAGGTTTAATTATCAGTTTAATTATCAGCTCTCAGTCATTGACACTGAAATTCAAAAGTAAGATTTCGTACAGGTAACTTCTGCTTATTAGTCAACTTTCAGCTAAAATAACATATTGAAAACGGCACTAATTCGTTCAATCATTATCCATAAGCACGCCAAAGCATTTTGTTAGACCTAACGAATACGCTGCCGCCTACATTTAAGAAATTATGCCTTAGAAAATTGGGCAAAGCACTGGCTAAATTGAGAAATTATGAAAAGGCACTGGCTAAATTGAGAATATTGTGAAAAGGCACTGGCTAAATTGAGAATATTGTGAAAAAAGCACTGGCGAAATTGAGATGAGAATTTCCATTCAAGCGTGGAAAGTAACATTTTATTGTATTCTCAGCAAAGTCAAACAGTCGTTGCAGATGAACTCTCAATGGTAAAAAAATACAGACTCGCTCCTTCAATTATTCTCAAATGCAAACTAACTTTTTCAATATTTTCTCAGATATTACCAAATTCGAATAGGCTCTCACATTTTACCAAATTCGAACAGGCCCTCACATTTTGCAAAATTCGGACACGCAATTGTTATTTTCAAATCAGAATAGGAGAGACATATTTAAATTATAAAACAGTGTTGATTTATCGTTTACGCAACAATGCTTTCACAAAACCAAGTTAAGAAACGCAATGCAATCTTTAATACTTTAATAAAAAAACCAGCCAAAAGAAACCAGCCAACAACCAGTTGCTGCAAAGCAGCAACTATCAAGATTATAATCCGAATAGAATCATTTTTATACATTCAAAACTGGCACGTTATATTTTTATATTTCAAATACGATTTATGCGTGGTCGTAGTTTAAAATGTGGTTGGTTGATAAAGGCATAACACTTACAAAGAAACGTAAATAAATAAATATGCATCCATCCATTTATCTGAGTTTTTAGTAAAAGATTCCACAAAGCAGGATGAAACACGTGCCGTAGAGCATAAACAAAATAAAAATGTTACGGGGAGAATTTTTCTGAGGTTTTGTTTATCAACATTACACCAGCTTTTGGTTAGATTCATCGTTTCTTGCACATGCAAATGGATGAAAGGAAGTTGAATGATTTTATTGAGAAATAAGAATGATTTTTTGAGAAATAACTTTCTGTCCAAAAGCAAAAATTAAATATTAAAAACAACTCTGTGCTTTCTCTATGCTGAACATATGGTACTTTTGCAGATGAAGGTTTTGAAAATCCATATGTGTTTCGTATACTCCGATTCATCAGACATGCCAATGGGGCCCAGCATATCCCAGGCCACATCCACTCCCTATGTCTCTTCTCGCGTATAGGAGTTATCCCCTTTTTTGTTTTTAAAATTCACATGCGACCAGTTCGTTTACAATCTCTTACACGGAAATGAAACGCTATTAGCAGTCGCCAATTCAGACTCGCTCTTTAATTTTATATATTTTCTCATTGCGAACAAATTCAGTACAGCAATTGTAATGCAACAAGTGCTAATTCAGACTCGCTATTAGAGGAACACTTTACTCGACGCAGCGGCCCAGGAGGTCAGTCAGTTAAATTAAAAACATGTGTACTTTTTCCCACACACATTCTGAGTGGTTTTTCTTAATTTTTACAATCTCTAAATTTGAGAAAAAGTGCCCGCGACTTTTTATTAACAAAAATAATATTATACAGTCAGCAATACTATTAATATTATAACGCTGCCAAGCGTAAATGCGATAGCAGTAATAAATTTTAACAATTAACCGTTAAGTAAATATATATATAATTCTTTTAGATAATCGCATATTAGTTGATAGGAGTAGCTTCTAGAATTTTTGGAGGAATAGAATTTTTGTTGGTATAGAATTTTTGGAGGAATAGAATTTTTGGAGAAATAGAATTTTTTATTTAAGAAACACGATATAATAACCAGTTTTGGCAAAAAGGCGTAAGTTAAATACAAAAATCCAAAAGACGTATGTAGCACCCAGAAAGGGTTGAGATAGATCGGCCTTTTATTACACCGTGCGCTTTAAAATCACTTTCCGAATAGATCCAAGCGTGTTTGTCCGTCTGCCCGGCGTGTTTTCTTGTCTTCCACTCAAAGGTTACAATTTTTAAGATATTTTGGTAGAGTTTGGTTTACCGACGTGTTTTGTCTGACGAACGCTAAAGAAAAACGTTCGGATCAGACCATTGTTTCGAGCACTGCTCATTTTATTTTGAAAAGCCGCTCTATGAATAATTGCTAGCATTGCATTAGGGTACGTTGTATAGTGGTGAAATTTGGTAAACTGACATCTTTTATTATTTTGCTCGGCTTGATTAAAAACGATTTCTATTGCTTTGGCTATCATTGCAGGCGCAGTACAAATCAATCGACCTCTCAAATCGTGAATTGAATGAGACGGCAGCAAGTGCTATCTTTGAAATGATAGAATATTATGAGGCAACTAATGAATTGGATATTTCGTCGAATCCTATCGGTATGACTCATCGCGGGTGGGTATCGTGCAATTATATCATTGGTCACAGTCAGGAACTTCAGGTGCTTAATGCAGAAGGAAATCCAATTTCAAAAATGAGTGCCGATAATTTGGGTAGTGCCTTAAGCACGTCAAGTTTGCATACGTTAAAATTAGAACATTGGGGCCTCCGGGGATCGCCTTTATCTAATTTGAGTAAGTCCACTTCGTACGTTTGGTCTTTACACGTTTTTCACCACTGCACTGATTTATATGTATAAAGGCTTTAAATTACGACACAATCGTACATTGAAAGAGCTTTGGTTGGGTTACACGATTTGGATTGTAATGACGCCGATGCGATAGGAGAACTGCTAAAGGTGAATCACTACTTAGAATTAATCGACGTAAGCAATAATAATATGAGAGATGAAGGCTTACGTCATATGGTCATGGCGTTAATAATGCAGTCCAAGGAATTGGAGAGACGTAGAACATTTAAACGTACCGCAGCAATCGACGATGATGACAGCGCGCTTCAGACAGAACAACTATGTCTCAAGCATTGAGAGCGAAATTCAAGCATCGCAAAGTGATGTGCGGAGTGGAGGAGGTGATTGTGATATGAGAACTAATGAAAGAGAATTTTTGGATAATCCATCCATTTTAGAAGAAATCGATGGAGACGAGGACACCGAAGATAGAATTCGATCCAGCACCGCAAAGAATTCCTCGCAAAATAGCGGCTAATCGATGCTGCACAAATTGCTATCAATGAACAGTGAAAGTAGCAGTGAAGATGGAACTGATATACTTGATGCGACAACAAACACCTCTACTTCAAACACCAATGCAAATATTAAAGCACAAACATTAGAAGAAAACAATGCTGCTCCATTTTCAGTGCAGCCAACTGGTGCATCATGTCCCAATTTGATTCAATCATCTTCAATGGTGTTATTAGACGCATCGGGTGATTACAAAAGTAGAAGGAATGATGGTAGCTCCAATTCAGTCACGTCAGGACCTCCAACTGTAGATACCATTTTCGAAAGCCAAAACAATAACCTAACAAACAACAGCACTAGTCCAAGAAACAATCGGTTGAATAATAATATTGTTGCTGCCAGCGATCAGTCGCAAATATTCGAAGTGGCCGGAGAGGAAGGTTATTGTATACATACAAGTGCTGCTGATGTAAGTTCTAAGGAACACCAGTCTCTTATGCAGCATCATTCTGCCAGCAAAGCTCTAGATGTAAATAAAAATCCAAAAATAATTGAGGATTTCGACGACACACACAGTACGGATTCAGCTTTTGAGAGTGCCTCTGAAGGTGATATAAGTCGACATTTGCCTGAAGGGTTTACCCGCTTATCTACATCACTCGAGAGTTCACGCGTTGATGATTTAGGAAAAGAACCTGCTATAGAAACGGCGACTATTGCCTCTGAATCGAATGAGTGCTTAATAGCAGCAGCAGTAAGTGTAACAACTGCTTGCACGCTAACGCCTTTTACTCCACCTTTTGCAAGAATACAAAAGCAACTAGCAGAACGTGAGCGATGCGTGAACATGCCCGCCAGTAATTTTTCTCTGTCCACCTAGCTGCCTGATACTACGGCAGCAACGCCCACCGTTAAATTAAATTTTGATTCTTTAGAAGAATCTACAAACATGTCGGTCGAACCCATTCTTGGAAATAAAGAAAATATACCTAAAGTCACCATTTCTGATAACAATATGACTTTAAAAACGAAATCTATTGGCGGAATATTGTCCACTTGCAGTCCTACGCAGCCGCCGCCTTCTACTTCACTGGGCTGTTCTAGTAGCGGCTTACGGCGAACGGAGTCTTCTTGTGCCTTTCTAACTCAGTCTTCTCGAAAGCACGGACAGTAGTGAAAATTCTTTGGATGGCAGTATCTCTGTGGAGCTCCTATTTGCGTCAGCCCTTTCAGACAAAGTTTCCCTACAAATTTTGTACCGCATCTAAAGTATTAGACGTTCAGCTACCCCTTTTTCAATAAGTGTTAATCCTCCTTTTGTTTTTCTTTTCGTATGTCAGTTGTAAAGTTTTGAATTCTGCGTTGAAGGCTTTAAATTTTGCTAACGATCAGATCAGTTCCAAATAAGCTAGGGATGGTGATTTTCCATAAAAAACATTTGGGTCTTCTCCTCCCTTCTTCGTCTTCTTTTAAGTGCACTGCACCCCAATGTTGTTCGGAGCACATTGATACATCACTAATCATATGTTTGTACCAAGCAACGGTAGAATCAATTTTGTCATCTTTTGGTATTCTTATTTTTAAGCATAAATTTGGAGAATATAAAAAACATGACATTTATAGAATCTATCTTTCACCAAGTAAATGTTTAAAAATTGAAAGAAAATATGAAAGAAAGTTGTATAGAAAATGGATTGCAGCAATTTTTTCTAAAATGTTTACTTTCTCTCAACTCCACCCAAGCGATTGCCTCTTCTGAGGTATATTATAACGGCTATGCTGGATGAGAACTTTCGTGGCCTGGTGATACGCAGTACGATCTGTCATAGAAAATAATTTATGAACTTTACACAATTTTAGATTATTATTGAAACACAAAGCTAGGGTCTCAATGAAGACTTGGCTGAAAGTAGTACATATGATGCCATATTGGTGCTCGCATTGTAAAATGAAACTAAGCGATTGTTCTCAAATTTGATATCAAATTCGACAATTTGAAATTAAGTCCTTACAGTATGCGTAATGGATAATTTCATCTATTAGTAGATAATAAGCGAGTGTTTCTTTATTCAATATCATATAAAAAAACATATACTAAGAAAAATGTAGATTACTATTCCTATATATTTAATGTGGGTATGTAGAACGAGAAAATCTATTTTATCATTAGTTATGTATGTGTTATTACAGGCTCGTATTCCATGCGTCGATTTTGGTTCCTCTGCGCAGGTTTTGTCACAGAAGTCAAAATATCTGACCTAATGTAAAGCGCTAAATAAAATATTGATAGACGATTGATATTTTTTATAATCTAATCTCATACAATTATTTTCGGTGCATGCGGATTAAAACATAATATGACAATGGTTCCATCTTATGCGTACTTATTACATTTATCTCTCTTGTTCTTGTTTTTAATTATTATATATTGTTCTTGTTCAATAGGAACTGCACCCATCTCAATTTTGCACACGATTTCCAATCCCGAAGAATGCATTTTTATCGACACATTCAAGGCTTCACAATATTTTTCTTTAATTTTCGATTTGAATCAAGTAAGCTTTGACTTGCTTTCTTATAATAATTTGATTATGTAATATGTATAAGATGATCCATTTACGCCCACTTCGAAACAAATTTGCCTGAACTCTCCACCTAGTGTTCATTTCCTTCCAGGCATCTTGAGGATGTGTATCGCTTTATGGAATTTGACATTAACTCGCATTATTAACAAAAGTTTCCGGCACCTCATATATATAACTTCACAAAGTTTGCCGCACAATGTAACTCTGGCGTCATTAAAAATAAGTGCATCACATTTTTACTTTTTCCGTTGACTACAGCATTTGCACGTCTTGGCTTTTGCTACACTTCGAGGAACTCCATATCTCTTTAAGGCGTGGGCATATCGCCGAGGATGTTACACTGTTTGCAAGCCCTTCGAAGTTTACACAATTGAAATGATATTTAATCTTCAGATCTTTGTTTACTTAATACTTCAACGGAATCTTCCAAAAGCAACTACAGTAGATCCAAAAATCCGAAATCGGCCAAGATAGAGTTTATGACTACACCACGCCTCATATGGAATGATTCCCTTTAAAGGTTTTAATGGCAACCGATGTGCACGGCCGCAGTTACACTTTCACCAAAATTGAAATGACATAAAACGCTGCGCCAGTCTCAACAATGACGCGGCCCGAATGAAACGAATTCGTTATATCATATAAAGAAACCAGATGAGGGTAATTATGATGCATGGCGTGTGAAGATGCGAAGTACTCTTATACATGCTAGCCAGCGAAATGTGTGCCGAAAATTTTTTACTTTATGTCATCGTGCTTATTATATTGTGTAATTCAGTCTATATGTAAACATAAATAGAGACCGTATATTCTTAGAAAAATTAATATACGATATTTAAAATTAACATTTTAAAATCTTCCACATTGGTAGTAGTAGTAACAATAGGTGGTTAAACAAACTAAAAATGACATCTAATTTATATATTTATACACACATATAAACACACATTGTATCCATGTTCTGACATGGGATTTCCTGATTAGTCAAAAGTTTCGTAGTGGTGCTGGCGATATTGTTAGTGATGTTGGAAAAGAAGCAACCATCGACAGGATTGCGTGATTTATTTTGAGCCAATTCGCTAACTAAAACGTCGGGACGGGACTTAAGGAAACTAAGTTCTTTAAGATATCTAACGAAAATTTTTCTTGGAATCAGGACCATTCCTTAGATATGTTTTTAAATCAATTACTAACCTTTGTCTATCAAGTTCTGCGGCCTTCATATAAGGCGCTTTACGATCTGCGGACATTGTCCGCCATTCTTCTCCTATAATTTTTGTATGCTCTATAGCAGTTTTATTGGGATACTCTTTGCGCAAGCTCTCACGTCGCTCATTCATATAACGTACATAACCTTAAAACAATTTTCATTTAATATTATTTTATTATTTTAATCGTACATCTTACCGTTCAAAGGCATTTTAAGAGCTCCGGCACCATTAGTTTTAGGCCTTTTCAAGCGATAGGGTCCCGGCTCATCGGGAGAAGATTTAAGGAAAGTAGACATCTCTTTAAAATATCTAGCAAAAATATGTTTCAAGAAATGAGACCCATTTCTTCCAAGTGTTCTTAAATCACCCACTCACCTTTGTCTATCAATTTCTGCGGCCTTCATATAAGGCGCTTTATGATCTGCAGACATTGCCTGCCATTCTTGTCCTATAATTTTAGTATGCTCTATAGCTGTTTTGTTAGGGTACTCCCTGCGCAAGCTGTCCCGTCGCTCGTTCATATAACGCACGTAACCTTAAAGGCATTTGCATTAAATCTTGTGTTGTTTGTGATTTTAATTTCGGACCTTACCAGTTAAAGGCATTTTATGGGCTCCGGCAACGTTCATTTTGTGCCCTTTCAAACGATAGCGGGCGGGCTCATCGGGATGGGATTCAAGAAAGGCATGTAATTCTTTAAGGTATCTAACAAAAGTTTCCTTTATAAAATAAGATCGATTTTCTCAAAGTACTTTTAAATCAGTTACCAACCTTTCTTTATCAAGTTCTGCCGCCCTCATATAAGGTGCTTTAAGATGTGCGGGCATTGCCTGCCATTCTTGGCCAATAATTTTTGTATGTTCTATAGCTGTTTTGTTGGGGTAATCCCTACGCAAGCTGTCACGTCGCTCATTCATATAACGTACATAACCTTAAAAAAATTTTCATTTAATATTATTTTATGATTTTAAGTTTGCACGATACCGGTCAAAGGCATCTTAAGAGCTCTGGCGGCGTTAGTTTTACGTCTTTTCAAGTGATAGCGGGCCGGCTCATCGGGATGGGTTTCAAGAAAAGCATGCAGTTCTTTAAGATATCTACCAAAAAGTTTTTTTTAAAACTAGGACCCAGTTCTTCAAAATATTTTTAAAATAGTTACCAACCTTTGTCTATCAAGTTCTGCGGCATTCATATAAGGTGCTTTAAGATGTGCCGGCATTGCCTGCCATTCTTGTCCTATAATTTTTGTATGTTCTATAGCTGTTTTGTTGGGGTAATCCCTACGCAAGCTGTCACGTCGCTCATTCATATAACGTACATAACCTTAAATAAATATGTATTTATTATTATTATTACTATTATTAAAATTTTAGACGAATGAAATAAATTCTTAGACTAAAAAAAAAACAGACATTGAGCACTAGCAACACAGGCTATCGGGTCTAATTTATATAAATGTACATAAGATATTGGGCCTAGCAGTTTTAAGAAAGTAATATATTGAATTGATATTCTGTTCTGAAGCTGATCTTATAATGTCCAAAGGGTTAACCGTTCCAAATACAATACTTCTAGCCAAGGAAAAGATAAGGCAGTCGCAGAGAATGTGCTTTATAGTAAGAATTTGTCCACAATTGCAGATTGGGGAGGAAAACTTCTTCAAGATTCATTGGTGAGTTGCAATTGTAAGGCGATTTCTCGAAAATGTTTGGATCTTGATTTTCTCAACATTTGTTGAATATAAAGGTGGAATTAATTGAGGGTTAATAGAAGGGTAGTGTTGATGAAAATATGTATTTAATATTGTTTCGTGATCTTAAACTCACACGTTACCTGTTAAAGGCATTTTAAGGGCTCCGGCGACGTTAATTTTATTTCTTTTCATACGATATCGGGCTGGCTCTTCGGGGTGGGATTCAAGAAAAGAATGCAGTTCTTTAAGATATCTAGACAAAAGTATTTTTTATGATAAGACCCAGTCCTTAAAAACGTTTTCAAATCAATTACCAACCTTTCTTTATCAAGTTCAGCCGCCCTCATATAAGGTGCTTTAAGATGTGCGGGCATTGCCTGCCATTCTTGTCCAATAATTTTTGTATGTTCTATAGCTGTTTTGTTGGGGTAATCCCTACGCAAGCTGTCACGTCGTTCATTCATATAACGTACATAACCTTAAACAAATTTACATTTAAGGTAATTTTATGATTTTAAGATTACGCATTACCAGTTAAAGGCATTTTGAGGGCTCCGGCAACATTAATTTTACGTCTTTTCAAGGAATACGGCTCCAGCTCATTTCGTGGTTGTCCTGTGAATCCTACGCCACGGCGTTTCTGTACATTAGCTGCTTTCGAGATAGACTCAGGAGCTGATATACAGCCTTCCTCACCATGCAACATTAATCCGTTTTTAAACATTTGGTCACATACCATCATTTCGGTTTTAGTTGCTTTTTGTGCTTGTATCGACAGAGCTTTGCCATCATCTAAATCCATTATTAATTTAGCTAAGTTATACTTGTCGCCTTCCTCTTCTACTTCTTCTATAATTGTTGCTTTTAACGCGATATTGCTTTGGGGTTTCTCCAAGGTTGCTGAGGGTAGTGAATGTTTTTCTTGTTGTGACAGGCGTCTTTTCTCACTCTTCTGCACTTTAATATGCCTCATTATTTACTTTTCATTTAGAATCACTCTAAAATCTAGCGAAGACTAAAATTTCTACACTGACACAAGAAGAGGTGCCAGATTGTTTAAATTTCTGCCAAATACACACCCACCAAACTAGCACGAAAAATGGCAATATAAACTGTTCACACAATTAAGCTTCGCTTTGCCTTCAGACCTGAGCAATGAGCTTATAGAAAACAATGTAAACAAACACAGTGAAGCCGCGAATCCCGAACAATTGTTCAACTTTTCACGACCTATATGATATTAGCAAATCATAGCGCTCTACGCAATGATGCATTATTCCTACTTTGCATTTTTGCAAAGCTCTGACACCTCCAAAGCGATAAATTGGATATGGCTAACTTATTGGCATAGCTATTGTATAAATTCAACATACATCAATAAACATTTATAATTAAAATTATAAATTAACTGTCTTCCCCATGCTAGAGAATATAAGAGAAGCTTCATTGAGTCAGGCCCTACTAAGCTGTTTGTAAAGCTGGCGAACGCTTTTAAATTATGAATTTTTCACATAATGGATCGTAAGTTTAGTTTATGAATTTAAATGTACGTATATTGTACATACAATATATAAATTTGTAAAATTTATATATTAAAAAATTTATGTTATTTTACATTTCAAAATTATTTATCTAATTTATATTGATTTTCTACTAATTGTATATATATGTCAAATTAAAACATTTAATCTTCTATTGCGTCAGTCAAGCTCCCTCTCATGATCATTCTTCTGATTCATCAAAAACTTAATTTGCTTTTGCAATAAATTTTCTTACCATTGTTATTAACATATTTGTTGTTTACATTTATGTTGATATGTTTAGTTTTATTTCTCTTTTTTTGTCTCTACTTCCATCGACTTCCTTATCTTTTCTTATAAAATAGTATGGTAATGCGGTTTCTCATTGCGGTCCCCACGTAGGTGTTATTAACCGGACAAACGAAATAATATTCCCATATTCCCACGTCCATGACACACATTCAATTTATAAATTTTATAAAGTATACTAATTTATAAGTTTTGTATTTCAAATTTAGAAGTTATATACCTAGTATTACAAGAAATCAAAAAGAGCAATTCAAGCGATTCCATTTTACTATGAAATATATATGGCAAATTATTTTATTAAAGCATATTATATTGAAGAGTAGTTTTCAAATAATGAAAAAGTTAGTAACAGTGACGGGGTTTCCAAGTACTCCATAAAATAATACTAATTCGTTTTTTTATTAATCAATTTGAAAAGCATTATTTGTTTTCACACTAATTTTTTTATCGCAATTTTTGTGTTGTTTTCTCACTTTCACTATTCAAGCGTACTGTGTTATTAAGCAGCGGCAAATGTTTGAAATTAAAATGAAATTCTCGGCAAATAATGTAAGTGCAAGTACAATTGTACAAGTGTACAATTAAAGTAGAAATTATTTTTGAAATTGTTTCGTGCGTTTCGTTGTTTACCATCGTATTTGCTGCCAAATTCAGACTCGCTCTTTCAATTTAACATCGTATTTGCTGCCAAATTCAGACTCGGTCTTTCATTTCAACATCGCATTTGGTGGAAAATTCACGTTCACTTCAAAAAATGAAGTGGAGATAAGATAAAGCTTTAGAATTATACAATATAATTATTAAATCCATATAAAAATTTCCTTTTCAGAGAGATTGAGAATTATGTGGCTGTGCCTTTATTTAACATATTAGATGAAAATAATTTTCATAAGTTAATGCGTCCTGCTGCATGTCTTCTAATGTTAACCACAGCGTCAGTTTATGAAACAATTCAAAAATAGCGTAACTTGAAAAATCTTAAAAATGTTTGTTTTTAACCGTTAGTGGAGCATTTCTAGAATTATTTCCCGAATTATACGGTATTATAGTGAAATTTGCTACCTCAGAGTGGACATTATTATCGAAACAGATAGTGGAAATCCAGTGTTAGCGTATAGGAGGTAATCCATACTCGTTTCATATAAATTTTGTATAAATTTCAATCATTCTTTTATATGTTTCCAGGCAGTCTTTCTGCCGTGCTAGCTTTTGCTTGTTCTCTACAAAATCTTATCATATTCTTGGCATGCCGTAGTATTTTGGATAATCTCGTGACTTATATTATTAATCAGGTGTGATAACATATGCTGTTCTTGCCTTAAAACGTCCATTAATTAACGGCAATAGGCGACAATCAGAGTCCTCTGTTATGAAACTGTGGGCACGATAATATTTTTGTTTAAAACGAAAAAGGCGCATGATTTTGAAGGCAGAGTCCACGTGATATATGAAACGGCGCTTGCAACTGCCCCATTCAAGTTTTGAAATCACCTCTCAAAGCCCGTCGTATTGATCATTTAAATAGTTGTTAGGAATACGATAATTGAGAATATCTGTGACCAGAGTTGCATTTAAAAATGTAAATTTCTCTTTAACTGATATTATTATTATTATTTCCTATTAAAGAAAAGTTTGACAAGAAAATTACCGAAAATGGATACCCCAAAAGCTCGTCCGCAAACGTGAAGGTAGTTATGAGACTAAGCCAAAATGCAAGTGCAAGTGCATACAACTTAATAAAAGGTAGACCGATAGGATTGATTTTCTTGTCATATAAGATTGCGGTAATTTTTTTTATAAGGGAAAGTATTTTCTTTTCCGATTTCAATGGAAACAGTTACCTTAATTGAACTCATTGCCGTTACATTCGGGAATTCCACATTCATAATAGATTATTACGAAACTATTTATTATTTAATCCATTTTCTATAGTCGAATATAAGTACAATCCAATAATCCAATGTAACTTTAAAGAGTTTAAAAATTACTTAGATTGGCTGCTGTACTGCACTACAATGCTTGTAAAATAGTAGTTATTTGCATACATATATAATAAAGTAGTATATTTAATTTCCGCACAGTGTTTGGTTGTGATATGTTCAATTTTTTTTACTAAATAGCCGTCACTCAAATGCCAAATTCCTCAAAATGTCTTTGCCACCCTGCGAACCATAAGCTTCAATATCAAAGGCTGTGAAAGTACAATTTCTATCAAAAATCCCCAACAATGCCATAGAGAAATGACTCAACAAATATTATAAAGGGTATCTAGTTATTCGTTATCACAAATACTTACCCTTACCTTTACCTTACCCTTTTCATTATATTATCAAAAAAACCATTTCCCATTTCATAAAAAATTTATAATTTAAATACCTCCCCAAGCCTTGCATGCCCAGGCTTGCAGGAGACTTTTATATAAATTTAATTATAATTGTTTCTATATTAATTGTTCATGTGTATACTATACATACATATTATACATAACTTATAAATTTATAAAACAGCTATACCTGCACATCTGTTTGTCTATGTTATGTACCTCTGCGGAGGTATTAGTGGGCTAACACAATGAGGCGTTGTTCCGTTTTTCGGGTTGGGACTACAACTTTATCGACCTTTTATAAAACATTATGGAAATTGACAAAGCGAATGATTGTGCATGTATACATACAAATGACCCAAAAAGAAAGCAACGCACAAGAAGAGCTAAAGGCATTTTATTTTAAATTTAGAAATTATTGACCTAACTTATGTTTATTTTACCTGAAAAATAAACAATAAAAAAAAAATATTTTTTTGAGAGTGATAAATGGTAGTTTCCAAGTTACGAAGCAATTAGTACGGAAAAATATATCTAATAAATAGCTCTATATATTTCTAACCAATATTCCTTAACATTAATCACTAAGCAAGGTGTTCTTCTTGAAATCCATGGGAAAGCTCTTAACCAATACAAGCTCGTATGTTCCTAATAAGAATTCCCTTTTGTTTAGAATGGACAGAGCATAGAGTTGTTTTCAATAAATGTGAATTCAGGGAGGTACAACGAATTCAGGTAGATACGGCGAACTCTAAAGGAAGTACAGCTAATTCAGGGAGGTACAGCGAAATCAAAAGGAGGTACAGCGAATTCAAAAGGAGGTACAGCGAAACCAAGAAGAAAACATATGAAATTGTATATGAACTGCCCTATTGTTATTTCTTATAAATTTGTTCTTCGGTTTACGTTGATTTTTTTATTTCTCTAAAATCATATGTTTTTGTTTACATTTTCCTGTAAAATAATATGGTGGCGCGGCTGACCATTGCGTTTACCACTGTCGAGTTTTTAAACTGAAAATGAAAATGAAGCCTCATTGTGTCAGTCCCGTAGAGTTTTGTAAAAGGTATTAACTTTCAAAACTTCGTTCGGCCTACAAACTGCTAATTTTTAATGCGACGGATTTGCGGTGTGACGTTGTCAAAGTTAGTTATGCAGTTAATAAAAACAAGCCTTTGCATACTTTTCTAAGATATGCTCCATTGTCATATTGGGACATGAGGCACGTGATTGAAGATTATTTGTTTAATAAACGTCGCCTGCCAATAATTGAATTACGCACCTTCTGGCGTGGTCAGTAAACTGATTACAGATTTTCAAATATTTTTGTTTAATAAAAGGTCAAGGCGTATTATTTGCTTTTTCGGTAGATTGAATGAGATTGAGTTAATGCCGATAATATGATAAAATTTTTCCAGGAAACGTTTTCCAAAAGGGGTCCAGGAGCTTCATTTGACCGATTTCTTTTTGAAGTCCATTCTCAAAGTTACATATTATCATTCCTGTCGCCACTTATTATCCTGCTGCACACTTTATCTTTTTACTTATAAATCAATAGGCTATCTTTCCTCTCAATCTGCAGTCTTCGTGCGTTCACAACCTAGTCTAAAACTCTATACTGATACATGTGTAGTTATTCCCCATAACATCGCTTTGTACGCACGAAAAGTATACACAATTTTTACAGATTTCTCGTAGAATATGAGAGCAAGAAAAAAAGGCTTAGGCCGATTTTAGAATTGAATTTTAAAATCGGCCTACGCCTTTATTTCACCTGAATAATAATATCTACTTTTGTTTTCTTCAAAATGCTAGATGAAGAAGGAGACGAAATCGAAATGAGCAACGATTCTGACTATGATATTTTTAAAATTTTTTGCGAGAAAAGTCGCCACATATTTGTGACTCCTCGCGATGTATGTGTGTCACATTCGAAAACATCCAGCATGTAATCCATCGTATAACCAATCAACCAAATATATGACCGGAAAAACGGATTTCGGCACTTCTCAAAAATTACTAGTCGCTTTAGCATTACTGAACCGATAACTATTTTTAATATAAATAAAAAATAAATTGCATATCTTTTCCTATCTTGATGTCTACCACAATTTTACGTAATTTAAAATGTCTAGGTCTTATATATACAAGCGCACGATCTGCTTAGAAGTTGATAAAAGATTCAGTTCCAAGCCAATAGTTAAGGAAATTCAAGATTAGAGATAGCTTTACAGATTAACCAACATTGTTACCTTGGAAACATGTTTGGATACAAATTATATAAAAACTATATTTATGACAAGCCTTTACACGACTTTAGTTGCCACTAGTACTATAAATATTTGCGACGAATTTTAGATCGACTCGATTCGATTTTACTTCAATTCTCACGGTATAATGGTCAGCTGTCACATATAATATATAATTGTAGATAACCTTTACTTTTCTATCTCTATGTATTCAATTCAATACAATTTCAGTTTAGGTTGTCCCACAATTTACGTGTCATGTACATATATATACCGCTTTCCTAGTAGGAGCGTTCTGGGTGATTTTGATTGCACCTTTGTTCCGAAGTAGTTAATTTTCAAAGTTCGGAAGGAGATTTCGTTTATTTAATATTTTAAGATGCAATTTATAGTTCCAAGTTAAATGTTGGATAATTTTTAGATCACGTCTTAGGTTTTTGTCGTGACACATTTTACAAGCTTTCTGATTTACTGATTTTAGTTTGACAAGATGAAAAAAGAAATTTTCAAAATCACATAATCGAGTTGTCATTTGCTATCCAGAAGCATTTGTGCTCATGAATGAATTGCTACTACATGACATATCTAATGCAACTCTTGATGTCAAATCAAATATCCAAAATAAATTAATAAAAAATATGTATAAATAAATAAATAAATTTCAAAACTTCACCATTTAATTGAAAAAACTGTAAATAAGATGGGGTGGCCGCGTGAGTTCATGAAAGTTAGTTATAAAATGAATGCAAACAGGACTTTACATATCTTTCTAAAGTTGAGCACACCGTTGTTCCAGGAAATGAGAAAAGAGATCGAAGGATATTTACTTAAAGAACGTCAATTGCCAATAGTTGAACTACGTATCTACTGGATTGGTAAGTAAAATGTTAGGAAACTCACACGAGAATACAAAAAAGGAAGAAAAAGAAGAAGACAATTCGCAAGAAACCGTAGGATTAACAAGGTAGCTAATAAACCACTTTGTTAACACTTGAGTCAGCTCACAAAAGCCATTTTAGAATGAAGAACAAATGACGACAGGATCGATTTGCCAAGGCACATCCAAATAAATTTATTTACCCTTTTCCGGCCTGAAGAAAATAGCACAGTGATCATTAGGTGCAACAGAGTCGCATCATGGGTATTAACGATATAAAGACTAGAACTTAGAAGATATTTATTTTCTTCTTTTTTATATTCACTTTCAGTGCAATGTTAAGTAAAAACAAAACCTACGCGTTTCCTTTACGGTTTTCTAAGCCTTTCTTCTCGCAAAAAGTAAATACTGAACACGCATTTAGTAAATAAAAAGAAGAATCCTGCCAAAAAAAAAAATGGTATTTTATTGGTTTTAAAAATGAATCAGAACGAGAAATCCGGGAAAATGTTTTCGTTTTAATTGTAAATAGTTTATTTAACTTAGATCGTTGAGAGCGAGCGATTGAAAAATTATAGTCATTCCTTATGTTTTGATTTAATTTGAAAAATTTATCTATTTAAATATTATTTTAATACGACCGCTGAAAATATATATACTCCATGTACAGTTGATCAAAAGCGGATTTAATATCCGCACATTTCTATACTATCGGCTATCCATTACTCACACCTTGTTATCAAAAACTGAGAGTGTATTATTCTTTGCCTCTGTCCACAACATGTATGTACATATAATATATATATATATATAACTCAAATTTTTCATATCTGGGTTCACTAAGCTCGTTCGTTTGTTCGTCCAATTTCCGACCAAGAAATAAACAAGAATTTGAAAGCTTTGAACTCAGCCGAAATCATTTGGCTTAAAATCGTTCGCATTTTTTTTAAAGTCCAAATAATTAACAAAAAATTAATTTTTATCCTTCCATTGATCCTATTGATTGATGTTATTGATTTATTATACAAATAAAACGTAAAATTCTTTATGCTTAATTTATTATTTTGAAAATATTAGATGACGAAGGAGACGAAATCGAAATTATTAATGAATCCGACTATGAACTTTTCAATGCTTTTTGTACATCAAGCCGTCATATATACGTATCGCCTGGCATTAACTACATGTGGCTTCCAAGTGTAAATCGCTTGAAAACTTGCTGTGGAAGAGGACATTAAGAGACATTGAACATAAGCGAATCGTTCATTTAAACGATTAATTATGTTCGCAAAAAAGGTAAAGACGATGACCGGACACCGTTTCTTAACTGCATATTTAAAATAGACATTTTATTAAAAATTTTGGACGAATGTTACCGCTTGCTTTGAAAACAACCAGTGATTCTTATTCTTAAGATAAATAGAAGAGTAATTAAATATAACTTGATATTCATCATATAAGTGAAGTCTCGCTATGCATCAATACAAAAAAAATATAAGTAAATTACATAAGATTATGACCGAATCTGCTGTACTCGAAAACGCGTGGAAATTGTTGTTGTGCATCTTTTGTAGTCTATGAGCTGTGAATAATAAAAAGAGATATCATCAGTTCATCTTGCACTGCTGGCGTGTCCTTTGACCGATTTGTCGATTTCATGCATGTCGATCGACATGCGTAAAAGAACTTCCAATGTTTTCGTCAAATCTGAAACCGAGATCTTAATATTCGCGACAGAGGAAATGTCTACCCCGGACATGTGCAGACTAATGCATTAGGGATTCAAAGCATATACATCTACGTAGTTCAAATATATAAAAAATCAATTTTCATTATCAAATATTAAAAATTAGACGTTGTTTTTGGAATGTTTAGGAGTAGAGCGCGTCTTGTCAAAATTTCTTTCATTCATTTTTCTCATTAAAAAAGTGTATCGAAAAATATTTTTACCGTTTTACGAAATATTCATCCATTCAATGCACGTTCATCGGGGTGTCAAAGTGCGTTAATGCTCTTATCTTTATATGGCAAAAATTTTTAATTTCCAATACTTTTTAAAGAAAATTTGTGCATAATAATAATTTGACGTAAAAAGTAACCCTACCAAATCTGAACCATCTAGGTCTGTTTTTTAGATGCCTGTTCATATAAGGGTTCTAACGAAAAATTAACCGTTATTTGTCAAAAAAGTCGAATTTTTAATATTTTGTAATGGAAATTGAACCTTTGTAAGTTAAGAGCAGGGAATTCGCACCACACGAATCCTACCTAGAGGCTCCCATGAATTCAAGCCGTGCTATAGCGACAAAGTCTAATTTGTAGTTTTTTGTTATTTTATTCTTTTTATTTTACTTTTATTTACTTACACAAGAAACTCAACTGAAATCAATTAACAGTCGAATTCAATGCATTCTTACAAGTAAATCTTATATTAATTAATATTAAAAACTAGTATAACGTAAATAAGGAAAAGTAAAGAATGAAAAAAAAAAAATAATAATAATAATTAAATAGTAATTCATGTATAGAGAAGTGAAAAGGGGAAAAAAAGAAGAAAAAAAGCATGTACGCAACTAGTACAGAGGCATACAGAGGCAAATTGGAAGTGAACCTCTACAGCCAATACAACACCAAATTGCAAATGAACCCCTAAGCCATCGCAAACATACAAAAGCTTGGCAACGTATAGAGTAAACAACGCCAATTAATTTTCGAATCATAATGAGTTGTTAAGATTAAAAGTTCGTTTAAATACGACATAGGCAAGTGGCGTGTATTAAGCAAAGTTGTTTTGATAGACTTAAAGAATCCGACATTGAGATTAAGTGAGAAACATCATTTAGGTTTCTGCAAACAACTCCGAACGGATTAAACAGCTCGTAATTATATTTCCACCTTAACGAACAAAAAGTGCCTAAAGAAGCGGTTGGGGACATTAAAACTTATCTCACCAAGTAATGTGGGCAGATCGGTAGTAGCATTAATTATTAAAATCCGTGAAAACGTGGCAAGTAAACCCTAAGAGATTCGTGACGGTAGATCAGCCTTTCCGAAAGCCACGCTGGCATAGAGAAATACACGATTTGATGGCCAAGGCAATGTGCTGAGTCACAATTCGCTCAAACGATTTAGGTAAGACACTCAACTTCACGATGCCTCTATAGTTCTCAACGTGATGTCTTCTTCCACATTTGCGAGTTGAAATAAGGAAACTACTCTTTCAACACAAAGAAAAACACCACATAGCTCGACAAAGCATGTTTTAAATATAAATCATGGGATCCCATCAGGTCCAGGTGCAGAGCTGTATTTTAGAGACCTTAAACCGTCTAAAACAGCAAGTTCTGACATCACCAAGTTAGGAATCAAAGTCGAGCTAGGTACGGATATGGATAGTTGGCTGTTTAATCGGAATAAGCAGTTGAAAAATTTCGTCGGAAGCAAAGAGATTCGAAGGTTGAATATCATCAGAAGACTCAGAGCTATTGAAAGAAACATACGAGGGATATATACGGAGACAACCTTGAAATAATATCTAGGACTAACAAGCAGTAAGAATTTTATCAACTGAAAGTGTCTGCAATAATATTGGTGCTTGATCGGAACGAATACAGAAATAAGTAGATTTAATGCATTATAGAACGATGACATTAGGGTTTCAATATTTCCAGCAGAGAAATCAGACATAATGTGTGACAGAGGGGATTTAAGCAGTAAAATATTACTTTTATTAAAGTCGTAATATGTATTGGAAGAAGCTGAATTTGGCAGGTTAGAGTAGTTTAACGGACCATCATGCCTGTCATAAAAGGAAATACAAATTGATGGATGATACGGATACTCAGGTAAACTAAAAGGTGGACAGCGACTAACAACTATGTCCGGGAAGTTGACAAAGCAAAGATCTTACAATTAGAGCTCACGGTTATAGATCAAATAATTCATTGAAAAAAACCATAGCTCTTCCAGATGTTGAAGATGGGACCATACAGCCAGAATTATTTCTATTACACCCAGTGACTTGTGACAAATTGAATTCCTCCAACGCGATGCCTATATCACTAGATTTAGACTTTTCGGCCACATCACAAATAAGGGCAGCATGTTTCTCATAAATAGAGATATCGGCATTTGGAGGGATGTAGGAGCAAGTTACGTACAAATGTTTATTGGGAATAAACAAAAGAAAGCCGTTCAGGCGTCACCAGTGCGATCCAATCGATCTTTTCTGAAAACCTAGAAGGAATTGTGAAAAGTTCTGATGGATGTAAATCAAGCTTTAACAAAGTGTCAGTGAACACCAAACCGGAAAACTGCGCGCTCAACTGCTACGAAAACAACTGAAAAATAATAATAAGGTGGACTGTGTTAGTGGACGCTGCGAGTATCCTCCAATATAAATGAAATTTACGCGTTTACATAAAAATAATTTACGAGTTGCTTACGAGTGTTTGATGAATGATATGATAACAATTTTGCTGTGAATACTCATATGTTAAAAAAAATGTTTACTTTTTTTTTTATTCTATCGTTAATTTGTCCTGGATCAGTGATCGTGTTTTCTTCTTCAATACAAGCCACTCGCCACTCTATTGCGCATTTGCTAACACTACGTGGGAGGTGTTCTTTAATAACCCTTCCATTGTTTACTTGATACTTCCTAAAAATTCTTTAGTTCATTTCTTTGTGATGATATCCTTTTTTTTGTGACACCAGCCCGAAAGTAAAGCACCGAAAGTAGGTATTGGCTTTTCTGAATGTTTTGGGGTCTTTGTCATTAATGAGATTACGTAATCTTTATCCACCAAATATGTGCATATCATTACAATACTTCAACTTATCGCATGTCACATGGAGTTGCACTGAAGCTATTTCGCGTCTAATTCTTTTGCTTCTTTATTTGATGTGTTTTTTGATGAAATCTGTGATCTGTGTCTGATTCAGCTCAATTACATTTGGAACGTTAATAACAAGTTATTAGAGTTGGTCTTCTCTAACTATACAACTATACATGTTTGTGGTGTCGAGTTATTTGTTTCATCGAAGGATAGACACCATCCAACTCTTTTAATATGCTTATAAAAATTTTTTATAGGTGTGTTAACTCGAAGCAGAAGATCATGGGTTGTCCGCTGTCCGCATGTGTTATGACAGTTCGGACCTCTTTGCAGAATTCTTTCAAAAGTCTTATTACATTAATGCTACGCCGGTGGACGTATGTTGTCATCATATTAAGTCATTCGACATTTTGGAGCCATTTCAATTGGAAGTCTCAGTACATGTTTTAACAATGCCTTAAGATTGGTTACTTTTCCTTACCATGGAAAACTAGTTCTATTATTCCCTTGTATAAATGTGGTACTAGAGACAACGTTATAATTACACGAGGAAGTTCGAGGAAGTCTGCTAGATTATCATCGGCTATAATTTCAGTATATATTGTGAGGAACCAAAGTTGTCCCTCGTTTTGGCCTCACAGGTTTTTCATCTCTGAGGGGAGCGCTAGAGTAAGTTAGGCTAAGAGAATTAGGATTAAGCGAAGAAAAATGAGAGTAATAGGAAATAAGCCGAAGTTTCAGAAGTTTGAGTGCTAGACTAAGTTGGAGAGTAAGACGTAGGATTAAGGAGAGGGAGCCGAACAAGGCGGTGTAGTAGTTAAAAAACAACAGAATTAGTTAAGTTAGATCACTGGCCACTGGACGAGCGATAGAGGAGACGTTTTGGTCTGGTTGGTGCGGTTACAATCATGGTGGTGCTAGGTCTTTAGATTAAGAAAAGTGAACTTATATTGTAACAATATATATATATGCCTATATATGCCTATAATATATATGTATACCTATATATATTATATTTATATATGTATGTTCTGCAATATTTGAAGTAAATTTGTAGCTTTAAACAATAATGTGTATATTTTTAATGTTGTTCTTCTTTAGCTTGACAGAAGGGCAATTAACCAGCGCCGAGTGGTCAAGGAACATCTTAACGGCATTCCCAAACTTTAACTGTGTTATCCACGCTGACGGAGACTAGCATTATTATTATTCAATAAATAAGTGGTGGAGGTTTTATTCATATCGCAAAAGTTCAAATTTGTATGTTGTGAAATCTGCGTTATATCTACAACGTTTAAAAAATTGGGAAGTTGTTGCAAAACCGTGTAAGAAGGTTTGTGCGCAAGATCAGGTGTGTTCCAGTTGTTATTCCGGAGCAATGAAAGGAGAAGGATTTTATGCAGAGTGTTCCTACATTTGTAAGAAATGTCATGGGTTGTAGAGCGGGAGCTGGGTCAAGTGAATTTCATATTTATCGACACTTACGGCGAAAGGAATATGCGAGACAAAAATGATCCAAGCTAAAAGCGTAAAGGAACAATTAGATGAAGAACACCAACGAAAACTCTAAGAAAATCAAAAAGAAAGTGAAGAGAAAATCTCAATTGTCCAAAGATGATCGTGCTCTGAAAGGCAGTGAAGATTACCAGTGACCCAAACGATTTTAACTAGAAAACAGGTTTCATTGCCGAAAGAAGAAATATAGTGGGAAGTTGTCTTACCATCACGTAGCTAAATATTTTGCAGCATTAAAATATAGTTTAAAAATTTATTGATTCTGGAAAAACTGAAATTAAAGGTAAAGAAATTTTCCTGCTTGAATTCATACTTTGAATATGCTTTTAGTTCATTTTTCTTGCTGGTAGATCGAACGTAAAGCAATGTAATTCGTTTTAATTTTGGTGATGTGAGGTTACATAAATTATGCGTTAAAAATTGTAAATTACACAGTGAATTTTCTTAAAAATAAGACAATTTCAAATTTTCTTCAGCAATAGCTACTTTGCAGATTTATATCAGGCTCCCATAAGCCGTTAGACAAAAATTGCGTGAAAATAGAGCGGAATGTGCCGGGCACCCCAACACTCTTAGTATGCAATTAAATTTAAATTTATTTTAATCGAAAAATTTTACATTAAAGGTTGACTTAATTGAATTTTCTAGTCAAAATAACGTCGACTTAATTCAAAGTAGTTAGCAGGGAATTAGCTCTGCGATTCTATTATCACAATTAAAAGCTTACTGCTATTATACTGCAAATAGTTATAAATTGAAAATGTAGTACGTAATGAAATGGTTTTTGAGTACCAGACGGTTAGATAGTTTCTTATATTGTTGTCATTATTGCAGTTTTTGGTTGGAATTTGTCTTTGTAACAAATTTGAAATAAATAAATAAGTAAATAAATATTTTACTTTAATTGCTTTTTTTTATATGTATATATATATATATATTGTAATAAATTTTGTTTTCTGGTACTGAGTATTCTATACTTTGGGAAGATTCCCTATGAATCCTTCCCAAGTGTGACGGAGCGTCGTTGGTGGTGAAACGTATGTGTAACCCTAATCTGCTCGGCTTCAGAATGCCAAGTCTTTCCGTCTCATAGATTGCCCATCAAGTTCGGCATAAGAGGGTCCCTAAATCTTACTCGCAGGCGGGTTGAACGCCTTGTTAAAATTTAGCGAATTAAACGCTTTGAATGGCTTTGTAACAATTGAAATTCTTTATTCAGAAGTGCACTATTTATACTTAATTGTAACAGGTGACCTAATGCTACGTAAACACTAATTAATTAGAGCGCCTGGCATCGTATTGCACTTCGTAATGCAATACCCGGCCAGTTGAAGTGCGACTAAATTTTTGTTTTTCTCTTTTGCTACAGAATTATGCAAATTCAGCATAATTCTGTCGCACTTCAAAGTGGATGCATATACCGATATGCACTCACACTACTATATGTATATGTGTATATACATGTATATATAATAGGTGCTTTCATATATTCTGGTCATTAATCGCTACACCTTGCTGATCCTAGCACATGCACAGCAAAACTTTATGGCCATGGATATTCCGCTTCGATGTCGATGTGGATGGCTCCCTTGGACTAAACCGTGGCGTTTTGGACTTGGGTTTATCGTAATAGATCCACTTTTCGTCGCAAGTCGCAATACGTCACAGAAAACTCTCCTTTGTTGCCTCGCAAGCTATGAAACTTCTATGTTAAAACGGCTAGAAGGTGAACTTTTAGTCAATTCGTATAGTAGCCATTTCCCCTTCTTTTGTATCCTTCGCAACGCATGTAAATATCTACAAGCATCAATTGCTAAACTGCTCAAAAGTTCTTTGAGAGTTTGAGCTGGGTTTTCGTTCAGTAAGTCTTGCAATTCATAGTCTTCGAACATTTTTGGTCTTCCAGGTCGTTCTTTGTCATTGATATCAAAAAACACATTATGTCTGTTTGACATCTTCACTGGCTGATTAATTTTGTACAAAAAACAGGAAAAAGCATAATCTACAAAAGAAGCTGCCCGGAAGACTTTCCATATGATAAAATACAACGGGGAGCAATCAGGCAGCTAACAAAAATGTAACTATCAATATTGCTCCTGCAACAACTTTGCTGTAAAAACAGTCCGAAGGGGTTGTTTTTTTTCAACTCAGAGGTAATTTCATGCAACTCGCGGCAGTTCAACTTAGAGATAACTTCGTGCAACTTACGGCATTTCAACCTAGACAGTATATATGTATGTATATATATGTATATCCTTGTTATTAACACCTGCTTTCTACGTGACAACAGATAGAGATGGTCCGTCCCCAGACTTATGCTCCAAATTTTTTTTAATTTAAATATAACAAGGTAGCCAAAGCAATAGCTGAAAAGAAATCGAAATTATTGGAACCACAGGAGTACTTGAAAGGTCTCTTAGTGCAAGATAATGACAAAGTAAATACATTTGAACGTTCGGTAATGACCATAGTATTTATGATAAATCTTGTAGGGGATTTAGCTGTATAGCTTGGAAATACTTTGTCCAGTCATGTGAAACAAAAACACTATACAGAAAACGCGAGGTACGTGTTTTTACGACCTCGTATAACGCGTTACGTATAAATGATTCATCACATTTAACTTTTTCCGCTTGGGTTTTGTTTCCTTTTCACTTGTCATGGCTTAAAACTATTTTTTAAATAAAATTTATAAAAATTAAATTTAAACTTTTAATACACAAATTTAATTAAATAATTTAATTTTGTTATAACACAATTGACACACGTGTAAAGATACGCGAAGATAATTATGAACTGTACAAATCATTATAAATTTCGCAGTACAGAAATATGTATGTGGCAGATCCCCGCGTTATATGAGAGAATGCCGGTGTTATACGGGGGATTGACATCGCGTAATGTGAAAACTCGTTATAAGGATACCGGGTTACTGTATATATGAGATAGGACATTTCGCAAGCAACATTTGCGCAGCAAAATTCATTGTGGGTATGTTTGCTTAAGTAATTATGTGCAAGCGTACACACAAAATTTTTCAAATTTTGATTTTTCCGTGCTTGGCGGTTTCTATTTTTGGTATGTTCATATGAATCTTTTTTTATAAATAAATTACCATTGTTGTTCTATATATTCATATATTTATTACCAAAAAATTTTTATTACAATACTGATTTCTACTGTATATATATGTCCTATTACTGTTATTAAAAGCAAAATAATATTATAATTATTTCCGAATTTCTAAATTTTCATAAATATTTGGCTTTGCTCAAAATATCTTTTAAGTAGATAAAAAAAAATAAATTGAACACAACGCCTACATCAAAAATTCTACATATGTACATATGTTGAAATAAATAAAATTTGACAACAAGAAAACAGCCGGCTTAGAGAATAATTGTGCAAAGACATGCGTAAATTGAGAATAATTGTGCAAAGGCATGCGTAAATTGAGAATCGTTGTGCAGAGGCATGCCCTATGACACTCCGATTTCTGCTTAAAACTCTACAACAAAATATGTTTAAAATGTAATAGAAAAATAGAAAAAATTATAAATTTCGTGAATAAATTAAGTAAGAAAAATATTTACAGTAGAAACTAGGAAAAATAATTATATTACTTTTTTGTTAGCAAATAGATAGAAATGATAGAAATTAGCGGGAATAATTATTTATAAAATCTTTTTGGTAATAAGTTGATAGAATACAGAAAAAATTCTTCAAAAGGAAAGCAAATTTGTTTATAAAAAAATGTTCAAATCAAAATTGAAATTCTATTTCATGTGCTCTTACATATATTTGCTTAAGCAGACGTACCTATATATGTTTTCTGATTCACACTGTTGCTTTTCATTTTTCTGCATACAATCTGATGCTATGTCTACTAAATTTTGCTGAGCGAATGTTGCTAGGGAAATGTTCTATCTTATATATATATTTATTTTTTGTTTTTGCATCTTATAATATAGAATATTTTCGGTTTATGGAAGATATGAATAAAATCGAACAAAGAAAAATTCAAGAAAAACTCAAGAAAAACTTGTACTCTTAATATATATTTAGATGGACAAACAGCCAAGTTGTCCAGTTATTTTACAGGCGCAGCCCATATGAACGGATTATCTTTCTTAACAGAGGCACCTGAACAGATTATCTTTCTTAACAGAGACGCCTGAACAGCGTTGCCATTTTTTCTCATCTAACAGAGAGTAATTTTTGGTAAAATGCCAAAGTAGTAAAGCAAGTAGATTTGTCTTAAAGCAAGACTCAAAACGCTGACAGAAGTTGTTGATTTATGTTCATCAGCAATAATTGCGAAACTTTTGAAGAAGATTGGTAAGAAATCAGAGAATCCCTGTGGATTGTGTGGATATTAACAAAAAACAGTTGACAGGTAAACGTCTGTCTTCAACGTTAAGCAGTGGTGGAAGGAATTCATGCAAAAATTGTTGATTTTTTTAACATTTTTCTTATTTACTGTATGCAACTCTGTGTTCTGTAAATTCTGCATAGATATTATTTTTTTTATAAAGCATGTAAAAGAAAAATCAGTTTGTCCAGTTATTGTTTATATTAGTAATTCATTTAGTCATGTTAGTTAAAGAATTTTTATTATATCATGCGTTTTCCAAAAATGAAAAAATTTAGAAAAGCTAATTTTTTATAAATTCAATAGCGTTCTTATCGAATTTTTATCCGCACTCTATAGTGTGACAAAAACGCTATCATATATCCACAATCTATTTTTTCGTTTGAAATAGTCCTTTTTAATTCAACACAATTTCCTGCTGTCAAGGGATGAAATATTTATTTAATTCGAAAGAGTCTTACAAGCTATGAAAGAATTGCCTAAATATTATTATTATTATTATTATTATTATATAAATTTAGCAAGAGAATAAATTCTAAGACTAAAGTCTTAAAGCTCTCGCATTCTAAGGCTCTCGACTTTATTTTTTTATTAATATTACTATTATTATTATTATTATTATTATTATTATTAAAAGCTTGCTTAAATAATATTCTTTTAACAAGTTTTATTTAAATTTTTATAAACTTTATTGAAGCATTACTAATTTTTCATTTTTATTGCATAAAAATACTCCTTCTTGAGATATATATATGTATATATATATATATATATATAAATAGAAAGTATTATAGCCGTGTCTATCTGCAAATTAAACGATCTGAAAACTTGGCTTGGTATTCTCACAGAGACAGTGTGGCACACTATAAGAATCACAAAGGTGTATAAAATAGGCAGCCTTGGCAACTCTATCCTTTATAAAAATATACAATTTCACAAGAAAACATTATTAAGCAAAAACTTCACAAACAGTTAAACTTGATTAATAGATGAATTGCAGAACTGACATTTCAAGAAGATTAAGGAATAATCAAGAATGAAAAGATTGATTTCAGACGTAAACATATATATTTGCTATTAGTTTAACGGAAAAAACAAATTTACATATTATTTTACTTTCTGTATAAAAGTGACGAACAGTAACGAAAATTACTTTAGTTTTGTGTGGAAAGCCGAAGGTGTAAACGATCAAAAAGAACAAAGGAAATATTTGTGACACTAAAAAAAACAAGAAATTGATAAACTGCTTCATTTCAAATATTAAAAAAAAAAAAACGATATAAAGATGTCATCACCGGATAAGTTCTTGAAACTCACCTATAAATTGCAGACAGGCAAGGATCTGCATGCCTATCTGAAAATGCCTTCACCCACTTTTGAATATCTGAAAAAGGAAATTGAGATGTATTTCTTTCGAGAACGTAATTTGCCAGCATGTGAAATACGTACATTTTGGTTCGGTAAGTACGGACGAGAGGGATTTATTTGGTTTACAAGGGACAAAATACACTTTCAATTTCGTACGTACATAAATACTATTTAATTCTTTTCCTCTTCTTTTTCCCACCTTTGCACCCTCAGTATTTGACGACAGAAAAAGAGTTGTGAAACCAATCAATTGGTAATGGCGACGAAATATGTCTATACCTATGACTCAGATATGAATTACTTATTTTATTACCATTCTATTAAGCAGAAGCATTATTATTAAAAGTTTTTTTTTTTCTAAACGTGGAAAGACGGGTAACGTTTAGATAAACAAAGAAAGTCAGATAAGAGTCCATTAAAATAAAGGTGAAAAAAGATTCAATGCATCGAACTTGACTTGGTCAAAAATCAGCATATATAAGTGTATAAGTGTATAAGTTTACAGTTTACAACAAATATTTTGAATTCCTATTTTATTTCCAAGAAGAAAGAAATATTAGGTTTGCAAAATATTTATAACGCATAAAAATATTCCGTAATTTATTTGTGCTTTTATTAGAGTGATAAGCGAAATCTTCGATTCGTCACCGTGTTTGTGGAAACCACCAATATGATTTCAAAACTTCCGCCAGGACATCGAAGCGTTTTACTTAAATTTCTGCTGGTAAAATCAACCTGTCTAAGTTGGCTATTTATTGGGGATTACAATAGCTCAGCTATTTTACGTGTGTCTCTTCCGTGCTATGTTATGCGTGTGACATAGAATGTTTAGAAGCTAAGCGCGATGCTCAAAGTTGGTATGCAGAATTTCCAACGTAAGAAACAGAAAATTTCCAATTAACGAATTACAATTAGTTGATGATGATGATAATTTTCTAAGAAAGGAGGCATACTTGATTTATTATTTCAGAGCTGTGAAAATGCAATAGAGACGTTACAAAACATATTTCTTTAATTAGCATGACGCTCTTAATTAATTTTGTAATGTTCGTCCCCCCACTAAGTAGGCGTAGTAAGTGACGTGCTGCCAGTTGTCGCAGATCAGCTATAATGTGAATACCTTTTTCTGTTATGTATTTTATGTAAAAAATGAATTTAGTTCTTCTCAAACATAACATGTTAAATTCCAATATCAACGCAATACAACTTTTCCTACTTAAAACTTATTATTTTTGTACACCGTTCATTGAGATTAACACTAGCGTTTTATAAATTTTATCCATTTTTCTCGGAGTTTTATTTTGCGGATATCCAGACAATATAACTTATCGTAACATTTTATTATTTTATTTTGCTTATAACAGATGAGCAATCTGACGAAATCGAAATCATTAATCAATGCGATTATGATATTTTTATGGCTAAATTTGCAAAAAATCCTCATTTATTTGTGGCTCCGATAAAAAATCTGCAAGAATCCAACAAAGAACTCAATCAAACAGACGCTGAAGCTGCTACTTCCCAGGACGCTTCAAACAACGTAGAAGGCGCCGATGGTAACGACGACCCAGCTGAATTCGTCATACATCATCGAGTTGAATGTGACAATTGCCTAATGTCACCAATTATGGGTTTCCGTTATAAATGTGTTGAATGCGATAACTACGATCTCTGCCAGCATTGCGAGGCCAAGCATGTTCATGCTGAACACATGATGATTCGCATGCCCAATAATGAGTGTCCAAATATGGTAGAGGCTTGGATAACACCCCATCATCGCTCTTCATCGGGCCGAAAGCACAGCAAACGTTCGAAGGGAAATGTCAATTCAGGCTGTCCCGTGGGCTTGGGAGCAGCTGTAATTAACGACAACAAATTCGGCGAGGCAAAAGAAGCAAAAGATTCGGGTAGTGAAAATGGCACGTCTTCTAACGGACGTCGACGACGAAGACGCCATCAACGTCATGGTATCTGGACACATATTTACGATATGATGCAAGATTTGGCTGAGGGTGGCACTAGTGGAGTTGCGCCAAGTGCCTCTGGAGAAAAAACTGATAAACAACAGCAACAACAAGCAACTGCGGAGAATATTGGGGTTAATGCGGCTACAATGGCAGCAACTGCTCATGAGGCAGCTCGTACGGCTGCAGTCAAAGCTGCTGAGATAGCAGCAAAGGTTGTACATGAAACTGCAATGCAGGCAGCTAGAAAAGCTGCTGTTACAACTGAATTCGCAGCAGACTCGTCAAATCAATCTTTTGAAGCCTCGAATAAGAAGGTCGTATAATGTGTTCAATATAAAATTAATTTTTGCTTTATTTGATTTGCATTGATAGGCTAATGCTACAAATTCGACTGGGGAACAAGGGGCGCCTTCTGCTCCTGCAATACCAACCATACCTTTGGATGCAATAGCCCAATTTTTAGATCCACATTTCATGAAAACTGGCATACAAATTTTAAATAACTTCAGTGATATGTTCTCTAAAATGTTAGATCCTTTGGATGAAGCCGCCGAAGATAGCGGTAACATTCCTCACAATCTCAATTCCAACGATCTTACTAATGACATGCCTAAAAATTCTACCAATTCCAATAACCCTTCCGATGTTTCGTCAAATAAGAATGACAATAATCATAATGATACTGACGCTGAAAAATCAATGGATGAAAAGATAATCGAAAATGTTCAGGATAAAGTCCTTGTCGATTCAAATAAACCTCAAGATATGGATTTAAGTTACGGAAGCAGCGACAGTGATAACGACAGCGGCTCGGAATCTTTTATTAAAGTTGATGCATTAGCTTTATCGAAAGTTGATAAGCAGATAAATGTAAATGATGTAACTACTACTGAAACTGATACCGATAAAAAGGATGAAAAATCGGCAAATGAACCAATGGGCGAAAGTAGCGTTGCAGTCTCTGCAGACATTGCCAACGTGTCAATTATACCTAATTCCATTGTTGACACGACTGCTTCGACTGACATAACCCCAACGGAATCATTTATTGAGGTTACTTACCATGCTGGTAAGTTTTTCTTCTCCGGTTTTTTAGCTTAAAAATATTTTTCAATGTTTTTCATGTAGACGAACGCATTAACTATGCCGTTAAAGCTATGATGAACATGGGTTTCAGCAATGAGGGAGCTTGGTTAACACAGCTTTTGGAAAGCGTTCAGGGCAATATTCCTGAAGCCTTAGACTTAATGTCGGCTGCCCAGAGAAATGCTAATTAAATTGCTTAAAATTTGTACCTATACTAAGGAGGCTTTTTTATGCATTATTGTATTCCTCCTTATTTATAGTTCATCGTCTTTTTGTAATATTTTACTCGTTTAATTCGCATACATATTTTCATTCACTTACTTCGTTTTCAAGCGAAACTTTATACGTTTCTGTTTTTTTGCCCCAATATTTTTTGCTTTCTTCACAAATAATATATATATATATCAATATTTAATCGCCAAACTTAACTTAGGCATGTCGGTGTATTAATGCAAAAATAAATAAATAATATATATACACATATATATATAAATATATTCTACTTTTCTTTTTCACACAGACGTACATAAACATTTCGTGAAAATTTTCAGGCCACGATCCTTATATATTTTTATATTTATGCACGTAGGAGTGGGTGCATCAGCGCATCAAAAAAGAAAATCCACACCATAACAACGCTTCAAAAATTAGTTAAATTGCAGGTTAATGTAAGTGAAAAATGCAAGAATTCATGAAAGTAAAAAATGTCGAATTGGCCGTATATACATGCATACATAGTCGTGCCGTTACACAAATCTATTGACAGTTACCTTCTTACAAAAAATCGTCTTTGCAATCTGATAATAAGCTGCTTGCAGATTTTCCTTAAAATGCTATGATGAACATGCTATGAAAACTACGATCAATATATACGAATAACTTAGTGTTTGACTCTTTTACTAAAAGATTTCCAAAGTTTTAGAAAAAACGTTCTCCACAGAAATTGCCGAAAATGACGATCCATAAGTTTGCTCACGAAAGGAAAATTGTAGATTTCCGTGGACATCTGCCAAATTATTGCTCATTTTACGTCTTAAGTTATTTTATATTAAAGCAAAACCTTGTTTATATTTAAACGTGAACGTTTTGTTAGAATTAATTTCTTACATAGTCTGCAGTGTTTTTTTAAAATACATTTTATGAGTCCCCCCTTTCAAAAATATAGGAGCTCGTAGTAGCAAACTCATGCGAAAGAGAACGTTGTTCACTATCGCACAACTGTATAAGTTTACCAAAATTTAGTGTCCAAAAATCGTCATCTGTATAGCCACCCACGTATAGAAAAAAACCTATACCTAGAATCTACTTGAAAAGATATGAAAGCTAAGACCAACTCATATTGCGAGTCTATTAACAACATATCGAAGTCTTCGGGGAAAATATATTTCAGGATTGAATAATAGGCGAAGTCAATCAAGAGTAATTATGCGCTCAGTGGCTTTAAGTGCCATGAATGCAGGTCCAACGATAATACCTTTGGAAAACTGTTTGTTTCATTTAATTGCACAAGTTTTTTTAATAATTAGTTATCTGACAACCCAGATGTAATACACGTTTCTACATTTGTAAACGGAGTCACAAATCTGAATACGTTATGACTTTTGAAAAGAAGAAGAAATGTTTTTTAATTTATTTTCGCTATTAATTGCGTTATATTCTATAGCATAAAAAATATATTTTCACGAATTGAAGTCTAATTGAATTGTAATGACGTTTCTATAGCATCCAATAGAACATCAAACGGATGCAATGCACCTACAATCAGCACGCCAAACGTAAGAATCTTATACAAACGTATACGAACAAAGTTGCGGCGAAAGTAACCGCTATTATAGCCAGTTAGTTGGCTATACATGCCTAGGGCAAATGAACTTATTCCCAAAAATTTATGCAACAATCTTAAATCATCTAAAATTACTGCCGATGCTATGTAACAAGTACCGCTAACAATATTTAAGAGCAACATTACAAGAGAGGCGATACCTGGAAACAAAAATGAGTAGAATGATGATAAACCAAGTCAAGGGAGAAACACAATTATACCGATTTTGCCATGAAATGAAGTGTAGTGGATGTCAACGCTAAAGAAGATTTTTGCTGTGCCCGCAACAGCTAACAGTCCACCACATGTTACCATAATAATATGAATTAGCACGTTAGTGAGTCGATGAAAGTCCCAAAACAGGGGATTATATGAGTAACGCGTGTTAATTCCTTCGGCAACAAAGAAGACATACTGCCGCAGACCAATAAAAATGAAAGAGAAAAAAATATTAATAAAAACTAGTAAAAGAAAAACAAATGCATTTTCAAAATTTTTTTCCTACTTACACCTAACGTACAGAAGAAGGCATGCATGCCCGTCTTTTTAAGACCTGCACGCCAGAGACTTAAACACAAGGATATTGTTATTATCAACACACTGATGTGGAAAGATAAATTTAGAACAACAGCGACGAAGCGGATGAGAGTGGAAAAATGAGATTCTTCTTTTCCAGATTTCATTCCGGAATTGAAGGTTTCATTAAAATGAACATCCCCTTTTTCTGCCATTTCCTTTTTTTCTTTTTCGTTTTCTTTGTAATTAAAAGCTGTATGCAAATTAGGAAAAATCTAAATAAAAAATATTTTATGTCTGAATGCTATTTGACAATATGCGATTTGAAAAATTTGATTGATCAAAGAATCTAATGTAACGTATGCGTGCAGTGAGACGAGGGGAATTTTCGCGTAAAGGCAAGGAAAAGTACAAAGCAAACAAAGCAACTGTATACCATGCTCTTGCAACTGTTTGATAATCGAGGAATAGTTCAATCTTGAGGTTATTGAATCAATTATGGTCAAACGGTGCTATCGAAAAATGTTACATAAATGAGTGCAAACTTCAAGGTGGGTATGCCAAAATAGTAATAACACATACTATGACATAGCATTCGAATATTTAAAATGTTGAATTGTAGAATGCTCTTAAAACTATCCCGCATGATCCATCCGGCAATCGTGCAAATAACAAAAAATGTTTAAAGGGATGGATAGACATAAAACAAACATGAATTTTGTGCTTCCGCATCGAATTAGTCTTTTTCGTTGGCTTAGTAAAGACATTGCGCTAAGCTACCCTTATTCGTTTATATAAATTTGTAAACAAGTTAGGATCGTGGTTGACCAAGAAAATCAAAAGATTGGCAGGATCGCCACGTAGTGATGTTTGGTGTAAATTTTGTGTATAGCGTGTCACGTGGTATGGGCCTGAGTAACAGAGAATGCCCTATAAATCCAATGCCAGTGTATAATTGCCTGACTGCAATGGCAACGAGCAAGAATTGCTTTTGAACGCATTCTATATTAAACCTAATTGAAACTTGTAGGAAAGAGACTCCACAAAAGAGGCATTCTCAGGTATTGGTCTGACTAAGTTGTTATATATCCTTCTTGTAATGTAAGGATAGTTGAGCTTTTTGAGGAACATTGTGGAAAGATGCATTGGTGTGTGTATAAAGGCCAGCATTACAGTATTTAGTATTTCGAAAATATAACTATAATTTTTGAACATTTCTCTAGGTCGTTGGGGTGTTCTACTGGAAGAGTGGAAGAGCGGCTACTGCCCAAAGCTGTTGGGAGGAGTCGCAAGTATTTGGGCAGCGCTGTAGAAGCGTTTAGTGTTGTTATTTGTGTGGAGATACCTCAATTGAGGCGGAAGTTAGCCGATTGCTGACGCAAAATTTATAAATGTTATAAAATTCTTAAATATTATAAAATTCAATTTATTTACTTTTTTTTTAAGGTCCGGAGATGCCAAGGCAAGCTCGGTTTGGAACTACCAACAATATTGTGATAACAAATTCTTCGCAAATGGTTCAAATTATTTTTACGCATTCATTTTTATGTGATCTAAAGCCACGTAATTTAATAATGTTTTCGGCAATTCTTTTACTAACATCAAGTGGACCGAGATGAAAGAAAAAGCAAATGAACAAGTGATATGAAAACTTCTAATTTTGCTTTTCTTTCGTTCTTTACTTTTACACTTACTGTTGTAATTTGCTGGCAGGCGGCGATTGGACAACGATTTAGTTTAGCTTTTGTAGTTTTTTTTTGTAATTATGCACGTTACACTTTTAAGATAATTTTGGGCTTATTAAACATATATACGTTATGTCAAAAAATTCTTAATGATCCTTAATATAATTAAGTACATTTTCTTTTTTCGAATTCTTCTTTGCTCAATTAGTACTACAGAAGAGAAAACTTAAGCTTCCTTCAGACAGTGGTCTGACCATATCATACTTAACTCCATCACAACCTGCAGCAGTAACCCTCTTTCTGGAATGTAAGGCACATGGATAGTGCTATGCTTTCAGCACGCAATTCAGCGAGCGTGCCGTTTGTTTTGTTTATTTTTGTTTTCATTTTGTGCGTATGCATAGCGTAGCGCTACGTTGATATTTTCAAGACGATGAGGTGTAGAACTGCACACTTAGTTGAACTTTTCATACTAAGATTGGATATCAAACACATTTTGAAAGTCTATCTCTTACATTGGCGACAGATATAGGGAAATTTGTGGCTCCGCATTTTAACTTTTTATTCAGAAGATTTCTAATAGTTATAGTGAGCAATTCTGTAATAGGAAAAAGAGTCGCAAAAGTTTTCTAGGAAATGTAATGTAAAAGGTTAAGGGAGAACGCGCAGTAAATATATCAATTTTGATCTTAAATGTTTCAAAATAATATAAAGTGATTTTTGTGGGCATGGTCAAATTTTGTCAAACCATAGGATTTTTTGAACGTACTTATATTGTGGTATACGGGTACCTGAAACTTTAAGCGCACTTCTTTAAAACAATTTTTTAAAAACGGAAAGCAAGCAGCACAACTACAACAATTTTTTTTTTAATCGTTCAACAATGCCTTTAAAGTAGTATTTCTTAATGAAACAAGGGGGCGATATTCGATAATTCAGTTTAAACCTTATTTGCTAACAAAACATTTCATTTCTTTGTTGGGAAATTGAAAATTTGTTTTCCAATATCTTTAAAACAGGTACAGGTGAGCTTCAAAACCCCCATAGAACACTTGATTTCCCTCTCTCTGCTCATAAATTCCAACAGATACACGATATAAGCTTCCACACAAAATTATTCTATAACAAGTAAGAAAATTATATTCGGTCGTGACGGAATCTTTTATACCCATTACCATTATCATAAAAAAGACAAAAACAAGAAATGAACTACATTTTCATGCTCCATAATATGGAGTGGTCCAGCTGATTTTTTCTATTTTCAAAATAAAAGTTCTGGTCGCATTGACGGGTGAGCGTTGTGGACGTACCCTGTGATTTGTAGGCGATACGTTCATTTTCGCTAACCGGAGAATGTTTACCACAAATACTACACAATTGCGCAGGCGGACAGATGGACAGACGAACATGCGTAGCTGCATTCCGAATTTAAAACTTGCCAATAACTTACATACTTTATGGAGTTTTTCAAGCTTGTTCTCCGCCTTATAAAGCTGTTGAAGAATAAATTAAATTTTGATACTCTACAATAGTGGGTAGATGTGGTCAATTTGTGCAGTTTTTGTACAGGTGCTATGGCATCGCCCACAGAGTACGCGTTCTAATTTTTGTACATTTATCTGCTATAGCTTTCAAGCAAAGCGCAAAAAAACAACGGAGAGAAACAAAGAGGAGTTATCAGTTTACGTGGTGCTGCGGGCGTGTCATTCAAACGATTTGGCTCAGTTCGAATACCAAGTTGCGTGCAAAAACTTCCTATGTTTCTGCCAAATTTGAAGTAGATAGCTTCATTTTTGCGGCCAGAAGAATGCTTACAACAGATATCACACAGAGGGACATGCTTACATCGATTTAGAATTTGATGTTGATCAAGAATACTTTGTGGGGTCTCTGAAGCGTTCTTCTGAACGATGCAAAAGTCTTGACAAAATCAATATATCCCTCATCGTTCGGTGATGGATATAAAAATAGGATAACGATGGTGGGTATAAGAAATTCGATCACAACCGAATATAATTTTCTTACTTGTCTAGATTCAATTCTCCACTGCGTGCCCTTGAACTCAAGATGCCGTCCTCGCTTTGGCGTTTCTTCATATTTTTTGGAAAAACATCTTGTGCTTGCACCTAAATATATGTTTAATAATCTCACCGAATTCTATTACATGTTCTTCCACACTAAAATAATTTGCCCAAAAATCTCTTATTTAAACGCTGTTTCTATGGTTTTCGCCTTAAATGATTGTTAATAGTTGTGGGAAGGGAAAAATGATATCCAACTTGGTACACTTCCATATTCTTCTCACATTTAGTAATTCAACTAAATACTTTCTGGCATTTACTTTTGACCTATCTTTGGATTAATTAGTAGGTTTCGTTTCGTAAGAGAGATTTGTAGAAGTTTAAGTTCGCCATTTAAGGTTGGGGTTGCGCACGCCTGAACAACGTTTGCAAATCATTCAAATTTTTGATTAATGGTTGTGATCACGGTAACTTAAGGTTAAACATAACCGTTACAATAAGTAAATCATTAAATGTATGGAACAAAAAAACTCATAATGCCTTTAGGACCAGAATGTAAGAACGAAGACTACATTGGGACTTTCGGCCGCAGTTTGCGGTTTACCCTAAAAAACGACGCAAGCATTAAGTTATTGAAAACGGAGTTCAGCCAACTCCTTATTCAAAAGGCCTGTTGATTAGCTGCACCTGAAAGCATTTAAAATTGCATTGGGAAAATATAAGTAATCAGCCTCCTGTAAGGAGAAACCTACGTTTTGCAATATTTAGCTGATGTTGATCTCAGAGTTTGTACGAGTATTACGCAGGACCAGCTAAAGGGAAATTGTAAAAGTGACGGTAGTCGGCAAACTGCCGCGTCCTCTATCTCTCGAATATTTTGATATTTCTGTATAGTCATTTTTAAGGCGCTCGGTATCAAACATTCGCACGTAGCCACGATAAGTTTTCTATTACTTTTCTTTTTTAAAGATATGTCTTACGTGCTATTCTTAATTACAGTGACATTTTAGAAAATGTAAAAAACGTCACGATTATAAAAGATCTGTGAAATTTTAGGAACTAATATAAAAAGAAATGTTTGTTTTCGTGCTTTTATAAAATGGCATTACGCAATAAACCTAAAATTCGTCTGCTTATCGATTAAAGATTGGAAAGTGAAAGTTACCGCATCAGGCTCCATAAGTCATGAGACTAAATAGACGATGACGTTTGTATGCGGAAAGCTTCACATCATGTCGACAATTTGTTTACGAATTATAATGATTTCAACGAAACCGCTCGCAGTCGAAATCAAAAATTTGTTGATGGTTTACGGATTTTAAACGATGTTGTGCGGAACGCAATGGAGCACCGAGAGGTGAAATATTACACAACCGTTCGACTGATCGTATCGCTTTTGGCGAGGGTAACAAAAAATACGTGTTTTAGAAAATACATGTATTTTTTCTTTCTTAGTCCTGGGAATTGTTGTCTGAAATAAAAGCTTAATCAATTCATCGATGCGCTCGCAAAAACGTGCTTGTGTAGTGAAACTTCCATTACTTTATCGTCTTTCCCGGCAAGTCGTTAAGCATTTTAGTTATATCTTTATATATTATGTCATTCCTATGACTTTTTCCAAACAGGGCCAAATCGGGCCAAAACATGTCAATATACCAAAACTTTCAAAATATCTTGATGTGTGCTTGCGATGTGTAAGTGAACAGACAAATCTCATTCAATCATTTTCAATCATTTGATATAATGAAACTCTGTTCTACCTTAAGTATTTCTGAGGGTTGTGTACATTCACAGAAACTTAATACATACTGTAGACTACTAACTAGTTTCGAATTCCAGCAGATTTGAAATCAGCTGGAGGATTTATGTCACGGTTAAGTTCACTAAGGTTCTTAGCAGAAAAGACTTAAGCCTTAAGGGTTGCCGGTACATTCACTTTGTCAAAATATTTGCACACCCAGAAGGAAGCTTCAGAAATATATAAAGAATATACATCGTGAGTAATAAATAGTGTGTTTCCGCGTAACAAATATTTTTCTGGTCGCAAAAATGGAGGCATCGACTTTAAATTTTGCAAAAATATTGGAATTTCCTATGAACGCTTTTTTATTGAAAATGGGACACATCGTCTACAATGAAACATAAACTGAAAACCTCGGCTTTCGAAAATAAAAAAAATTATAAACTATAATAAAGATTACGCCCAACATGGAAATAGTCAACCATGCCCAGCTAATATTATAGACTAGTGAAGCTTTATGCTTTTGTCAAAACCTGTGTGAGGATCCAGTAGGAAAAGTCAGGCCCCTTATAAAATAGGTATATTGTTGATCAACATCAAATTCCGAATCGACTTACATGTATTCGCCCATCCGTTCGTCTCTTCCACTGCGTACCTTCTAACGGTGACGAAAACATTCGAAGCTCCTGCATGCACTTTTTGAAGTGAAAGTGGACAAAATCGATGAAAGGACGCGCCTACCGCACAACATAAACGGAGAACATTTCCGTTTTGCATTTTATGCTTATGATTCGCGTATATTCTATGCATGATCCTATAGTGTCCACACAAAATTCTCTTCGAATTCTTCGGCTCTTTTTTAATATAAAGACGATGAGTATAAACGATTGGAATATAATCGAACATAATTTTAAGATTTTTTCTTTTATTTTATGTGATTTTTCTTCTCTTCGTTTAAGCTCTGACATTTTCAGAAAAACTTAAAACATTTAAGTTTAACAAAAAACCTCAAAGAACCTTGTGCTAACAGTATTCTCTTGTGGTTATTGCAGTAAAATAAAAAATTGTTGTTCTTTTGCTTTTCGTGAACGCTACAAGTAGCGTAAGACCTAAGAAGCAAACTAAAGTGCTTGTTATAATTTTCAGTAATTTTCATTTTAAACTAGCAGATCCCCACTAATGTCAAGCTAAGAAATGTTAAAATTATATTTAATCTCTTACGCGCCGGTTTTGTCATTTCATATTGGACGCTCAGAATATGTATACATTTAGTTACGTAAGAGTCAAGTGTACTAGGATCTTAACATATTCAGCCGATTTAAGTAAATCAATCCGTTTACCAATCTGAAAGAATTGATGTCCAATTTTATGAGAAGGCTACAGCTACAGCTACAGCTATATTGTCAGAAAGCTGAGGAAAAACACGACAAAAATGGGAATTTTCAAGATTTGAAATTGCTGATCGCAACGTTTCAAAGGCCCCGCCCTGTCTCCTGAAATGTTTTTTCATACAACCAGATATTTTGCGATTAATATATATTGGCGTGGAGCGGTAGGTGTCTGAAATTCGCCCTACGGAAAATATAAATTATTTAATGTATCTTGAGTGGGTCTTGGGTAGATCACTTCACTCAACACTTAAACTTAAGTTTTCATCAAAGTTAAATTAAGAGAATGTGATGCTCTTTTTCGGCAGTAATTCAATACAAAGTAGAATGTGTGACAATGTGTTCTCATTTCGCTGTTTGTTGGTTGGGAAAAATCAACCTTTTTTCTTAGTTTACGTTTCAAGTTTAATGCAACAACAAAGCGAATTTTGTAAAAAGAAAGAAAAATATTAATTGACAAAAATAACAATAACGCTCAACTGATTTATATTGAAAGTAGTGTACATTAAATAGAAAACATTATATTACATTCAATAATTCGTGGAAATTACGTGTGGGTTATTCCGAAAAAATTTAAATATTAAAATTTGATAAGCAGACATCTCTTAATGTTTAAAGCATTTATATATTGAAGATCGAACAATAATACATTGAAGTGTTGACCGCTGATGAATATGAGGACAAAAAAAAACAAACTAAGCGAAACCAAGTTAACATTCAGCTTAAATCGATCTTTATGCACTTTATTTATATGTGCAACCGATGTGATTTGAATGAATATAATGCACATTTAAAACGTATTTTTAAGCATTTTGGATATTCGGAGCTTTCGAATTATGATTAATTACGATTAACGCGTTTTATCTTTGATAATTCGTGCAGACGTATAGCATTTACATACTTATTCGTGTGATATGTAATTTATGAGAAACGAAGTTTGAAAGTAACGAGACCTAACACACAATTAAAAAAACTGAGAATCGTATACAAACATGTGTATATCAATAAATACTTGAATCGATTTATATATACGAAATACTACACTCCTCTTTTATGTAAAGATCATTGAAAAACTGGCGTGCACTAAATTGCTTTTACCCTTAGAAAATATATTTATGTTCCTAATCCGATTTCTCTATGTCCGTTCATCTGTCTGCTTTCGATCCCTTGTTGAAGGCCTCACAGTTGCAAAAATTGAAATAGAGAGCTTTATTCTTACTTGATGGCCGCGCACTAACCAAAGACTTATAACTTACAGTCTGTAGCATATGTTGACGCGGAACACAGCGTAAAGTTTTGCGTGAATCCACCGAAGCTCCAGTGACAAAATGATCGTAATGGGCAAGCGCTTCCATAATAAACAAAAAAGTCTAGGCTATAGATAAAATGTATTGATCTCAAAGCTTATGCAAATATTTCTTGAGCCTAACTAAGATATCGTTTTGAAATTGTTCCAAGTTGACCGACGGACGGCACACCGTTTAGTAAAATGTATATTATTCTGGCATTGAGGTTTAAGCATCAGCCATTTTGTGTCAATCTAGCGACATCTGTTTTCCGTTGTTCGAAGTCTCGCGGGCATAAACATTAAAACAGAAAGTGTAGTGCACATGTCTGTTCAGCTTGCAGCCATAGATTAAATTTAAGAATTTCGCTCGCTTAAAAACACGCCAAAACGATGCCTGAAACCTTTTTAATTTCTTCCCATTTCCAACCACAAAATTCATCTGGGAATTTCCACCTTAGCTCTTCGGAGTGCACTGGCTACATGATACAGCAGTTTTGATATTCGGAAAACTTTTCGAAAAGAGTAACCTTAAGTAAATAATGAAAAAATCCGTCTTTAATTCACAAGTCTGATGCACTTACTGTAGCTTTGTGTGCAGGTTTTCCATTTCGCGAACGGGTCTTACCTTTCAGATCATCTGAAACCTAAGTAAAAAATCTGCTGCAGAGTGCTTGGCCCGAAGAAGAAAGCATTTGGAGGGGCCTTAGTGTGATTGGTGGGGCGAACATGGCCACACAATAGCTCTCCACCCGGTACGCGGGGAGCAACGATTGGCATATTCTCGTTCGGTGAGCAATTGGATACCACGATCACATTCCCAGTAAAAACGCATGCCCCTACTCTAAAAGGGTACAATGAATCGAACTTGTACAAAGCTGTGTACCTTCTTAAGAGAAAATATTACATCAGGACTTTTTTGTTGGCAAAATTTCAACTCTTCGGGTTGCATAGGAAAAGCAGGGGGATTAATAAACGCAGCACCGGTTATTGAATAGCGTAATAACGGCGTATATCAAAGGGCTTCTCTGACCACTCGAAGCGCCTTTGAGGTGATTGATCGGTGCTTAAAGGATTTTTTTTAAGACAAATATTTGTTCCAAGTTGCAAACGTAATAAGTGTAACATAAAATCAAAGCAAAACCCTAGAGTGCAATCATCAAACATAGTGTGACTCCCCCTTCAAAAATAGAGAAATTTTATTTTTCTATTTATTTTTTATATAAAATTTCAACCCAATTCATTCAATCTTATTGATAAGAGAGTTTATAGGGTAAATTTATTTAATCTCTCTCTCATTTTCTCTTTAACCAAATAGACCCGAAAACTTTTCTACATTCCGCAATGAATATGAGCACTTCAAATGACGCGACGTCTAGTGTCATTTGTACTGATTATGGCAGTACAACGCTAAAAATTACATCTATTCTAGCGGACGGCGAAAACGTTACTTGTACATCTGATAGCGCGGCAACGGCTAGTACAACTTCTACCTTCGGTTATCAAAGATTAACGTCCGTAAAACTTTCTAAACCGGATATTTTCATCAAAACTCCAGGGACGAAATCTGTGATATCTTCACGATTCTTAAAAATGACAATGGACATGAAATCGAATTGTGTTGATAGTGACACAAAGCAATCTCTAATATCTATCGAGTATTTCTTAAATATTATTAATCAAATTTGCATTGGTTTCACGACCATTTACATGAATTGGTTATGTTTGAGCACCGGCTTGACGAAGACCTCATTGCATGCATGGCTAGTAACGCTTGGGGTAAGCATATAGTATATGAATTTCAATAAATACTTGCTTGCTATGAATATTAGTGGATCCTTGTTTTGTATGGAATATATCGCATATTTTATAATTTCTTCATGAACTATTTAATTGATAATGAGAACACTTCTACAAGAATATTGTTAATGTAGTATGTCACAGGAGTAGTAACAATAACCGCAAACACCGAGTAAGGTACTTACTATCAGAACTTATACTAAAGATAATAAAAATGAATGCTTACCAAATGTCTTACCAAGCATTCACTTTCAATTATGTTGAACATCTGTGACGAGCATTTTTTAATATGCCAACTACGAAGGCACGAAGGCTGCGAAGGGTTGTTCAAAGTTTTTCATTTTGCTTGCGGTAACTAAACATATGCATGGAAAGGTTATATCTTCTTGACGAGTATCGCATCCCGATTCGAATATTTTTCGCGTATAAGTGCTTAACGAAATTTTTAAGATGAAGTTGGGAAACTGCTATTACTCCCAAACATCAAATATGTCCCAAAGCACCAAAACGCAACCATTTTTAAATATTTTTGACTCCAACTCGTACGAGCCGTGTTCAAAAAAAGGGTGACTTTTCATTTTTCTCGAAAAGCATCTATTTATTCATTAATATCGATTTTGTCCCATTCAAAGCCATCCCCCCGTAGGTACAATACAACTGTGCCAGCGCTTTTTCCAATCCTCTGATATGTGCTTTTTATTGCTGCCTCGTATATATCGATGTAAATTGCCGCTCAAGCAAAACAAAAACGCGTGCACACAATTTTTAAAAATTTCACGGTTTTTATATCCCTATTGAAGCTTGAGAGCACATTCAGTTTGTCAAAACGTTTGCAGCAAGTAGAAAGAAGCTTCAGAGATCTCATAAGGTGTATGTATTCTGGATCAGTATCAAATTGTCGTCTATCCGTCTGTGTTATGTCTGCGATAAATTGATCCTTGTCGCAAAAATAAAGATAACCGAGTTCGAATTCGGCAAAAACCTTGAAAGTTGCTCGCCAGCTTTCTGACTCTTTTGCTCTTTGCTCATAAACTGCAACAGATTAGCATTAAACATCTCCATGTGCATTTTCCCACTCATTGTTATAATGAATAAAATGTCGAAAGGTAAACTTTTCGTTTTTCTTGAGTTTTTAAAGTTAAAGCTGATGTGAAAAGATTCGCCCACAAACGAGTATAATTACACCACTGGTGGTACAAAGGTATATTAAGTCTGTTGGGATCCGTGCAATACCTGGAATGAGTTGAAAGATCTTCAGCTTTTATAATACCAATCGATTTAGAATCACTTTTTAAATCGACTTAAGCGTTTCCATCCATCTATCCATCTTATTATCTTATGTTCAATCTACAGGCCGAAATTTTCGAGATACTTTGATAAAATATAGTAAACTGACCCGTTTTGGTCCAAGGACGAACGCTACTGAAAATGGTTCGGATTTTCGACCACCTTTCATATAATGCCTGGTTTTGAAATGTCATTACACGAATAACTTACTGAACCGATGTGTAGGGCCGTGGCCCACTAGCCCACTTGTTTTCTTATTGTCATATATGCAGTGGAGACAACCAAACACTTAAATCAACTGAAAGAAACAATGAACATTAAAGCAATTTGCAGAGAAATTTCCCGATGCAACTTTGAGTTTCTTTTTCGAATTTTTCTTTATTGTGTCGGGCGACTAGGAACCTTATAATTTCACTTGTAAGAAAACAAAAAAGGTCAAAGGACGATGGATTGCAGGCCCGTTTTTGGTCAGAAATTCGAGGAAAGGATTTAATGCCCTCACGACAAACACGACATCACGAACTGATTTATTTGCTAGACCGACATTCTAAGGTTAAGATATAGTATATAGTATAGTATGCTATCAGTTGATATTATTATTGGTATTAGCGTTATTAGAAAGACCTACGGCTTTTAATGGCTTACTGTAAGCGTTCTATAATGTAACACTTTGTTCAATACCTTTGCACTATAGTTAGCATAACCGGCTATGGTAAAAAAGTTAGCTGATCCATAACTCTAGAAATCGGCATCAGATTAATACGCAGATTGATCCACTAAAAATGTATATTTCGACCAAGACCTCTTGAGGAAAAGAAATTTTTCGACACGATGTGCGTGAGAATTAGAATTTCGTTGTTGTTAGGGGCCTGATAACGGGCTGCTCAGAACTGTTTTTATGGAAAACATGTATGAGTGTTTTGTAAGTGCTATATAAAATTGTTGGCCGGGCTATTGAACTGAAGCAAAATTAAACTAAAAAGCATCGCAACATATGCCTAACATCAACTCTCGCTTTCTATGACTATAGACAAGGCTTTCAATATCAGCGAAAGAAATTTCAGAACAAGTCATTAATATGAGAGATTTCTTCTCTCCGTCTCATAGATTTCGCAAAATTAATAACTAAATTAGCATAACTGTATTCCATTATTATGAAAGTAGTTATGAAGGTGTACGTGTACTTGAATGGATAAATATTTAAACAATTTAAATTGAGTTCCTCTAGATCTGGCAGATTTGGCAGATCTATTACTTAAATACAAATAAACACATTTGGTTTTATAAATTTGCATTTGTATATCAGAAAATTGTGTACTAATTTCTTCTGTGACGGTTTGTTTATTACCGTTTATTTAATATATTGTGAAGTTGTAAAAGCATACTTAATTGCTGCCTATTCATAAAATGATAATGGAAAAAAAAGTAAAAAAATTTTTATAAATTAAACATTGTGTAAAAATTCTTTTTATTTGATTAAACCAAATTTTGTTTTACAACCATTTAATCTAACATTGTATTGTAGTCAAGCGACAGAATTTATACCATAATGCTCTGCTGTTATTATCTTAGCTCAAGAATTGTTGCCGCATAAAGGCGCACTTTCCAATATCCCCTCTCACTTGTAGGAGTGGGGATTCTATGTAGCCTATGTTGCCTCAGTATGTTGTAGTAATTTTCACCTCAAAATATTAAAGATTAGAGTTTGTTGTTGGAACGTTTAGAAGGAGTAGGGGGGATTTAACAAATCGCCCCGTCACTTGTTAATTAAGAACAGATTTTTCCATCCGTCCAATTCCCATTCGTTCGTGGGCTAAAGCATATCTATGTACTTAATTTGGTCAAAAAATCTCGAAAATAATATATAAAATATATATAAATATATATCGAATAATATATTTTTCTACCATCTCGTTTTCCTTACAGTTCTCGTTTCTTATGGCGGAGGCGATTATGTGCCATTACAAAAGTAATATACTAACTTGTAATTTCCCTAGGACTACTAAAACTACCATACATTGGGTATTACAAGTATTGGGCGGTGGTTTAGGCATAAGTGGAACGCTTGTCAAGTGTATACAGAAAGGATTCCTTATCGCAACGGTGCATGGAAAATTAGGTAAGAAAGCTTTAAAAACTTACCCAGGCTTCGATTTTCGCAACATTTATAATATCTTTCCAGGCTTTGCCGCTTTCATCTTATGCTGCTTCAGTATGATCTCGGGTTTGGCTGCTCTTTACTCGCAGAAACTGAAACAGTTCTTGAGTCCTCTTTTAAATAAAACATTTCATAATCTCTTAGGTTTAGTAATATTTGTGCTGGCCTTAACTGCACAGTATTATGGTTATGAGACGGGATTTTTCGTTCGTAAGACCACAGAAGATTTTCGAATTCTTATGAAATGTATTATATTAATGAGCTTAATATTGTCAAGTGTAGGACCATTAAAGTCTTTATATTATAAGCTAATGAATGTTAAAAAGAATTACTGGTAAACGTTTTTGCTGTGACGTTTGAAGTAAAGCGAGGAGATAATAAAAATTAAAAAAACCATATTAAAAACAAGTAAACAAAAAACGAAATTGTCCACCAATTTTCCAGTTCTTTATTTTAAGCATATAGATGGTGACTTTCAACCCGGATATGTGCGTGAGTTTCAAATAAAAATCTGAAACTTTTGATAATTTATGACAAACAATTGAATGCATGCGTCTTATGGCGTCTCTGAGGCGTATTTCTCGGCCTAAAAATTGAAACACAACCTTTGTGTTGGGGACAGGCGTTTTCTTCGGCTTCAACTTACAAATCATTAAGAAAAATAAATCGAACTTTTTAATTTTTTTTGTAATTTAAGATTTACAGGAAGCCCCTTACTGTAGAGAATTTATTTTACTATTATTTTATTCCAGGCCACAAGAGTTACAGCCACCTTTTTGCCTCATTTCGGCTGATAAGCAACTTGCTGTGTTTTTCCGTGTTTGTCATTGCAGTTCTATGTGATTTAGCTCGTGGAAATCGCGAAAACTATGATATCAAAGCAAATGTGGATTGATGAAGTGTGGTTCAAACAGTAGTTTGGACGATGTACAATTATTTATTACTATTTATAATATATATAGGTGCACCTCTTGCCTTTTTTTAATCAAAAAATTTTCGTTCAAATGACATATGCTTACTAAGAAGTTATTACAAGGGATGGATGGAGGATCCGGAGTTCACCATTTTTCAAGGTTTATAAAACCGACGAATATGTGTACAGACGCCCCCCGTTTAACTTGTGCACTTGTGAGTTTCGACAAAACACGGCACGAAATTTGCGATTATTATAACAAGTTTTACACCCTACGCCTTGATTTCGACACAGCACACATTGCAATGGGTTTTGTTACATCTGAGCTCAACTTACGTTATGCTATATGATATTTTAGTTTAAAACAAAAAATACAAAATTTTCTCCATAACACGTTTTCGATGCAATACAGTACGAGTTAACCGTGTCAAGCCGAGATAGAATGTACGATATGTATGTATATATATGTGTGTGATTTAAGTAGATATAAATTTTGTAATTTGATATATACAGACAATATTTTTGCAAATTTGAGAGACACTACGTTTGATTTTTACAAATCTTGAGAGAGAATGTTTATATGGAAAGAAATTTGTTTCAGCTTTCGTTTCCTTCTATCAAAAAACATATGTATTGTGGTTATTGTTCATTAACTCTACGTTTGATTTCTACAAATTCTGAGAGAGAATGCTTACGTGGGAAGAAATTTATTTATTTATTTAAATGTGGGGAGTGTCGTTAGCTTCCTTAATTTATTTAATATTAAAAGCAGGATTTATTTTATAGAAAAGGCGATTAGTCACAGACTTCAAAATACAATTACTTGATGCATTTTTGCAACAATTTATCCCAACAAAAACAGGACTTTAATTTTTTTAATGCCTTTTTACTGCACCTCTTGCCTTCTATTCGTTGCCGAAGATTGCTGATATATGTACATATCAATTCCTTGTTTACTCTATTTACAGTAACCACAAAGGCTACATACATACTTGTCCGTCAGCCTATTTAGTCCTTGGCCTGGCTTTCTGTTGTATAATAGCTATAACGTCGCTATAACCCCTTGAAAAATTGGAAATAACATATAATCTCAGGTCTTGTCCAGGCGGTCAACATGTCAACACAGTAAATACCAAAGTGAATTTATGCTTCAAATTGAACGAAGTCGATTGGATCTCTGAAAAAACGAAACAAAAACTTATGACTGGAGTATTCCGAACCTGAATATTGCTACTTATAAGAAACATGCTGCCCTTGTTTGTAATTTTGATGAAACGTCAAAACCTGCTGATGTAGTCATAGTGTTGAGGGATTTTAATTTACCGCAAGTTGCTTGGAGTTATTGTGATAATTCTGGCTGTAGGCATTCAATATCTAATAGAGCTAATGTGTTCTCCAACGAATTATTTGATCGAAACCTACTTCGATATTTTATTATTTTCGATATTTGATTATTTTATTCTATTCTTATATAATATTAATTTTTTGGATCATCCCACTTTCGCACTATCTCTAGAAGGGCATTCAAAAGCTTACAACTACCATAAATTTAGCTGAATATTTACATTGAATATTAGCATATGTGACATTACTCAAAGTGTAACCGAAGATTGGTTATCACCGCTTACAATGCATTGACTCGAGTTGTTAAACAGTACGTTACTAAAACGCGATTCATCGCTTTAATGTATTTTATAGATAGCAGCAAAAGACCAAAAGAGACCCTAAAAATCACAAACTCAAAACAATATCTAGAAACCTAAGGGTAAAAGAATGTCTTCTTACGGAATTTACTGCTGGCGGTAATAGGGAAGCTGGACTTGGACGTTGCGTTATAAGACGATTAAACTTTGTACGAATTTATAATTCAAACATTTATTTTTGTAATTTTTATTGTTTTCTACAGGAAGTACAGTAGTATTGGCATCGTAGTAGTACTGGCATCGTACGCGGAAGAGGTGTCAACGTGGTTCAAAATCATACGCAGCCGCGTGTCTGGTTTACCATCTCCTGTAGACTTTATCCGCGATCGGGCAATAAGATCAAAGTTTACACCAAAATTCGGGAATATATTGAACAGATTTTGGGAACGATTGAAGAGTAACTTACCAATTAGTCGATTAAGACTGTCCCCTTTTTTTTGGAATATTAAGGACCAGATATCAAATTTGATCATTTATGACTTTCGAAGGAGATTCCTTAAGCATTCAATAAAATTAAATTCTCTGAAAATTAAACCAAAATTATAATATGATTTTTGGAATACATTGACTGTCAGCAACATATCTACACAGAAAGGCAAAGAGCCCAGTTATCGTTGTTGAGACGAATTTAATTAAAAGGCTCGATGCATTTCTCTGCATTGCAAATGTTCAAAGAACTTAGGACAAAAAACAAGAATTTAAGAGAAAATTCTGCTGCATTTTCTTTTGCAAAAAACCTAAATTTTCCATTTCAATTGGCCAGGCAACTGATAACCCTCTTTGTTATTGGCATGATGATAAAATTCGTGGAAAACTTTTAAAGCATATGGAAATTAACCCAACCCGATCAAAATTCATGCAAATTTCCCTATGTATAAATTTTTTATAAGTTATGCTTAAAAATAGGCAATAAATTTCATTGAAATAATTAGCTCTGAAAGTAACCAATAAAACACATATGGAAGTCATATGAAAACATATTTTACCGCTCTATTTAAAGTCATTCCTGGATTCATGTACATTTGTCCGTATGCCTGTACAATCTCTTCTTTACTTTCCAAACTAAAGCCTATACTGACGTGTTTTGGCCAAAGAGCCAATGAAAATGAACTAAGCAGGCTAAAGTTGTCTCGTTATTAAGAGAGACAAAGTTATTATGTAAATAAACTATAATTCTTCTTTTTTTTTTCTTTGGGATGTTGAGTTTAACTGTAATTCTTAATATGATTCCTTAGCGAATTGCTTGAACTACTTCTAAAAGATCACTAATATAAAAAAAACTAATTTAATAACTAATACAACAAAATACATGAGAGAGAACATAATAAAATACATAAGGAACTATGTGTTAGTACAACAATGATAAAAAAACAATAGAAAAAAGTATATTGTTAAAAATATATTATTATGCCAAATTTCTGCGCTAATTTTTTTGATTTTCTGTCCTTTCCTAATTCTATCATCGGTTGCCAAACCGTCGGATAAAAATTTTACATTCTTAAAAAGCTACATCTTAATTAAACTATCTAAGTTTTGCAGTCGTCGTCCGCCACAAACCAGGGAAAATCTTTTTCTGTTTGTTTTATTTTCTTTTTTTCATTATATTCGATATGTGGATTATATTCGATATGCCGATACATCCATTAACCGATATGCAATATCCTGACATTCAGCCCTAGAAAAAGAAAAAAATTACCTTTAAAATCTGTCGTAGATGTACACAAGAGTCGTGTTGGCGCGCACATTATCGAGACAAACTTGAGAAAAGGAAGAAGAACAAGTGAAAAATCTATATTCGTCTTGACTGAAGTTTAAGAAGACATTTGCTGTCAAAGCTTTGCCTAGCGAAACATATCTGACCTCAAGTTTTTCTTTTTTTGATTAGCGTAATCAATGTTAAAAATATGCCAACTTATTTTTAGATAAAGAATATTTATTTATTTATTTGTTTTTTTTTTTTTTTTATTTACTTATACATGAAACTCAGCTAAAATAAGTGAACAGTCGAATTCAATTGACTCTTAAAAGTAATTCTTATGCCAGTTAATATTAAAAACTAGTATAAAGTATATAAGGAGAAGTAAAGAAAAAAATAAATAAATAAGTAAAATAATAATTCATGAATAAATAAATGAGATTAAAGAAAAAAAGCATGTAAATTGCAAGTGAACCGCTAAACCATTGCAAACATGGAAGAGCTTGGCAACGGATACAGAAAGCAACTCCAATTAAGTTTCGAATCATGATGAGATATTAAGTTTAAAAGTAAATTTAAATACGACAGAGGCAAAGAACGATATTCACTTTATCAAATTAAATCAATGCAAATATCTTTTATTATTATTATGATTATTTTCGCCGCTAAAATACATTAATTTGCTGTACATCTGACCATTTATTCAACAGATTGTTTACTAAAGATTACGCTCTTTTAATTATGTAGATCCAAAAACGAAAAACAAGTAGTCTATGTATAGTCTTGTTGCATAATAGGATCAGGGCGTGTGTAAAATATGCGATCCAAGTTGATCATAACTTTTCACTTTAACTGGAGACGACGTAAGGCAAGGATATCCTAAGGATTATCGGGGGCTGTCATAACGTCGTTAAGTTGCTCGAAACAAAAGCAAATAAATAATAATTTTCGCTCACGTTGTATATGTGAGCTTGAAATATGTTTCATGGAATTCCATGCAAATGTTAATAGAAAAGTTGTGTGTTTCCATTTAGCGATTAGTACACTTTTGTAAAATACTTTGGTAGAAAATTTATAAATAAAATTAACAATATTTTCAATTAAAGATATATTCACAACAAATACACATACGTAGATACTACCTTTAAAATATAAATAAGAGAATGTTCAGCGCAGAGGTAAACAAAATAAAAATTTGCAACACGCAGTTTAAAAGGTTTTATTCTTTGTCCTTTATAGAATTTGCGGGATTAGCGAATCTGAAATATTTGTACAGTGCAGAAACTGCGATTTGCGTAGTTGCTCTTTATAAACAATCCTGATGTATCTTTGCTATACAGACCTACTAGAACACCATGCAGCAAGTGCTAATTCAGACTCACTCATTTAATTACTCTCAGATGCTTCCAAATTCAGTGTCGCTATTGTAATGCAACAAGTGCTAATTCAGACTCTATTACGTATTATACAACTTTGTTTTATACAATGTATGCGAACATACTCTGAAAATTTAAGCATGACGAAGGAAGCTAGATTAGTTCCTGCAGAACAAAAGGGTAAAACTATCATAAGAATCAAAGCCAAATGAACATCTTGAGTACACATTTTGAAATATTATGCTTGAGCACAATTTCCTGTACAAAATTGTGTTTGTTAAAGTTCCGCTATAAGTCCCCAAGGTCTTACAATTAAATTTGAAAATTTAGGAGATGAATAATATGACGCATGTAACTAAGCGCAGCAAGCGGGTATCGAAAACACGTCTTAAGCCAGGCTAAGAAACTTTTCTCCAAAAAAGTTGTTATTTGAAAGAATTTGCAATTTGCAAAACTTCTAAGTTGACTAACGGTATTCTCATACAAAATTGATGTAAAACAGTTGGATCGGACGGCCGAATTTTTTAATCTCGTCTTTGAAAGACGGTCTTAAGAAATATGGGAATAAAGTTTACATTTTAATATTTATATTTTATAGTGACATAATAGTAATTTGACTTAAAAATAAGTTATACCAAATTTGGATCACATAAGGCTATTTTTCAGACCTAATCCCGTATAAGAGTCGTCATGTAAAGTAAGCCTTCAGAGGGTAGCAAGGCCGTTTTGGCACTTTGTGACAAAAATGGATGCAAAAAAACAGCTTTTCGTAATTTAGGCAACGTCAGTTGTCATCTTGAGCTCTTGAGCTCTGTAAGCATTCCTATGAAAAACATGTCTTCACATGGGAACTACAAATAATGTCTTGTACTTTATCACAGAAAAATGTAAAGAATTATTTAAGGCGAGGTAGTGTAGTACTTTAACGATCGGTCTTGCCAAACTCTAACGTTTTCATTTGTTTTACTCAGATTTAACAATTGATTTAAACTATGTACTTTTTTGTCGCCCATTACCGTTATGTATAAATTACTTCATTTACAAAAATAAAGCGTAACGTAACAAGAGCAAGTGAACATGGTTTTCAGTGCTACGTTTCCTTCAATATTTCATTTAAATGCTTTTTCTTTGGAACTTCCTTCTAAGATTTGCAAAAAACTAAAAATCCCTGGAGGCCACAGATATGGGAATGAGGTGAAGAGCATTTCTTATTTTAATTCAGGAAATTTTGCCGTTACATTCATCGACTTGTGACGCGGCCCACTTGGAAAAATTTCCTATTTTAAAAAGTTTCTATTCTCAGACATGTCGTAAAGTTCAAAAGTTGTTCATTATAGAATTAAAAGACAATAACAAATACCTATAATCTCATTTCTAAAGACGCTACGAAAGAGAAGAAATTTAAAAACTAGCCCGAACGAAATAATATTAAGTTAGAAAAAGAATTTTAAACTGTTACAAAAGTTTCTAAATTTAGATTAAGCGCGACGTTTTCAAGCAATAGCAGAAAAGATTTAAATATCGTGCTCAATAGTACTTTCTATGACGTTATTATGACCGAGCAAACGTCGGGCTTTTAATTAAATAAATGTATATTTTATATGTTTTACGCTTAGAGTTAATACAAAATGGTACATTTTCAGGTTAATTATTCCTTGCATTGTATTTCTTCGTCAGTGCGAGTCCATTTTCTATCAAGTTATCACGACTGAAGATAAAATGTTTCTCTACGATATTTATATGCGACGAAACAAGCAAGTGTTATATATTGTATCTCTATTATATTATTCCTATTTATGTTTATATAATCACAATATTTATTAGTTAAAAAGTGACTCTTTTGTTGTTGGAACATTCTCGGTACAGAGAGAGAAAGCGCTTCTCGGGCCTTTTTTAATAGAACAGATTGGAAAAGGGTAGCAAAGCTTGGAACTTTATGCGAATATTTAGTAGGATTCCTTATTTTTACCAAAATTTTTATTTGAAGATCCATTGAACTGTGGAAATTATTAATGAATCTGCGAATTGTCCTTTCAGTGTCAAACTTTTTTTTTTTTAAAGTTATACTCATCAAAAATACTCCATATGGTACGCCTGCATTCTTCTATTTAGTTTTAGAAAACGTAGTTCTCTTATGAGCAGGAAGATTCTGAAAAGTTCAACAAATTTTCGCTGCACATTTCGTTCAAGTTCTTCTGGATGAAACTAGTTCCAAAAACTAAAGTTTGTTGCATATTAATATTTCCACTCTGTTACTAGAAAAGGTTTTAAAGACTTTTGCAGCCATAGTTTGAATGTTTTAAAAAAAAAAAAAAAAGTGGAAGCATTATTGTTATACGGGAAGTTGTCGAAAGAGTGGTCTGATCCACATCATTTGCAATAGCTTCCGTTCTTAGGGCAGAACGCGTCAGTGTATTGTCCTCAAAATATCTAAAAAATTACGTCATGTAGGTTGAGCACAAGAAAACAAGGCAGACAGACGCACAGACAAGCTTAAATGGTTTCAAGTAGTGACTTTAAATCGATCGGTGTAATAAAAGGTGGACCTGTCTTTACTCTTTCCTAGATCCATGAATCCACTAAAACTTAATACGCTATACACCACAAGTGAATATTCATACCAAGTTTATGCATCCGCACATACTTGTATAGTATACTCTTACCATGGAGAGGTACAAAAAATATTCTTAATGTAGTGTGTTGGGTCTTTTGCTCTATTATCGGAATTAGATTCAAAGAGTAAATATTTTTACAGGGCGTGTCGATATTTGTTTATATAGTGCTGTCCAACTTTCGCTAAATCGGGCATATACCTTCCGAAATATAAGTGATAAGTGATTGAGAAATAGCACAATATTGAGTTTAGCCGATATTATCATTCTTCTAAAATATTCCTGTTTAAGAAAGATGCGTTTTGTTTTGTTTAAAATTTAAAAAAGTAGGTAAACTTTATTTTTAGAAAAGAGTGCAACTTATGGCCTATTTTCTCTTTATTCTGGCGTTGCCTTTTCCCCGATTGCTAAAAAGCTACGCGGTTAAATTGCAGAGGGAAGCTGAATATTTCTAATGACATCCGTTACAAACTCATATGGAAAGAGACTCGCACACGTTCACACATTAAATGTTCTATATTACACTGGAATTGTTAAATAACTCATTCATTCATTTACTTAAAAGTCTACCTAAGCAAACAACAAAAAGGTGTAGATGTATAATCATATAAAGCTATCGCTGCCATCATCG